>CM032233.1:59080000-59097500 GCA_019009955.1 Riptortus pedestris | reverse complement strand
TGTCTAACTCTCCTTCACTAAAGGATTCTTTAGAGAATTGTTCGTAAGACGATATCAATGAAACAGATGAGATGATGTTTTTCCGCGGAATACGTTGTTTGGGGTAATTAATTATGTAGAAGATATTCCTTTATTTTCATCGAACCTGCTTTTAGAAAGATAATGACGGCACTAATATGAATAAGAATACGACTGAGAATAGTAAAATAGTATTAACATAACACTGAACACCTCCAAATTGGCACTAAAATTTGTAATTCTAGGAAAAAAATTATTTTCAAACAAAAAAATGAAAACGACTAGCCACCTCGTTCTTTAAGGAATTATATTTATTTGTATACAAGGCAAGGAATTTAACGTTTCGGAAGGGTTCGTTTTCTACTTTTCTGCCGTTTAATAATCTTGGAGGGGTAGTAAAGTATGTACATAAATTTTGAATCTCTTGGATTTAGGATTCATTTCAGGAAATCTATGTCACTAATTTATAATTGGAGAAATGGCCCATTTATATATGGGAAAGTGTATTATGAATTTTAAGATGACGTATCGGATGCCAACGAAATAGTGATCTTTTGATCAACTATATAAGAAGAATGTACTAACGCTGTTCAGTAATTTATCATTCAGGTTCAGTGATATTGAACGTGAACGTTTGTTGGTATGATTGATTTCTATTTGCTACTATTTACTTTTTCCTGTCATTTGTTTATCGTTGTTATCAGTTATTGTGCTTAAATTAGCACATTGTCTTAAGTAGATTGTTTTTCTTCACTGAGATAGGTTAGGTTTTCAGTGAAAATATTACGACCAAGACCGATATTTTTTTTTCTTGGATCATGCTTATCATAGGAATTTATTGATTATTAATTAAATTAAAATCGAATTGTTTGCTTAATTCACTTCACGGTGGTACATAACAAAATTTCTTTAGTTATTCTTATAACGGGAGTGACTATTAGTTAATCATTTAAATAATCCTTTTTTTTTTTTTTAAAGTCGAAAATAAAAATTGTTTGAAATATCAACTTTTAAAATAGTTTTTCTCTCGAGAGTACTATAATAGAACTAATGTTTTAACAGTTCACTTGGTTTTAACAAGGCCAAGTTATATCCAATGATTTTATCCTTATCATAATATAAATAATTTTCAAACATGGGTGATGGATTTTTTCCTTATTAAATAAATGACTTTGATATATCTTTCTCTCCCCCCCCACCCGTTTTTCATTTCAATTACAAAAGAAGTAATTAAAGAGCTAAGACAGGAAATTCCCTTCCTTTTCTTTAAATGTCTATTGTTTTTTCTAAGACCTTTGTATTATTGCTTGCTTTGAATAGTAATCTAAATTGAACGTCGCTAAGGGACTCTTATCTATTAAACTGGCTTTACGACTACTTTCTTGGACTACACTTTTATTAGTAATAATAATATTTCTCCCCATCGAATAATTAAAACAAATCCAACACAAGGGGGATGTAATTTTTTGGAAAATTTCCCAGTAGTTGGAATTACACGCCGATGATGTCAAACAGAGAAAATTTAAGAGCGGGAATGTGATTTGATGCAGTAGCAAAAGAATAGGGTTTACCGAAGACTGAAAATACAATCGATTCACAAAAATAATACACGTCTCATGAAAACAACTTTAATGAATAGCTGCGTCAAGGGAAATATGCTAAAATTTTACGTTGAGAATCTTGAGTACAAATTTAGTATAAAAAATCGTTATTGCTGTACTGAAGGGAAGTTTAGTATAGGAAATTGTCGTCATTGAATGAAATTATCTACTGCCTAAAAATTGCTAAACTATACTCATTACAATAGCGTAAAGTAAATAATATTAATAAATAATGAAACAATTACTTAATTAAATTAAGGACTCTGGGCCACATATTATCATCGTACCTCTCTTAGATGTTTTAAACCACAAAATATTAAGGTTCTGAGGCTAGGACAACCGGATGAAAAAATCATTTCAAGAAAAAAATTGATGTTGAACATTCATATAACTGTGGAGGTAAACCATTTTCATTGTTTTACTTGTATAAAATTGTCCCTACACTCTAGCATAACCTCGACCAATATTGCAAAACCTTGGTAGAACAAATGGTCTAGTTAGTGAAATTAACCTGAGTAAATCCCACAATTAAACGACTACCCGTTGTAATATTATGTTAAATATTTTATCAGATTTACCTTAAGGGAAATCAGCTATTGTCTTCAACATGTCTAAAAATGTCTTCAAATGTTCATCGATCGTATCTATTATATATATACATATATTGTTTGCTACCACGCTCTAGTTGTTGTATTTTTTGTTTTATCGTAACCAAACTCGATACATAAGCATTTTATCTAAAAAGAAAGATCAAGTTAGTTAATGGCGGAAATCGGGCCAGTGGGAGAGGGGGGTTAGAGGGGGAATTTTGAAAATTCGAAGTATCTCCGTAACTGTACGTTGAATCAAAAAATTGTATAGAACCAATCTTATTGCAAATTAAATGTACTCTCAATTTAGAGCAGAAAATTTTGAAAAATTGAAATATCTTCGCTATTAAGCGTCTGATCGAAATATTGTGTAGGATCAATTGTATTACAAATTTAATAATCTATAAATGTTGTTATATTCTGTGTCAATATATGTCTCTATATTGAATATTAACCGAGATATTTCCATATTTTAGTTTTCGGCCATCAATAAAACTACAGTCCTATTCATGTCATATTAACAATAAGCTTTTATATAATGAACCACTTTATTTGAAGCCTAAGTACTAAATATTGTTCTCATTGAACTTTCACTGTTTGAGATAAATGCAATAGCAACACAAGTGGGAAATCAGCTTAGTTAACGCAGCTCCTGCGTGACGGACTTCTTTGCATTTGAAAAGATGCCTAGGAGCAGTAGACACTGAAAAAAAAAAAAATACATACATTAAAAACATTTGCCAGAAATGTACGACGAGTTTGCTGTAAAGTAACCAAAAGAAGTGGAGAGAGACAGTGGAACACCCGTGAGCTAGAACAAAGGAAATAAGATTTCTTTCTCACAAAAGGGGTGGGAGCCGGGAACTCAACTCAATCGAAGTGAAAATTCGATTTAATCCTTCATCTTTCCCAATATCATAGATTTCTATGAGATTTGTGAACAGTGACTTACAGCCATCTTCCACAATCCTCAAAATTCAGAAACCCAATAACTTCTACGGAAGAGAATACATTTTACTCTTGCTCTATTTAAATATTTTTATAACAATTCCAGAATCATGAAGGAATTTTTGTTAATAATGTGTTAGCTGAATTTTGGCTTTAATTTATCGACGGTTATGAATAATATCTCCAACTGAAATAATATTTGGCGTAATTTACGAGTAGCATTAAAACACTATCAAACTGTTTTAGCAGATTTCCCTTAATAGAAATAAGCTATTGAGGTCGTACTCAAGATGCGATTTTCGAAAATGAGGTCCGTTCAAAATTATATTTATATATCTATCTATTATATATGTATGTATCTATCTATGTGTGTGTGTGTGTGTGTGTGTGTGTGTGTGTGTGTGTGTGTGTGTGTATATATATATATATATATATATATATTTGTCTGTTACCGCACTAGCGGTCGGAATATTTGTTTGATCGTTACCGAACTCGATATTTAATCGTTCTATGTAAAAAGAAAATCAAGTTCTTTAATGACTTAAATCGGACCAGTGGGAAGATCTCCGTAATTGTTCGTTGAATCGAAATATTTTATAGAGCCAATATTATTGAAAATTACATGTACTACCAATATTTTATATACAATTATTCTCTACCTTGATTATTAACCCTGATATTTGCATTTCTCAGTTTTCAGCCTTCAGAAAACCCCCACTCCTACTTATGCCATATTAATAATATACTGTTATATCATGAATCACTTCATTCCAAGTTTAAATAACAAATATTGTTGTCATTGAACTTCTGATTCGTGAGATATAAGCAAATACGTTCTGATGATCCCCCCTCTTTTGTTTTGATTTTTCATTACCTTTTGTATTTAATCACTTAATATTCACGGTGATGTTAAGTGTTACCGGTATGTATATTTATCTATTGTAAAACTTCACGTGGGAAATCTACTTAGTTTACACAGCCCTTGCGTGACCGACTTTTATATTTCTTCCCTGTTACGGATTAGAGTTCAGTTTCATTATGAGCGTATATTTATTACATGTATTCATAAAACTGGATTTATAAATAATTCTATATCTATCTGTGTGCCCATGTTTGGCCGCACTGTTTTCTCATTTTTTTTTACAAGGAGAGTCAGGTTCGAGATAGTCCAAAATAAAAAAAGTACCCCAATATTTTCAGTTTTATGAGAAAGGGATGAGAATTTATACAGGAAGTTTTGTAAAGTTTTTCACGAAACATTGCATTATGAAAAAAACTACAAGCGTTTTGCTTCATTAATTTCATACCTTAATTGTACATGTATTATGACATGTCAATTTTTATAAAATAGCATAGATTTAGTGCTCGTACAGTTACTACCCAATGCAGCTAATCATAATAAGCGTCCCCAATAAGGAAGGTCATTAACATTCATCTAAGTTGAAAGAATACGGCATATTTAAAGACAAGTACAGTTAAATTAGTGAAACCAATATGAAGTAAAATATATCTAATAAACACGAGCTGTCACGGAATATCCACCAGAAAAAGGGGGAAAAATGACCGACCTAGATAAGCGCAGGGTAAAAACATCACTCAGGAGTTATCTGATTTTTCTTTCGGCGCTACAAAGATTCACCCCTCATATTTATTACATCACACAAGTTTTTTACTATTCAAGTAGCACGCAATGCCCCAAGACCACTTTCACTAAGTCATTTTTTTATTCTTTGATAAAAGTAAATTAGCTGCTTGCTAATACTGTTGAAAATGTTTAATATCAACCACTATATTTTATCATTTACAACGAGATTAATGCCTTTAAATCTTTTTCAACGGTATTATATAATATTGATAGCATTAGAAAAGAACAAAAGAAAATGACATTACAGTCCTAGCAAAAGCAAATTTGCTTTGATCAACAACTAAAAAAATACCCAGTAATCTGGGAGTATTAGGTGGTACTTGGATAGCATAAACCTAGTTGACGTATTAAATATGAATGGTGAATTTTTGTAGCATCCAAAGAAAAATCACTGATGAATAGAAACACTCGTCATAATTATGTACAATAATATAACTTTTCTGCAAGAGTAAACAAATTATACGGCTCACGAATCCTAGCCGATATAGTGGATATAATAAAAATGCACATTATAGTCCTGCTAAAAAAACCATTATAAATAGTCCTGTCCGCTGGAAAGAATAGGAACCAACATAGAAGGGAAGACAGGCCTAACAGTAAGTATAGGTTTGGGGAGCAGGTCCTCCACAACTGGAGGTTCCTAGCTGCTGCCTTTCACCCTATTATTTAGTCCATACTAAAAAATATAACAATTACCTTGTTAACTACACTATTACGAATTTTAGGATTCTACGAATATAGAAATTGAAAATAGTAATTTAAAAGAAGTCTAAAAGAATTGATTTAACGAGAGTATAATCCGCATTTATTAAAACAAGAAAATTTAAAAAAAGTACTATAACGAGAAGATAAGAACGATCAGCTATCATCCCTAAGGTTTAAGGTTAATTGTGAAACACAAATCAAATAATTATGAAATAAAAAATATTCTTCAAGCCTGCCGGATAATGAAGTCGGGAGAATGGAGCATCTTGGGTATGGAACTCCCTGAATAGTATTAGATCGTGACAGAGGCCCTAGTCTTGTACTGTCTGAAGCGTAAGTAACTATCATCTTCTCTGTAAATGTAGAGATAGAAATGAAATTCTACTTGGAGAGAGAAAAAGACGCCCAATTCTTCACACGTTTTTTTTATTTCAGCGCTAAGCGCTATCGAAGACCGTTGTTTCCATCTACAGAGCAACACATAAAAACAAAAACGTCAATAAAATCTATATTCAATACAACAGGGTCATTAATCATGCTAATATCAATAAATAAACATACCAGTTTGTACATGCATGTGTGGTGCATGCAAAGGGTGTTACATCAGCCAAACAGGAAGAAAAATAAAAACCCGTTATAGAGACCATGGGTATCGCTCAGATTTGGAATTTTTCTGCCACCAAGAACAGGAAGGCCATAGCGAAGCAGCTCGTGAAGTGTGGGTATTACACGAGGCCAAGAAGGGTAAAAAACTTAGTCCATTGGAAGGACTGGAGATTGCGATGAACAAGGAGCTTATTGGTAATCGCTGTCTGAACAAGAAGACCGATTGCTATAAGTCTGCAATGGTGGGGGTACTGGACCTCGATCTTATCTCCCGCGCACCAGCAAGTCACTTGCTGTCTTGCCCTATGAGTGCATGCAAGTAGGTCAGTAGATATTTTTTAGCTATACCCAAATTGATCTTTCACCCTCCGTAATAGCAGATTCCACTTAATGGAAATCAGATATTGAGGTCGTACTCATGGCGCGATTTTCGAAAAAATTTTGTTTCAAATGTCCATCGATCCTACCCAGGAGATGACGAAAATGAGGTCCATTCAAAATTATATATATATATATATATATATATATATATATATATATATATATATATGTGTGTGTGTGTGTGTGTGTGTGTGTGTGTGTGTGTGTCTGTTAACGCTCTAGCGGTCGCAAATTTTGTTTGATCGTTACCATACTCGATATTTAAACGTTTTATGAAAAACGTTAATGGCTGAAATCGGACCACCGGGAGGGGGGGGGTTTAGAGGGGGGATTTTCGAAAATTCGAAATATCCACGTTACCATACGTCGGATCAAAAAATTGTATAGAACCAATCTTATTGCAAATTAAATTTACTATAAATATTGTTCTATACGTTTTTTTCTCTATCTTGAATATTAATCGAGATATTTGCATTTGTATTGTGTGTGTGGTTGGCAAGAGTCGGCTATGTTCGGGTCTTTCCGCCGAGAGCTAGTGCGGGCCGTTTCCGTAACTGTTCATCACTCGTGAATAGGTTTAGAAATTCCTTACAACTACTGTTCTTATTAGGCAGATTTCTCTATTGTAAAACCACGTGGGAAATCTGCTGAGTTTACGCAGCCCCTGTGTGACGGACTTTTTTAATTTAAGATTTGGCTTAAGTTTATTTATTTATATTAACTTTTTTTTCAGATATTTATTTTATTGAATAATGACCCTATTGTATTGTATACAGATTTTATTGACGTTGTTGTTTTTATGTGTAGCTCTGAAGATGGAGACAATGGTCTTCGAAAGCGCTTAGCGCTGAAATAAAAAACTTGTGAAGAATTGGACGTCTTTTTCTCTCTCCAAGTACACAATATTCTTCACTTCCAACAACACTGCTGTGAAATGAAATTCTGGTAGTTGGAACTCTGTTCAACAAGTATAGTTCCAGCCCAGTGAGCAAATTCTGTTTACTCCTATTAACTGCAACATTAGACAATGGGCACATCAGTTATACGCCTGACTACGGTTTAAGATTCTTATCACCTTGAGATGCAATTTGCTCACTCAACCAACAGAATTTACTTGTAGTCAATTTCAGAACGTTATTAAGGCTTCTAATCTTAAGTTTGGTTTACGAGCTACTCTATGAGAATGTAGGAACCCATATGCTTCTTTCCCAAAATCCCATCATTGATGGAGAAGGCTCTTGCCAGCTGTATTTGATGATAAGCCAGTTATGGCAGCTTTATTGTCTTTTGAGAAATGAAAGAAGTATTGTTTATCTTGCTTCCTTGATTTGATTTCAATCTACACTGCATATTTAGACATGCATTTTATGCTTTATTTTAATTTTTTTTGGTTTATATATTCTAAAAACCAAAGTAGTGGCACTTGCAAGATGTAATTTAGTATGTAGCCACAAATACATGCTGTTTATCCCTTAAAGTTGTAAAGATAGTAGTAAAATAAAAACTAAAAAAAAAACAAAAATGTTATATCAACTGGAACTTGGAATTTTATAGCCCAGTTTTGGTATCCAAGTTTTAATAAAATGTCTAGCTTTTAAGCTCAAGATGCGACTTCATTTTGCTACCGATGAAGCGTAAACTTGAAGGTTTTCATACCCAAATCAAACTATTAAGAAAAATCACATCTCAGCGAGTGGTCAATAATGTTCTGAGTCACAGGAAGTACAAACGATTTCAATTTTGTTAAAAAAAACTTGCTTATGAGTCCCCTTTCTTGGATCATCTGGCATCTTACGTTCCTCTGTATTTGTGTTCACTTTGTGCGACGGTATATCGAAATTCGCAACATCCTCATTTACTAAACATTTCTGGTAATGTTTTTTTTTCGGGGTGTTTCTGGATGCTGTGTCAGGCTTAAGGATTATTTACTTCCATGTATGTAAGTGGACGTTCTTTTTAGTTCTATTAAACAATTATTAGAGACTATTTTAGTTTTCTGTGCTGTTTAAACTATCCATCGAGTAGCGCGTTATAGTTCTTGAAAGATTTGGCACTCAGCTACCAGCTTAAACAATTTTCTTCGGTTTATTGCAAGCGTCTTCTATTCATGGCCCTCAGTCTGTGGAGATACTCACTAAAGTCATCTTGTCACATTTGCTTCTGCTTGTTCCACCTTTTCACTCCACCTGGAGCACCACGATTATTCTATATGTTCCATCCTTTAGACATAGCGCAATCTGCACTTTTTAGTAGCACAAATGATATTGGCCTCACTACTTCAAAGTGTTGCTCTCCCTCTTAGTTACATGCTTTGGAGGTTCTACAGGTATGTAACCCGTATGTTTGAAAGTGAGTATAAGTCCATTGGGTTATATTAATCGGAACACAGTAAGTAAAGGCTAAAGAAACGTTAGTTTTTCTTTACCGAAATGGAATCATTTAACTTCTCAAAACATCTTCAAATTATAGGATGTCTTAAACCTTTCTTTCTTGGACTACCTACTTGAGTTCCATGTAACATAACTCATATCGTTATTAGCCGCAGATGACATCGTTCTAAACTAGTTATAAACCTTATTTTTTCAATAAGGGACTTTTCAGATATGTATGAGGGAAGCTATCAGAAATACCAGTGTTTGAGAAGGAAGTGTTGCCGAAGGGTAGAGCCATTAAGGCGAATGAAGGAAGACAAGCTCGCATTGAATGAGTCTTTTCATGTGGCTGAACAGAAGGAGAATTGTCCACCCCTCGTGTCTTTTCACACCTCCCCTCACGTATGGGCGCTTTCAGTCTACTGCAAAATGGAGTCTTAAATCCATCCCTCTTTCTCATAATTTTTTTTGATGCCCCTTCCAAAAATCCGCAGGGCATTTTTTTGTAATGCTAATCTCTCTCATAGTTTTTGTGGGCGTTGCTATCATCTCGAAAGAGACGTGACGGGAGTATTATCAATTGTGGGAATTGATTCAAGGTGTAATTGAATGAAAAATGCAAAGTTTTCCGATATTTTTTCCATACAGTACCTAATATAAATTCAATATATTTTACACTCAATTATTAACAAACCAGGATTTGCTTGGTCTAGAAGGTCCCTAATAAGAGAACTGTCGTACTAATGCGTTCCGAATATCTTTCTTTATCATAAATCCGATTTCTTGCTCATTTCATTTGGATCCACTCTAATTAGATATAATCATTTCATACAGATCACCTGCAGAGACGATGCATCTATCTTTTATTGCAGCATCGTGATTTGCAATATTCTGCTGGCTTCGTGTTGGAATCTGCTCTTCGATTCACAATATTCACTCCTAGTTCTTCATAATTTTCTTTTTCTTTTTGCCTGACCAATAACCAACCAATTGGCTTCTCTCCCTCCAGAACATATGTTTTTAGCCTTTATCATTGTTTCAGCAGATTATGATCATATATATATATATATCCAATTATTTTGTTTTTCAAACAGTTGTAATGTGCGTAAATTTTTTTCGCCTATCGGAAAATAAACTTAGTTTGTGGTCATTTTTGTGTTATTCAAGAAAGGTCATATAGATGCTTTCTGATTTCAAAAAATGGATGGAGAAATTTATAACTTTGTCATTTCGACCCTGTTCTCTTCTAAATCACCTATAAACGAACAACTGTACCAACTAACTTGAAAAACGTCCCTCACTCAGGATTTGTAAAATTAGATAGCGAATATATATATATATATATATATATATATATATATATATATATATATATATATATATATAATAGTGTTGATGTTTTCGACCAGGTTATATTTATATATGGTGTTGCTGATTTTTTGGAAGTTTGGTCAATGTTGGGGAAAAAATCTTAGTTTTTGCCGATATTTCGAGAATTTTATTTTATCTTCTTCAGGGCTGTAAAAATACAGGTGCTACTTTATAATATTGCACATTGTAGTTAAATTAAATGTAACAGGAGGTGTTTACGCTATTTTTACATTTGCCCTGCTCAATGTAAACAGACAAGGGATATTGTAAGCAGTAATTCTAGTGCAATATGTATAGTAGTTTTTAAGTATCTTTTGTCTTGGTAAGTAAAAATTAGCATAAACACCTCCTGTTAAACTCTAATTTAACAACAATGTGCAATATTATAAAGTAGCACCTGTATTTTTACAGCCCTGATGAAGAGAAAATAAATTTCTCGAAATATCGGCATAAACTAAGATTTTTTCACCAACATTGACCAAACCTCCAAAAAAACAACAACACCATATATATATAAACTGGCCTAGTTTTTAATACTCATTTGTGATGATGTGAAGGAATATTTTGTCATGTTACTAGACCCAATAGTTATTTTTGTTCTAAAAACACAACATCAAAATAGGCTCTAATTTATAAGCAATAAAGCGCTTACACAAAAGTAAAGAATTCATCAAAAAGTAAAGCACAAAGTGATTTTGCAGCCCTGAAATACAAAATGTTAAAGAAACATTTTTCCTCCTTCTTATCATTCTTCGCAACTGTTTAATACCCGTAGTTATTTTACCCATATATTAAATCGAATGTGTAATTTTGGAAACAAAAACTTACATTTAATGTGCTTACGTTAGGAAAGGCAGTGCAATTGTGAGATGAGCTAATTCCATTCAGGGCATAGGATTGATACACAGCATTATCTACACGCTACCTCTAATGGCAAGATGTTTAATCCAGTTGGCGCCCTGACAGATAGTACACATTATCTACCACCTAGCTCTAATTTGAATGAATCTCCATTTTTGGCCTCATACAATTCTCCCTAATGCCCAATCTTATCACTGTGACTCGTTCAATACGATCGAACAATGGTATGTTGTATTCTTTTGTGTCACATTAACTGCAGTGCATATCCTTGATTAGCATTAAAACATTAATTTATTCAGAAAATAAACCAATATGCTGCTGACACCCCCCCCCCCCCCGAAAAAAGTTGTTCTCACGTCACAAGTTAATTATTACTAATTTTGTGTTGAGAAAAATGAATATGACAAAGAAAAAAATGTATTAACTCTAGTTTCTGTGGTAAACAATAGATTATTTTTTTATTTATTTTAAAGTATTAAGAGAAAATTGTTAATATTAATTAAATATGTTCTTCATAGTTTCATGGCAAGAGTAATGTAGCACCGGCGTGACCGACTTTTACTGTTCAAGTCCTTTGGATGTAGACTTGTTGCTCACCAGCTGCAAGCATTGATGCTCTGGCTTATTTTATTATTTGCCCTCTGGTGGGACAATGCAGGTTGGGGCTAACAGGCTAGAAGTTGGAAAAGCCAAGAACAGTAGTTATTAGGGGTAGTGGTGGGCAGGGTTTAGTGTTATGTAGGACTGTTCGCCAAGAGTTAGAATGGGGGATGCAGTGGAGTCTGATCTGAAAAGTGGCCCCTCTCTTCCCTTTTGCCCTGGAACCGTTAGAGGAGCCCTTTTCTCCCCCAAACTCCATTACCAGGGCGGCCTTCGTGATTTTTCACCTAGCCTTTCCACTGAAGGGCCCCAGTCAGGCTTCTTAACGGCTCAAGGAGCCCTGGGGAAGCACCTTCCCCCTCGCATTAGTTAAATTGCAAGACCGCTCCAAAATTTGTGTACTAAATAAAAGCTCGCAACAAAGACCTCAAGAGCTACAGCCCTCGAAATTTAGCAAGAAAGCAAAAAGTCTCTTCAACTGATCATTGTGTGGTAAAAGTAGGGGTAGTTAGTTCAGTTACAGTTTTAACATGAGAGACCTACATTTCGGGTTTACGCAAGCTTTTTTTAAAAGACCGTCATTTAGGGGCTGCGTAAACTAAGCAGATTTCCCACGTGAAGTTTTACAATAGATAAATCTAAATACTGGTAACACTTAACACCACCGTGAATATTAAGTGAATAAATACAAAAGCTAATGAGAAATCTTTCAGTCAATTTTAATAACCTCCCAACGGAAACCTCCTGAATTGTAAAAAACAGGTCTGCCAACCGCTCACAGCTGAACAGATAGAAATATTCTTCATCGGAAAGAAAAACAAATTAATGAAATATATCTGAATATACCATATTAATTTTATTAAACTATTTACTATATTTAGTACTGTAATTTATAATGAATCAAAATAATTTTTGTCTCAATCACTCAAATTAGAGTAGTCCAAGAGCTTCAGAGGGGGGGCGGGGGAGCTTAACTGAACGTATTTGCTTGTATCTTGTATAATAAAGTTTTCTTGTAAACCACATTTGGCATTTAAGCTTCGTATAAAATGGTTTATTATGTAACAAAGTATTGTTTATGTGACATGAGTAGAAGTGGGGGGTTCACTGAATGCTAAAAACTGAAAAATGCAAATATCTCGGTTAATATTCACGATAGAGAATAAAAGTATATGACAGTGGTTATAAGTCATTTAATTTGCAAAAAGGTTGCTTTTATACAATTTTTCAATCCGACGTAAAGTAAAGGAGATATTTTGAAATTTCAAAACTCCTCCCTCTACACTCCCTTCCTATTTTTCAGATTTCAGCCATTAACGAATTGATCTTTTTTTTTTTTTACATAAAACGGTTAAATATCGAGTTTGGTAACGATCAAACAAACATTGCGACCACTAGAGCGTTAACAGAGATAATCGCGTCATTAGTACGACCCCAATAGCTGATTTCCCTCAAGGGAAATCTGCTAATAAAAATGGAAAAAAAATGAGAAAAGTTTTAGTGTCGAATTTAAAAACCAACCATGACAAAAACACACAGAGGCACAAAGGATGTCCCAGTGAACATGGGTCACCTATCAATAGCTTCCTTGTTCTTTTTGGAATAAATCTAGGGAGGGTCAATATAGAACCATTCTTAATGAAAATATTGTTATATAGATCTCCTCATGTTAAAGTACTTTTTTGTATGTGCGCACATGCATTGTTTAAAAAAATACAGAATATACATCTTGTTAGGATCTTTAAAATCCTACCTTCAGAAAAAATCGCACTAATTTGTCTCAAACTGTTGCAGAGATATCAGCCTGGAACAACATAAGGTGTCAAGTTGTTTTTTTCAATAAATAGAATTAGTAAATTTACAGAAGAAGGACTATTTTATTATTCTTTACCTCCTCTCAGAACGCATGCAGTCAATCATGACAAATTCTAAATAAATGGCATATATATGTGTGTGTGTGTGTGTGTGTGTGTGTGTGTGAAAAAAATGGTTTCTTCATTGTTATTACTATACTACTTTTGGCTATTCACGTTCTGCTTGTCCTTATTATATCATGCAATATTTAAATACATAAGTTTCTCTCGCATATAGTAAGTAGTTGAAATAAAAATAGTTTTAAAAGAACATTTCCATCAGGAGGAAAGTTGTATTTTACACTCTCAAAACTTCCTCAGAATAATTAAATATCTTTTAGCACTTTTAAGCAGTTAAAGCACGAACATATTAATATTTCAAAAAGCTGAATGAGAGGGGCTAGAATCATCTGAACTGCTTTTAAAGGTCAACAGCTGCAGGAAAAAATGAGCTACCTCCATTATGATCTGCGAGTAAGAAAATGAACCATGAATATGTAAATGGACTAATATCAGAAAATGGGTGCTTTATACATGATTACTAATTACTACGCTCTGGCCCTTTACTCATTAAACTAAAATAGCCTTCCCTTTATACAAAAATAATATTCCGGGCTAACTAAACTAAGCAGATTTCCCAGTATACTTTATTTCACATATAATGTTTACTATATGTATAAAATACTCAGAATTTGAACTTTATTTTTGAATCATAAAATAGTATGAGAGACAGTTAGGGATTTTAGGGCAAAATAATTGTAGCTATCAACATCTGTGGATCGATATTGGTAATATAAGGTTTACAATGAAAACTGCATGTCATTATTTGAAAATTGGAAATGTATTTCACAGCAATATAATAGTCATTAATGATTTTAATTTTCTTTTTTCCCACGTTTAGGCTACTAGACATTGTGCTACAATCAGCGATAGTGTGTCAGGTACAACAGGCCACAAGCCTATGTAGGGTTCAGTCAGATTTAATAGTTGATTTCTCTTTCTGTGTTCTATTTGCTTACCAACTTCGATTGCATGCCTTTAATTATCTACTTTGGTTAATTCATATTTTCTGGAGAGATTTGGCAACAACATTCTGAGGGCCAAGGTAAGAGCAGGCCAGATATCTCAAATAAATAAAAGAAACAGATCGTTTTTAACAAGCTTAGAAAATCAGCATGTTTTGTAGTATAGAATGTAACTTCTGTAAAATCAGAAAATGTTCTGAAAAATGTTAACGAAATATTGCTATTCTTTCTTTAGAGGCACTCCTGTTCGTCTCTGAGAATATTAGTAGCCTAAAGTCTAAGTAGTAGTAGCTTCATAAAATTATTTATCAGTAGTTTAAGCATGGAAAGATAACAAACAAACAAATAAATAATTAAACAAACAAACGGACACCAAAGCCAAAAATTGTTGATATCGATATTTCGTGGGGAAAATCCATGCACAGACAGATGTTACAATTTTATATACATATATATATATATATATATATATATATATATACACACACTTGTGTATATATGCGTGGATGGGGAGAGCTGGAACTAGAGTCTTAAGTGTTTAAAACTCTGCCTGAACCTGATGCTGTATTAGTATTACTCTTTGCCCGTCTCCCTCTGAAACGCTACCCGTAAAATCCTAAAATACCATCCAACGTCTACCCCCCCCCCTTCGCCGAGAAGACGGTAAATGGGCATCTTCATATAAGGGCAAATCCGAAGTTTTAGGGCGACACCTAAGTACGTCAAACCTTCGCACCTCATCCAGATCCTCAGGACCACTCTCAGAAAATCCAAGAATTCCTCGATTCACCATTACCAATGTCCCTTCACCCACATCCTGTTCTACCATCAGAGATCAAACGCATCATATGCCACTTTCCTCGCAATAAATCTCTAGGGTTTGATCTAATTTCTCTAAAATTGTTTGTCGACTCCCACCCAAGGTCATTACATTTTTAACATACCTATACAATTGTATATTCCGCACTACCCATTTTCCTCTTCTATGGAAATTCGCGATTATAGTCCTCTTCCCAAGACCTGGAAAATCGTCCCAGATCACATATCTGCATCTATCGAGCGAAAAGAGCATTGCACGTTAGTCTTTTTGACGTAGCGCAAGCCTTTCACAAGGTTTGGCATGACGGATTACTCTACAAGCTCAAACTACTCCCTCCCAGCACCTTCTACCTTATCCTTAAATCCTATCTTTCTAACAGATTTTTTTGAGTCCGTCAAGGAAATGAATATTCAGACGACTATCCTGTGGATGCAAGAGTTCCCCAGGGCAGTGGCCTGGGACCACTACTGTATCTCATATACACATCTGACATCCCTAATTCACCATCAACACTCCTAGCTACCTATGCAGATGAAACAACAATCCTTTCATCCGATCCCGATCCTATTACTGCTTTGAGGAATCTCCAATTCCTCTTAACCGAGATCGAAAAATGTTGCAATGCTCAGCGCATAAAGATCAACGAAAGTAAATCTCACCATCTCACTTTCTTCCTCCAGCGAAGTTCCTGTCCTCCTGTTCATTTCAACAATAGTTATTTACCACCAGCAGATTGTGTACGCTACCTTGGACATTTGGACACCAGACTTACTTGGAAACCCCACACAATAATTAAAAGACAGGAACTAAACAGACGATTCGGACAAGTTTACGGACGGCTAAATAGAAGATCTCACTGGTCTACCGAAAACAAATTAACAATATACAAGCTACTACTAAAACCGATGTGGTCATACGGAATAGAAGTGTGGGGTACAGCAAAACCTTCGAACATCAGACGCATCCAGACCTTCCAATCCAAAATCCTGCGCACCATAGTAGATGCTCCATATTATGTTACAAACCACACCGCCATAAAGATCTTAATATCCAATTTGTAAAGGACCCAATTCCCTTAAGATTCAGAAAATTCCTCAGCAGGCTATCCAATCATCCTAATCCAGAAGTCCTAGCCCTTTCCAGTGCCACTCATCCTTATTCCACGGTGCCTCAAGAGAAAATGGCCCAGAGATCTCCTATAAGTGTAAAGTGAAGTAATAGCAGTGGCTAATTTCTTCAGAAGTGCCATTCCTCCTTAGCTCTTGACTTTTTGCCAGGCAGGGAGAGGCTGTTCCTCTCATTGTGGTGAAGGGTTTGGCTACTGTCAAGAGTGATGGAGGAACTATTGTATTGTAGATTTCGCATATTACCAAATCCATTTAAACGCAGGCTGTAATATTCTCAATAAAATAAAATTAAAAAAAAAAACCAAAAAAACTCTGTGCCCTGACTCGTGTAAGCACAATGATCTTGACGTTGTGCTGTTTCCCAACTGGTGCCCCGGGCATGAAGTGACTGGTGATTGACACCTTCCTCCAGGGTGTCATCTCGACCCATACTACACTTCAGCCAGGAATGGAAGAGACCTGCTGGCTTCTCCCTCCAAGCCGCCAGTTTCCGTGAAAAGACTACTGTACTACCTGGATCACAAACGTCGTCACTTCATCTTAGCCGCCTACTGTACAATATTAGTGAGTTGACCTTAGCTTTTCCTGCCCGGCGACATATATTCCTCATGAATTACTACAGTAAATAATAAAATTCAACCTGAATCATCTTATTGGCAATTATTATTAATATTGTGCTAATTTTTAACCCACAAAAAGTGTGGCAATAAAAAAAATCTATATACTTTTTATCACTTTACAAAGCCGAATTAATAAAAAATACGGTTTTGTAAATCTAACGATATTCTTCACATTTCACTATTATTGTAATTCCTATTTATTTTATTGTTTTACAATTTTTTATACAAGACATTTATCATTCACAATAATTCATTAAAGAATTTAAATAAATAATGTTAAAGAATTACAGATGAAATGATTGTAATTAAATAAGGTAACGTTAAATAATGATACCACCGTATAAAAAATAAATAAAA
>CM032233.1:58985000-59077500 GCA_019009955.1 Riptortus pedestris | reverse complement strand
GCCTTTCTTACAATTTGTCAAAGATTATTAACAATATGCTAAAGAACATGATTGTAATGGGTGAGTCTACTAGCTGCTAGTACATTAGTTGGCTAGACCAGAAATATGTAGGTGTGCCTGAGGACGTTGGGCCAATATGATGTGTGGCCAAGGAAAAGTTGTGTTGGGATATCAGATCCATCAGCGGCCCCCTAAGTATTCCATTGGGTATAACTACGTCACTATTGAAAGGCCTCTACATCAATTTTACGTGATGGTAAACTTCCTCTTCGTCGAAATAACTTGACCCTATGGTAACAGTATTCTCTCTTCTGCATTTACTTTATTTGGTTATTCTTCAATTGGTTTATTTTATGCTTTTTGAACTTCATTTAATTTTTTTAAATGCATAACCATGTGTTTTTATATGAATAATCTAGTTGTTTTCCCAATTATTTTTTTAGGAGAACCGGTTAATGGGAATTTCTGATTTTTTTATACATAATAATTATTATTATTTTATTTTAGTTATTTTTTAAAAATATTTTTTTATATTTTTTATTGAATAGCTATTCTTTTTATTATGTTAAAAAGATTATATCCATAGATTTGGAGCAGAAACTTGTTATTATATCCTTATAAATTTATTGACTACTACTTACTAGTTTTTCGCAGCAGTTATAGAATATGCTGAGCTGTCTCATTGATTTTGTTGCATTATTAAGAGCCAAGTAAAAAGTATTGTGTCGTGAGCGTGTTTGGTGATGTACCAAGCTTGTGACCGAGCGTGCTGTTGTCATCATCATCATAAAATGCCTTCCCATCGTTACGGCACTAAGGGCAGCACGATTCCCTCTCCTCTTTCTCCAACAGTGATGTCTAGCCGGGAATCAGCTCACCTTGAAGGTTCCAGCGGAGACTTCTAACTGTCACCAGACGACCTTCTCAATCACGAAAATCAGCGTTCGATCCTTTCATTCAGCCAACAATCCAATTGTACAAAAAAAATATATAATTATAATAACCATCCGTCCATGGAAATATTCATCAAGAGACAACAGAAGGGATGAACTCGTATTAGGAATACTCCGAATAGGGTACACAAGATTTACGCATATCTCTCTTAAGACAAAAGATCAACCCCCGATATGTGAGAAGTGTAACACAAATTTGACTATCTTCCATATATTAATGGAATGCCATACGTATTCAAATATTCGAAGCGAATGCTATATTTCCAATAATGTAGCAGTGGCCCTTGGGGATGACCCCAAAGAGCTAGATAAATTATTTAATTTTATGAAAATTACAATTTTGTATGAAGAAATTTAAATTACAAATTTGTATAAATAAATTTGTTGTATTCTCATTTATATCGTTAAATTTTAAATAGTGTTATAAATGAGGATAAAACAATATTTACAATTTACATTAACACAATTTACTCGCAAAATGCAGGTACTCAAAAAGGAGAGTTATAGATATTACCGGGGATGATAACACAACAGTTTTTCGCTCTAAAACCTTAAGAAACAATAACGATCCTTTCATGAGACCATTTCTCATGCATCAGCCTTAGAAATCTGCCATCTTGAGAATCTTAAGAAGTCGTCACCCGATATCGACATCCGGCCTTACTACCCGAAAGTGCCTCATCGAATGTACCACGGACCGGCCGATACCTGTTCTGGCAACATTTCAATTATATATCTGATTTACAAATTTCTAACTCATTAAACATCACATTAAGAAATATGATTTAATATCGATTTTGTTAACGATCAATCAAAAATTGCTACCGCTACAGCGTTAACACACACACACACACACACGTCTTATTATTAACGCTCTCTCTCTCTCTCTCTCTCTCTCTCTCTCTCTCTCTCTCTCTCTCTCTCTCTCTCTCTCTCTCTCTCTCTCTCTCTCTCTCTCTCTCTCTCTCTCTCTCTCTCTCTCTCTCTCTCTCTCTCTCTCTCTCTCCCCCCTCTCCCCCCCTCTTCTCTGTGTGTCTGTGTGTGTGTGTGTGTGTGTGCGTGCGTGTGTGCATATACTTTGAACGGACTTAATTCTCGTCATCTCCAATCAATGGACATTTGAAGAAATTTTTCGAATTTCTTCCCGATATTCCCTTTAAGGGAAATCTGCTAAAACAGAATAATTTACAAAAGTTAAAGAAGGACACTCTATTCCCATCTTAAAAATACAGTCCCCTCCCTCAGGGGGGAAAACAATACTCTACCCTGAGGCCACAGCAGCTGTTGGTTAATGTTCCGAAGTAGTTCAAAATATATAGTCTTAAAATTATTTAAACAATTTGTAATATCAAATATATATTCTTAATTTTTTCTTTTAACCTCCTTTTCCCACATGTTTCCTATAGAAAAATGCAATTTTTTTTTCAGTTTAATAAAACATTGGTGCATTTAAGTGAGCTCAATGTAAAGCCTGTAAAATATTTTCTACAAATAATAAACATAAAACACTATATTATGTAAAAATGTATTAAATTGCCAAGTACTTTTTCCGTTTAATATCAGATCTAAAAACAAACGAATAGGGTAGGTGGAAGAATAACAGTCAAATGAGAGATATGCAGGATAATTAACAAGATAGAGCTTTGACTAAACCTTTGTTAGACTAAGTAATGTAAACAAGAGATACTCGGAAAAAGTTGTCATAGATCTACATTAATTGCGCTGGAGTCAGTATTTGTCTTCAGAACACATTTCAATGATCCAGGAGCTTTTAATAAAGTGTTTGCTTTTGACTCAGCACTCCTGAAACTGACAAATACAGAGGCGATATTTTGTCTTGATATTAGTATATTTGTAGATTGATTAAATTCGCTGGATTTATCTTTAATCGCATTTTGCGTCAAATAATACCTACTTATAATATATATATATATATATATATATATATATATATATATATATATATATATATATATATAATCATAAAAATCTCGAAGGTAATATTTTATTCTGTGTTGAAAAAAAAATGCAACCATGATAATAATGATCATTGCAAGAATTCTAAAATACTAAAGGAAGTAAAAACATACAAAACAAAATCAACTGAACCCCGAAAGGACAAGATTTAGGAGATTCCAAGATATACACTGTCCTTTACTTCGCGGCACTGCACTGTCCTTTACTTCGCGGCACTGCACTGTCTTAAACACGGCACTAAACTGTTACTTACAGTCACGGCACAACACTGTTCTTCTTCTAAAAACACTTTACCGCACTGCACTAAGTCGCACTGTAGCACTGATGTGACCATCAAGATCGCTGAGCATAAAACTGACTCGATCGCGGCTCGCTGTTCTTATATAGGTTGTCGGCATACATCAAAGGGGAATTGTCTGGTTCCTTCGACGCTGGGCTTGGACGAGTCTATAAGGGGTAGAACTTTCTGTCGGCTTTGATCTACGTCACACTTTCCAAATACGCGACTCTCTCTCTCTCTCTCTCTGAAGGATTATTCATGTATTTAATTTTCGCAACACTATTAATCAATATTGCGAACAAGATGAGAGCAACAAGGTAAGAGGGAGGAAGGAAGGAAGGGATAAATATCATTTAATAGCATTACGTACTAGTCACGCAATATTTCTTCAACACTTTCTTCTGAAAAGCACGTTATGTCTCTCGATAATAAGGGAAACCTTTTAATTTAAGTTCTTGTAGACTGGCATTTCAATAAGCAAATAAATATTAGAAGCATATAAAATATAAGCATTTTAATAATGTGGAGGAGACAAAAGGAAATTATTTTTTTATTTATTTATACAGGAGCACCCGCATCTTGAACCTCGATTTGGCTCAAAGTTTCACAATGTAAAATGAAAAAAAAAATATATAGAAAAATAACAAAAACTGAAACAACAAATAAAAAATTAAATACAACAAATAATCATTAAATACTAGTTATAAAGACAATTAATAAACATTAGACTAGTAATAAAGACAACAATTTAAAATGGTTTTAATAAAAAAATTATGTTATTCCTATATACTTGTACATTTAACCCTCCTCCCCTACCCACTGGGTCGTGGGCGACCCAGAGCTGCTTTGTCTGCGCTTGTACGCACCTGTGCAAGGTGGGTAGGGGGCAGGGGGTCAATTACCCTCCCAGTAAGTCCTCTGGAAGCTGTACTAGCCATAAGGTAAGTGTGGTTTCTTTTCTAACCTTTATTCTAGTATTTTTCTAGAAAAATCTGCAAGTGTTGGTCGCATACGACCCAGGGCTAGCTTATGTGTCATGAATATTCTAAACTGTTTTCTTCTGTCTGTTCTAATTATTTTGTTTTCTTCTGCAGTAAAGATGGCCGAACGACGCCTTTTAATTACTGATGATGAAATTCGAGAGGAATTGTCCCGGCAGATGGCGGAAGAAGACGGTTTAGACCCAAGCGGCGAGTCTTGTGAACCTGGCGACGAAATAATCGCCAATGATGACGATGTAGCTGACGATGAAGAATATACTTCCGACCAGGGAGATGATGTTTTACCTTTTTCCCCATGAGAAGAAAATGATGAAGTAAATTTTGTACTCGGGAAGAATCTGGAAACTATTTGGGCTAACAAACCTATACGCACTAAGTACTCCAGAACTCCCAAAAAAACATAATTACTCATTTCCAGGCCCAAAAGGGGAAGCTAAAGAGATTTATTACTATCATCTCAATATGTTCTGAGCCTTTTTGAACCAGTTACAAATACTAACAAATATCGGTGGCAATTTCTGAAAACGCTAGCCATCGCTCTCGTCACTCCGCACCTAGAACAACGGATGTCTATGCCCATTCCAGGAGGTCTAAAATTGGCCATAACTAATTTTTTAAAAAAGGAAATGGTAGAACTAGGGCCTAAAAAATCTTCAGAAACTTCAAAACGAGCTAGGTGCAGTTTCTGTCCCCGGAACAAGGATGGAATAAGCAATTCCAGCTGTCAGCTTTGCCAAAAATCTATTTGTGGTGAACACAAAATGAGTATTTGTCCATCTTGTTTGACCGAAGCAGGATGGAATATTTTAAAATCTCCAATATAATATTTAAAATATGAAGGATTAAATTGCCTTGTAACATAGTGTAATGCAATATTTCTTGTAATGCTCGTTTCTTATTGTGTTCATTAATTTTGTTTTTACAATTTTTTATTTATTTTTTACCTTTGTTTGCCTTTTCAAGATTAAAAATGATGTTTCTATACTTCATAAGTTTTGTACTTTTCATTTTAAATCCTAAATGATTTATTTTTATATGACAAGATGAATTTCAGGTCCATGGGTCGTACACGACCCAGGAGTAGTATATGTGCCATAGAATACAAGGGTAGGGGAGGAGGGTTAAATTATTATTTTTTATTTATTTATTTAGTTTTGTGCCCCACAACGATGGTGGTTGGCATTATTAGGATGATATATTTACTCCTTCATGTGCTTACCTTTTTTGTACTTTTATATTATGGAAAATATTTCTTTAATATCTGATTCTTTCTCATATCCGTGCTTTGTCGAAAGAATATAATAAAAGTTAACCCATTTAAATATTTTTAGGTATGCTGTAGACCTATTCTATTTTGTATTATATGTTTTTGTAAATGTTGATGTGTTTTAGATATGTTAGTATTTGGGGAATATATAGGCTGCTGTCAGTTAGTAGTTCTGTCATACCGTAGGGTATGTTAGGGTTTTTTCGTTGGATGCAGTCTGTCAGTATGTGTTTTATCGTTAGGTGCTTGTTGCAGTATTTGCATATAGGGTTGTCTGTCCTTGTCATTAAATGTCTCTGTGTCAGTTAATGAAAAGAACAGACAATAATTTTGTGAATAACAATTTTTTCCCGTATATAAACTATAATCCAGAGAGGATTGTATTAAAACTCATTCTATTCTTCAACACCATTGTCATCATAAATAAAATTTGTAACTTGATGATAGAAATATACGTTAGTGGTCCAAGGCCAAGCATAATGAAAATATAACTCTTAAGTATAGAACTATTAAAGAATATTTTTATGTCTAGACTAGAAAATTTTAAACATTTTTCTATATATTCATATTTTTCTATCATCAAGTAAAAATTTTATGAAGCGTCTCCAAAACTGCTAGTATAATAATAAATATTTCCTTATACCTATTATATTTTTGACAGAAAGCATTCGATTTTAAATATATAATTTTGCTAAATATATAGAACATGTTAAAATTAAATGCCAATAATTAAAAAAAAAAATATTTATTAATATTGAATAAACGCCCGGGTTTGAAACAGAATGAAAAAATAGTCGCTCCAAGCGAGATTCGATCTCGAGATCTTGTGGTTACAAAGAAATGACTCTAACCGCTGGGAATTCTTTGAAGTAGGTGGTTTAGCAACACCTCAAGACTTTCAGGCAAACTTAAACAATTTTTTTAGACGAACGCGTGAGAAGTGCGTTCTGTCGTTTTAACAGATTTTTTTTTTTCCATTAGGTACTAAACACTAAAACATTTTAGTTCAAACCGGAGGGGGGACGGCTGTGCACTCCCCTTCTCGGCTCGATGAGGGAGGTGAAAGTAAAAAGTATGGGTTTTAAATTGTTTGGCAATAAATAATAATGTAGTGACGTTTCAATTATTTTTAATTACGAGCATTTATTATGTGAATTTGAAAACAGTTATTTCACAGTATTGTGGTTGGAAGTGGAGACTATTGTGTACTTGGAGGGAAGAAAACGTTCAATCCTTCAGATTTTGTTTTTATGTTGTATGTATTTTTTATGTGAGCGCTAAGCGTTTTCAAAGACTATTGTCCCATTTTTAGAGCTACTTGCAGTGACTCCACTAGTCACTTGCTGTCTTTCCCAATGAGTGCATGCAAGTAGCTCTGAAGATGGAGACAATATTCTTTGAAAGTGCTTAGCGCTGACATAAGAAAACTTGTGAAGAATTGAAAGTTTTCTTCCCTCTAAGAAAACAGTTATCACTATCTTGAATAAATTGTCAGCCACGAAAAAAATGTTTACCCGTATGCTTAACCAATGCAATTAGAAAGCTACATGTTTTATAAATAGAGTTTCGTTTTCTAATTCAGTAGTATTTAGCGTGCCGATTCTATTGTGTTTGTTGAGTATAATATTAGTACCAAATTTAGCAGTCCTCTTAATTTAAAGAGAGGAGATGAATTGTAGAATACATTAGGTTAGGAGCCTGACAGTTATAGCGATGGATTCCTGAGCCAGATGATTGTGGCTGAAAGGGGCATATTGAGCACCACTAGTTCAATCCCTGATATAAGGGAGCGGAGCTGATAATACAGACTGTACCATGTCTCGTCTCTTAAGCCAGACAAAGGAACTTATCTTAACGACATTACGGATATTACCTCTCCTGCCGTTATGCTTAGCTGATCACCAAACAGGGAATCAATTAGCTACCGACCAAC
This sequence comes from Riptortus pedestris, assembly GCA_019009955.1. Classification (NCBI taxonomy): domain Eukaryota; kingdom Metazoa; phylum Arthropoda; class Insecta; order Hemiptera; family Alydidae; genus Riptortus; species Riptortus pedestris. Next base: position 59,070,089 of record CM032233.1, on the reverse strand, counting down.
TAATTATACTCTAGTTATCAAGTGTGAAAGTGAACGATCCTTATCAGAATTATATCACGTTAAAGTAATTACTTCAGACTAATTGTTGTTGGCAGTAGATATTTATATTAATATTTGAATCCACACTTCGTTTTCCACTCTTCACCTTTATTTAATTCTTTTTTTACACTTTTTTCCGATTATTCCTTAACTAAATTTAGTATAAGTACTTCTATTCAAAATATTTCTTACTACGAATTCCACATCATGGAAAACATTTATTGTAAGAGCGTGCGGTTAGCTTTTGCGGTAATAATAAGAAAGCATTAGACTGAAATAAAAAAGATAATTCAATAATAAGAAAGCATTAGACTGAAATAAAATTAATAAAGAATAGCATATAAATATAACCTTATAGTAATGAACCTTCTGAGAGGTTATAACAGAATGAGACTAATTTGATTCACTTTAAACCTGAAAAGAATACTAATTTAGGGACTAACCTTAAATCTAAGGAAACAAACATTAAATTGTTGATAAAGAAGTGATAAAAACAAAGAAACTTTAACTTTATGAAAGATTGTACAACATAGACAGAACAAAATGGCTACCCTTTGTTTGGATTGTAAACTTTAGCGGCAAGCCAATAATATATGTACACTAAATAATGATTGAAATGGCCTATATCATGAGTACTCATTTAATACGTCGATAATGCGAGCATTATAATAAAGAATGTGCTACCTTCGAGAAAACTATACTTTCCATGTGGCGGGTTTTCTTTCCGTGTTATTTCTGCTACAGAAAATGTCTTCTTCTTGCTGGTGCAAAATAATAGCGTATCTTCGATGCGGGGATCCTTTCTGAATACAGGAGCGGCGGGAGCAGAACAGTGTTCACCTTTTTATGCGGAGCAATCCAACCATGTGCTTTTCACTCGAGCGATAGAATCCAACTGATGGCCGCTCAGATCAAGCGGGCGCTTCGTCCTGTAGGCCAGCTCTGCAGTTTCCGCTATTGGCCACAGCCTTGGTGACCCTGCCAGGCCGTACGGCCGGTTAGTGAACTAAGAAAGCGCGGGAGATACGACTGAACACTTATAGTTGAACCAGTTTTGAGCTAGTGGTGGTATATAGAAAAAATAATTTGCAGAGTCAGATTCTGCTATAAATTATTAATTTACGCGCATACCACTGACAAAAGATATAGAGGAAATGGTGAAAGAACCCTTCTAGGACGGTTGGGCAAAGAATTACAATTAAATATCGACTACGACTTTATGTTAGTATAAGGAGGTACTAGTTCGTATAAAGATAAAGAAAATTTAGACCAGTCAAAATAGCAACTATAACTATGAATAATATTGGGTTCTTGTAGAGATTGGAATGTCTAAGAGTTTTAATGCTTCCCATATTTTAACAAAAAATATTGATAATCCTGGATAAATAAAATATGGTAAAACTAAATGTATACCATTTTAATGAGTGCTAGTTACTTCATCAAATTTTAAATATGGAAGACAATAGATTCCCTAAAATATGCTATAGACGCCTCTTACTCATTGATTCTTTGCCGGCTAACAAAGCCAAATTGAATTGGGCCACGCAATTAAAATTACTCCTAGCTAAGTTTGGATGAGAAGAACTTTTTACGCTATAAAAACCTCTAAAAGGTGGTGCACTGGAACTTCTCTTGTTCAATATCAAGGAAGACTGAAGGGATTCTGACAGAGTAAAGTCTTCCACTTTTAGTCACATATATCAACATATTTATGGTTATAATAAATACTTACAATACAGAATTAATATTGAGAAAATAAGAATGATCAGCCAACTAATACTAGGAAGGGACAATGTGATAAGACTAAAATGTAATAATAAATTACACGTCATCGATACCACAGTTGTATGCAAAGTATGCCATGAGGACTATGAAACCCTAGAACACTTGATGTGCTTATGTCCACGATAGCAAGCTGTGAGGAAGGAGTTCAACATCTCATCACAAGGAAGCGTTGCTGACTTCCTGCAGATCACATCCCTGGACAAACTAAACAATATCTGCAAGTACATTCACGAAGCAATAACACTAAGGGTATCAGAGATTACTGAGAGCGCGCTGGAAGAAACACGATAAGGAGGATGTAATTTCCCATATCAGCTCTTCAATAAATACTTATACATATAAAATTCATGTATATATAAATATATTCTATAATATGTATATATGTTTTATTCTTATTATTTGGTATTATATTTTGTTTAAAAATAGTGCACACTGTAAGACAAATAAGTCAAATAAATCATTATTCTATTCTATTCTAGTTACTTCATCCTCACTTAGGGTTGCATGAAGATACGGGGGGTGGAGTGTTTGTTCGTTCCTATCATCATCTGGTACTTGCCAGATGAAAGGACGGACAGAACATTAGATGAAAAGTTCTTGTAAAATAAATAAAACAATAAGTCTTGTAAATTTCATTTGTAGGAATGAAAACCTTTAATGCAACATATTACGAAAATGAATTGAAAAAAAATTAAAAAAACTATACAATTAACTCACAACTCTTATATTTTTCCCTCGTTGTTTCTCAGACTTAGTCAGTTTTAGAATCATTGTCTAACTGTTTGGAAGGGGCTCAATAAGTGTTTCCCATTTATTTCTCGGCTTCCCCCAGGTCATTTCTCCTCTTTAGAGCAGCTTTGAGAATTTATGAAAAGGTCTCCAGTTTTAAACCGGAAAAATAAAACAAAACAAAAAAAAAAAGCTTTGCATGAAAATCTATATAGTCAGCATTTCAAAACCTACGTTATTAAAGCCCTAGAAAGAATCATTTATTTTTTCAAGACTCATGCTTAGTGAAAGAGCATAAATGAGAACTGTTTATTATTATTAATATCATTTAGCAGCATTATACTGACTATTTTTCTAGCAATCTAATTGGAGTAGGTCATTCTATCTAATCTAATTGGACTTTTTCACCAAATTCTTCCACCATTGGATTGGAAATTGAGATTTATACATTGTTTAATCCCAATTTTTGTTACAAAAAAATGTGATTTGAGATATTCAAAAGGTTGCTACATATTTTTTGAAACTGTAATACTTTATCATTTTAATGTGAGAATCGTTAATTTTAATAAACAATAAGAACAAGTTAAGAAGAATTGAAGGTAGTAATAGGTTGAGAAATTTCTCCATCATGAGGCTGCTGGAAAAGCGATTCTCTCTCTCTCTCTCTCTGTGTCAAGGGAGAGGTGCTGAGCCCAGGTTTAGACACGCTCTTCCTATTCTGACGGTCTTTGTTAATTTACAACCCAGTATAAACCCCATCACAGATGCCTTATCTCTCACTTAGCACATCTCATTGTCCCGTATCTCGCCCTGATGCCATGTTGTTATTGTTGCCATCAAATTTATTCAATTTTCCCCTATATATACATATATCTCTTTTCTACTTGGCGGTCGTAAAAAGTCATTTTTTAAAAAAAAAATTCTTTGAAGGTGAAATGGCTGTTTTTGTTGTTGTTGTATATGGTTTAAGGGTGAAAAACTACCAGGTTATCATCGCCCTGTAATATTTATAATTCACATTTTGGTATCCTCATCCATATTGCCATTTTACTTTTGTACTTTAAATTTCTTTGTATAAACTCGTGTTTTTTACAAAATTAAACAATTTATCGAGTTCTTTCGGGTCATCTCCAAGGGCCACTTCTATATTATTGGAAATATTGCATTTGTTTCTAATATCTGCATACTTATGACATTCCATTAATATGTGATAGATAGTCAGGTCTGTGTTACACTTCTCACTAATCGGGGGTTGATCTTTTGTCATAAGATAGCCATGCGTAAGTCTTGTGTGCCCAATTCGGAGTCTTCCTAATACAACTTCATCTCTTCTGTTGTCTCTTGTCGAATATTTCCATGGACGGATGGTGGTTTTAATAGTTTTTAGTTTATTGTTCTGGGTTTCATTCCACATGTGTTGCCAGTTTTTATTAATTTCTTCTTTGAGTGGTTGGTAGAGTTCTGCAGATGTAATTGTTGTTGGGGTGATGGAGTCGAGTTGGTGGGCTTCTCTGGCTGCTAAATCTGCTTTTTCGTTTCCATCTATTCCCACGTGGCTTGGAATCCACATGAAGTAGACGACCCTTTTTAGTTCTCGGAGCATTTGTATTTGATTTTGTATTTTTTTTACTATTGGGTTGTTTGTGAATACATCTTTGATACTCAATAGGGCACTCAACGAGTCAGTGCAAATCAGGAATTTTTCTTGAGTCGAGTGTTTGCAAATGCAGTGATATAAAGCGAATTGAATTGCGAATAGTTCGGCGGAATAGATGCTGGTTAATTTGTTGAGTTTGAATTTTTGGCAGGCATTTTCTTCGTAGTAGGCGCAGGAGGAAGACTCGGTAATTTTCGAACCATCAGTGTATATGATCTTTGGGTGTTGATATTTTTCTATTTTATTAATGAAAGCTTCCTTTATTTTCCAATAGTTGATCTCTTGGGACGATTTGTTTATGAGTTTGGTGATTCGTGTATGTATAGATATTTCTTGAATTGTCCAAGGTGGAGTTGGGTCGAATTCATCAAGACTGTTTGAGTTTTGTAATAGTTTGTCTGTTATGTTACTCAGCCTAATTCCAATGGGTTTTGGTGTTGTGGGGTTTTGGTTATATAGCCGTGAGTAGAGAGGGTGGAATATACTCTGAAATGTCGGGTGACCTCTCTGTGTCACTAGTTTCGCTAAGTATTTAGGTGCCAGTTTTTGCCTTCTGAATGTCAATGGTGGGATTCTGGCTTCAGCACACAAGCTTATTACTGGGCTAGAGCGGAAGGCTCCTATAGATAAACGTAGCCCAGCATTATGAATTGCATCTAATTTGCATAATTAATTGAAGTTTGCTGAACCGTATACAAAACTGTCATAATCCAATTTAGACAATACCAGAGCTTTGTATATTGTTAGCATGGTACTCCCCATGATGTGTCAGCTAGTACTTTAAGAATTTTAAGCCTTTCAGATGCGCGTTTTTTGAGGTTGTCTATATGTACATTCCATGTCAGTTTGCTGTCGAGAGACATACCTAGGAATTTAGCATGGTTGACATATTCTATTAGGGTGTTCTTAAGATAGAGATGTGATAAATCATTTAAATTTCTGCGCCTTGAGAATATTATGCACTTCGTTTTTTCGGGGGAAAACAAAAAACCTGTTTTTTCGACCATTCTATTAATCTAAGAGTCGCAGCTTGTAGTTGTCTTTTGATATATGCCAAGCTTTGCGATCTGCAAATAATGGCAAAGTCTACGAACAGAAAGCCTTTTCCATTGTTGGTAAGACATTTCGTTATTTCGTTCACTGCAATCAAAAAAAGATTTGTACTCAAAATACTTCCCTGTGGGACACCTGATTTCATTGTTCTTTCTTTGGACAGTGAAATTGCTGACTTAACCGTCTCGGCGATAAGGTCGAATCTTTTAGCAGATTTCCCTTACGGGAAAGACTACTGTTAAGATTTAGGTTTATAACCCATACTTGTGGACTAAAGATAAAGTCTTCTTATTTTAAACACAATTTAAGCGTACGAGGTGCTAAAACGATCATTTACATACATTAAAATTCTTAAAATTCAAATATAACTGGAAGTAAAATAGTCAACGTATCCGGACGACCACTCCCGTACACAGAGACAATTGCGACGTTCAGGTAGATGATTTAATTCATTTGGATATTAAAAGTTAAAGCTGTTTACGAGTATTCTGTTCAACTCAAACACTTGTATAGAATTTCATTCGCTAAAACGTTTAAGGAATTTCATTGTTAGTTAATAATACTATGCAGATATAGTAAAATTGAAAAGTGAAAGAAGTGAGAGAGATGAAGAGGCCGGGCTAATTTACATAGGAAGTTTATGGATTCTGCCAAGTGCTCTGATTCGAGTTTCCAATCATTGATTTTAAATTTGTAGTTGATTTACATATTTGGTCGTCCTTTTGCATACTCACCTCTCTTTAACTCTGCTCCGCGGCTCATACAAGAGCTTTCTTTTATTAATCTATAATACAGTTGTGGAGTAATAAAAAAAAATCATGATTGTAAAACTTAATTTAAGTACAGTGACCTTTAAAAGATTAATTCAATGATATCAAGGTTATTTTAAATTAACTTGAATTTAAATTAAATTATTGGCTCAGCTAACTTTCAAATAAAGCTCCCAGTTGAGACTAGCATATATACAGCATAGCTTGAAGCCCTGAAACTTGCGATAGACGACATACCTGAAACTACGGACACGGACATCATAAGTTGCACTGACTCTCTTAGCTAATTACATTTATTAAAAAACATATATAGTTCACATACACTCCTCTCGTACATATTACACAAAATCCTGACATTAAACAAAAGAATAACTATGTTCTGGATACCCGAACATACAAACATTAAACAAAGCACACAAGTAGACGAACTTGCCAAATCAGCTACTCAAAAAAAAAACTCATCACAACACATACTGTACACATCAAAATATTCAAGCCCAAGCAAAACATATGATACTCAATTCAGGCAGAAATCTTGGTTTGCCACAATTGATGACAAACTTCGAGAACTGAAGCATACACTTGGTGAATGGCCTTCCTCAAAAACGCTTATTAGAAGAGAAGAAGTAGTTTTAACGATGTTGAGAATTAGCCATTCACGACTGACTCACACTTACCTATTTACTGGAGAAGAGGAACCCTACTGCAAACACTGTAACTGTAGACTTACTGTAAGTCATATTCTGCTATTTAAGGCCTATAGACCTACCATACACTTTGACTGAATTACTACATGACCGTAGTGAGTATATAGACCGCGTATTACACTACTTGAAACATAACATTTTCAAAAAATTATAATGTAGGACAATACTGAAAATATTTGCAGAAATGAGCAAACCTACGTAAACATAATAAAATGATTATAGGAATTTAACTGATTCATCACTAATTCGCCCCTGTCGTGAAATGCGATTATTGTATGAATAACTAAATAAATTAAATTAAATTTGATCATGATTAAATCGTGGAAGGAGAGAGTACAGATATTTTATAGAATATAAATTGTTACAGTTTGACTACCTCTTAGGCAGTTAAAGGAGGCTTGATTGGCCTTCACTTGTCAATGGTAATCTCGCACCCATCAGTGACGCTAATTCTGGGTTCCGCTTCACAAAATATCCCCTCCACCTCAACTTTTCCTCAACCTATTAGGTATGGAGAGCTGCTTGTAACGCCTTTAGTAATTTTCGTCAATCTACATTGACACAGCCTGCTTGTAGTTAATGGAGAAGTGATACAGATCAATTAATAAAGGAATGCCTTTTCCTTTACCTATTTGCCTAGAGGTGATCCAGTACCGTAACATCCTTAAAATGTAGCCATTAGCAGGATTTTAGCAGATTTCCCTTAAGGGACGCGATTTTCGAAAAATTTCTTCAAATGTCCATCGATTCTACCCAGGAGATGACGATAATGAGGTCCGTTCAAAATTTGTATTTGTCTGTTACCACTCTAGCAGTCACAATTTTCGTTTGATTGTTACCAAACTCGATATTTAAACGTTTTATGCAAAAAGACAGATCAAGTTCGTTAATGGCTGAAATCGGACAGGTGGGAGGGGGAGTTTAGAGGGGGGATTTTCGACAATTCGAAATATCTCCGTTACTATACGACGAATCAAAAATTTGTATCGAACCAATCTTATTGCAAATTAAATGTACCATAAATATTGTTATATAAATTTATTTTCCATCTTGAATATTAACCGAGATATGCATTTTTCATTTTTTAGCATTCAGCAAACCCCCACTTCTACTCATGTTACATAAACAATACTCTGTTATGTAATAAACCACATTATTCGAAGATTAAATACCATAAATAGTTTTTAAGAGACCTTTATTATACAGAGATAAATGCAAATATGTTATGGTGACCCCCTCCTCTTCTTAGGTTTTTGGACTAATAAAATTTCATTGATTGAGAAAAAAAGTATTCTGATCCATTACAAATTAAAGTACTTGATATAGTAAAGAGTTTTCAATAAAATTAATATGTAATATTCTGATATATTTCAGGGTTGTTTTTCTTTCCTGTGGGAAGTTGGCACACCTAAACAGGTTACGTTTCAGGTACTTCCCGTCTGGATGTTTCTTATTATCGTTTGTATTTATTCACTTGATGTTGACGGTGCTATTGTGTTACCAGTATGTAGATTTATCTATAATTAAACATCACGAGGGAAATTTGCTTAGTTCACGGAGCCTCTGCGTGACCTCTATGCCTCTATAATTTTCAAATTTGTTTGCTCCCCTATTTTATATATAGGCACAATATTTTGGTAGACCCATTCTGCTGGCTCTGAGCTATTGAGCATGTACTTGATGTATTGAAAACATGTTTCGTGATTCTCTCTATTATTTTAAAGTGTTAAATGGCATATAACGAACAAAACAATCTCGTTTAAAGGGTGTGTTTAAAATTTGAACATTTGGAAAAAAGGATCATTTTCGTGAGGTTGACGATAGTTGCAGAATTTTATCCAAGGGCAAACACACACGCACAGCATTCATTAACGTAATCCGTTGTACTTGTTTACAGAATTATTTAACATAAAATCAAAATCTCCTTCGTTGTAGACGCATTTTTTAGTAAATGAACATTTTGTTCCTAGCTCATGTTTAACTCGCTATAAGTTGATAATGGTTTGCCGTGATTACAAGGTTAAACCAGATTATACACTCACCTAATATTGTGATCTTATTATGGTGGCATCATGGCAGAATATTAATTCTCTCACACGTTGCCTGGATATGGAAATTACTGCATTCAAATTGTAAACATTCCCAGAAAAGCCAGAGTAGCAGTGAGGGAATAGATGTTTCGTATTCAAATTTGCAAACCAAACTGGAATTGGTATCAGCTAACAGAATGTCATTCAAACTAATGGGTGAACCTACTCTTCAATTCCTCTATCCATATACGCCATAGTGTGCCCTATCTATTTTATGGTTTCGTTCAGTTGATTAACTACTAGTTTGTAGCGGAAACTGAATTCATTAAAACTGTGGCATGTTTCGAATTGCTACCACGGAGTTCTTTTCCATTTCAGTGGAATTGTTATCTCATTTTGCGATCAAAAGGGGTTCCTTGCTTGATTTCGAGGTATAACTGAGGTTTTTCAAAATGTTTGGGGATTTCATCTCCAAAGAATTATATAAAGTAAATTTGTACCATTATGCATTGCAATTTTTTTTTTTATTGTGTTGGAGGCAATCTGTATTAAATCAAATAAAAATATCCCTTGATGTGGTGGATTTAGTCCACGAAACATGCAGGGAAGAAATGTAATAAAATCAATGAATAATTTAGGATTTTATTTAATGACCTTCGCTCTAAATAAATCTGAAGAATATTGAATATTAGGTTTAAAAAGCATTAAGAATAATTACTTTGCTTTTTCAACATGTTTTGTCTATTTGGCTCCTATTTGAGCCAACCGGCTGGTTTAAAAATAAATAGAATATTTCTTCACATACATACATCAATGTAATTTTATTAATTATAATTTTTATTTATATATTTATTCAGGAACACAGCTGATCAGCTTGCCTCACATCATGATACATGTGCCTATGTCTTACACCAAGGTCAAAAGTTCAACCATGCCAATGTCCATACTGTAAAAGTTTAGGTTAGGTTAGTCTAATGTAAAAGTTTTGATATAAAAATTGGAATCCCAATTTTTACTCCTCGAAGGCTGCTCATAGAAAATATAAGATTATCAATAATAAAAGTTCCTCAAACTGATACTATAAACGGTAAGAAACTGTAATAAAAGGAGTACATAAAAAGAGGAGTCAAGAATGCTGTCTTCTACCTTTACGGCACAGTCAAAGAAATATGGAGCAGTTCCCCCAAACTTCCAATAACAAACTAAATGTTCATTTTTACTGCTTTCTTTCTACCTCTAAATTTTCATTCTCCCAACTTGTGGTTTAGTGCCCTGAATAAATATGGTAAAAAAAGCTCATATAGTTCATATAATGATGAATTACTATTAACCGTGAAGTTTGCTCTTAACCCTAGTAATGTCAATTTGCTAACATTTGAACCGGCCGACCATTCTTTAAGAAACTCGGATCTAAGTTTGTTAATAACCAAAATTCTGGATGGTGTCTGAGGGATGGTTATTATTACTATCTCTCTCTCTCTCTCTCTCTCTCTATATATATATATATATATATATATATATATATATATATATATGATTGTAACCTCTGTCTGTTCATTGATTTTTTTCTTGAAATTCACTCTACTTTTTCATTTCACATGTCATAGACACCATAGTTGCATTTTGTTTCTTTCGTGTATGTTTGTTTGTTGCTTTTCACGCATAAACGGCTGAACCGAATTTTATGAAACTTGGTGTGTATATTACTACTAACCAAATTTAGACTTTAGGCTATATTAATATTCTCTGAGACGAACAGGAGTGGGGGTTATAAGAGAGGCCTGAAATTAAAAATAGCGATATTTTGTTTCCTTTTTTTTCCGGCAAATATGAACATAACAAAAGTTGTTTATTTTGTTATTTAGAGTAACACAAGTAGTGATAGCGGAAGTTGTGGGGAATCAAGCTCATTAATTGTGGTATATAGTAGCTTACTTCCTCCTATATTTTGACGTCTACTTACAACTGACTATTTCTGAAGTATGTGTGCCCTGAGCGGGTTTAACAGAAAATATGTGCATTAGAGATACTATTTATTATTATATTCAGCCTCTAATGATTTCCCGAGCCAAGACGGGCACCTTAGCTAGTTATTATATATAAGTACAATATTTCAAATACATACGTCCAATGCCTATTTTGACCTAGAAGTTACGTTTTACAATATTTTGTGACATGATGATTATAAATGGATATTTTTATGATTTGGCTTTCTGACGTTACTTATTAAAAATGTTAGACGACACTATAAGGTAAGCAAGCTTACTGTATGTATTACAAATGACGATACGGGAGTGGGCTAGGGTATGGATACTTAAAGTTGGTCCAATGTTGGACCACATCAAAAAGAAAAGTCACATTTAAAATCAAAACACCATTCTTAAAGCAAAAATAATTACGCAACATCTAAAGAAATAGTTATTAGAGAAATTTTACGCAACACCACGATGCCTCTTTCTTTCTCATTCAATATTTGCTGACGAATAACTGCTTTGCTATAGTTTGGGAAAATAAAGTGTATATTTGTATTATATGCGACGAAGTCTTCTGAACGAAACCAATCATGTTTACTAGGAGGTACATTTTTTTTTTGTTTTAACAACACGCTTAATTCGGAAATTATTCGTCATGGTTTAATTTGACTTAAAGCGTAATGTAAAATTCTGTATTTGGCCATTGATTTAGGTAACATTTTATTTCTTAAATTTATATGGAAATTATTTTTACTAATCCAGATGATGTAAAAGGGTTTATGTGCTCTTTTACATTTGATTAGAATTTACGAACAGTAAATGTAAGCCAAGGGTCACCACTGACATAAGACAAAATTGTAGGCATTGTATTGCTGTTAGGGAATTTCCTTCAAAATATTTGATATTACTTAAGCGGGGCGTTGCACAATTTTTTTTTATATATTATAGGTTGTATAAATGGATAAATGCATCACTGTAAATCATGCACTATAAATCCAGCACTGTAAATCATGCACTAGAAATCCATCACTGTAAATCATGCACTAGAAATCCAGCACTGTAAATCATGCACTAGAAATCCAGCACTGTAAATCATGCACTATAAATCCAGCACTGTAAATCATGCACTATAAATCCATCACTGTAAATCATGCACTAGAAATCCAGCACTGTAAATCATGCACTAGAAATCCAGCACTGTAAATCATGCACTAGAAATCCAGCACTGTAAATCATGCACTAGAAATCCAGCACTGTAAATCATGCACTAGAAATCCAGCACTGTAAATCATGCACTAGAAATCTAGCACTGTAAATCATGCACTAGAAATCCAGCACTGTAAATCATGCACTAGAAATCCAGCACTGTAAATCATGCACTAGAAATCCAGCACTGTAAATCATGCACAAGAAATCCAGCACTGTAAATCATGCACTAGAAATCCAGCACTGTAAATCATGCACTAGAAATCCAGCACTGTAAATCATGCACTAGAAATCCAGCACTGTAAATCATGCACTAGAAATCCAGCACTGTAAATCATGCACTAGAAATCCAGCACTGTAAATCATTCACTAGAAATCCAGCACTGTAAATCATGCATATTTAAATCGGATAGGATTTTGGCAAAATTTGTAAGTACTTCAGTCGTAATTGTCTCAAATCATATATTATTCCAATCTCTTAATGGAACTTAAAATAATATTCATTTTTGAGGTGCTGGATGGTGAAGGAATTATTATCTCAGGTAAGAAAAAACGCCTCGTTCCTTCACTGTTCTTTATTCGTTGTGACAGAGCGCTTTCAGAGCATGCGCTCCATCATCAGTGCCCTCTTCACAATGATGTGACAGGAACCAAGGATTCCCTGTGACTCCTGGGGGTTTTAAAATATAGGAAAACATTCAAAAAATGTTTAAACCTTAAATAATTAAACTTGTCAAATAATATAATATTGAGCCAGAATTTAGTATAAACCAAAAGAATAAAGTCAAACACCTTCATACCTGAACGTGCAGACCCATTATTTAGCTTAGGATGGTCCAGGCAGGGGGAAAGGTTCTACACACCTCAATATTATTTTTTTCCACAAAATAAATCCTAGAAAATATTCCTTATATAGTACTTTCTTTTTTTATATGGATAAGGGTTTCATTTTTAAAGTTGACTTCACTGAATATCTAAAAACTTAGAAACGTTGTACAGTATTAAATATTCGAAATATGTTGATTGTTCTTGGCTTTTGTTGGATTAGATGCAAGATTTCCAAAGTTATTTCATCTCTCCTGTTGTAAATTAGGTCATTCCTCAAGTATGATTCATTCTCCACTAAAACAGAAAGATACTGAGGGTTAACTTTTTATTAAAGAAGGTATTTATCCAGCAAAAAAGAAAATATCAGATTATTGCTATTCTTGAGCCTAAATAAGAAGGTATTTTTCATTTCAAGGGAATCAGACTTCTAATTTCAAACCTTCGTTGTACACATGTTTCACCACATATAGTTGGCTAACATGAAATTCGTTTGTTTTCAATTAAGGGTTATATATTAGTAAATGGAAGTTGTCAATACAGACTTTATGAAATCGCTTTGGATTGGCAAGCAATTTCTAATACCATAAGTAATTTCTTGCTACAGGTCAATCTTTACTTCATTAGTAATTTTTACATATATATATTCGACTCCAAACAATAATCTTATATCAGGTAAGAAAAAACGCCTCGTTCCTTCACTATTCTTTATTCGTTGTGACAGAGCGCTTTCAGAGCATACGCTCCATCATCAGTGCCCTGCTGGCAAACAAATACCATAAAAACGTTGTACAATATGTCATTTAATTAAACAATTTAGAAAATATATGTACATGTCGATGGTCAAGAGTTAAAACAGTGAATATTTACAAAAACAAGAAAAACTATTTTTACAGATTAAAATTAAAAATTAAAAACTTGTCAGTAGAATATATACACAATTTCAATAAATAGTTAAAATAAACAAATGAATAAAAAATGAATATTTACAGTTAAGTCTAAAATAGAATAAATAGTTAAAAGCGAATAGTCCAATTAAAATTAAAAAAACAAAATGAAGGAACAACCACCGGAGGAGCTACAGAAAGGAATACATACAGAAAACGTAAAATAAAAATAAAAATAGAGAAGCAAGACAACGACTAACCTTTTCACAATGATGCGACAGGAACCAAGGATTCCCTGTGACTGAGGCCTCGGGACCGGAGAGCAATGAGAGAGGCTTCCGAGACATGCCTCAACCTGGTTCCTTCTCCCGTCTTATTAATATTCAGGCCTCCTTTTTCCATCCTATCTAGTTTTATGAATAGGTTTTCGGCTATGCTCAGGGTCTTGCCTTTTTTTTGCTTCGTAGAGCATCTCATACTTTATAGCAGATTTATCATGGCCCTCCTTCTTCATGTGGGCATGGAACTCTGTGTCTCTGGTAACATGCTCTTTCAGCGGAGTTCTAATCTTTCTCCCACTTTGACCGATGTACGATACCTCACAGCTAGAGCATGCCACCCTGTAAACTCCCGACTTGTTGAGTGAGTCAACAGGGTCCTTGACCCTCGGGAGCATTGCTTTCAAAGAGTGTTGACTTTTGAAAGCGGTCGTCATCCCGAGTCATTAATCTTATAAACCGTTAACATTTTAGAGGCAAAAGTCTGTGACATTTATTATTATGTTTCTGTTCTACATTTTTTTTTTTGTACACTACTGTATAAATAAATGGAATAAACCTAGACAAAATTAACCTTTTCCATCCGTCTTCTATTCAGCTTCTTGCTATGTAAAAAATATTTAATGACACCATTGCAATGCGAACAGTCATTCACTGAAATAATTTCCAATATAACTATGAAGTAACTGTTGGGTTTAGGATAGGATTGAGGGAAAAATAATATTATATTTTAGCCAAAACAATATTTAAATATTTGTGTAATTTGAAAAAAATTAAATGTTATAATATGATTACATATGGAAAACGTATTTAAGAGCCAACTACATTCATTCAATTTAAGCTGAATACGTCTAGGTGGCTGAAAATATCTAAACCACAACTTAAATTATATGTAAATTTAGAATCTTTTTCGATTAATTAAATAATTTTACACACACACACACACACACACATATATATATATATATATATATATATATATATATATATATATATATATTACAATATATACACATACAATTAATATATGTGTGTGTATGTGTGTGTGTGTGTGGATATATGTAAACATATATCAATTTCAAATTTTTTTGTTGGCCCCTAAATCCTTTGTTTGAAGTGAAAGGTTGCAAATTTAAAAGCATTTCCTTTTTTAAATTCAAATTTGGGATACACTAGAATATTTAGTAACTGAAAATATCTAATAGTTAGTAACGTTGTATGAACAAGGTAGCTATTTAAAGAAAATAAATAAATTTTATGACCCAATCCCACGCCTCAAGTGTGGATGAAAACTTAAACCGCAAAGCCACATATTTCTTTCCCCTTGAAACTATTAATGAGAACACAAATTACTTTTAAAAAAGATTTTTAATTTACACCCCATTTCTGGACAGGGATTGGGACCTGGCTTTAAATTATTGCTGCCAAGGGGGAAGGTCGGGAGCTAGCGCTTTTTTAGAGATTGGCTCTAACTCACTGTTAATGTTTCGCTTAATATAAAATTTCTCCTCTCCTAGGGGTTGGATTTAAAATGATTTTGACGATATTTTTCATTCAACTGAAAACAATTGTTGAATAATATCATACTACTCAGTTATGTGTAAACTAATCTGAAGGACTAAATTGAGCATTTAGTGTATCTTAACCTTAGAATATAGTCTACATTTCAGTGTATGGGGCTCTGTTGTCATACATTTATTATTTTCACTTATGGATATCAGACAACTTGAGTAGCTTAACCCTCCTCCCCTACCCACTGGGTCGTGGGTGCACTGCTTTGTCGGCGCTTGTACGCACCTGTGCAAGGTGGGTAGGGGGGGGGGGTCAATTACCCTCCCAGTAAGTCCTCTGGAAGCTGTACTAGCGATAAGGTAAGTGTGGGTCGCATACGACCCAGGGGTAGCTTATGTGTCATGAATATTCTAAACTGTTTTCTTCTGTCTGGTCTAATTATTTTGTTTTCTTCTGCAGTAAAGATGGCCGAACGACGCCTTTTAATTACTGATGATGAAATTCGAGAGGAATTGTCCCGGCAGATGGAGGAAGAAGACGGTTTAGACCCAAGCGGCGAGTCTAGTGAACCTGGCGACGAAATTATCGCCAACGATGACGATGTAGCTGACGATGAAGAATATACTTCCGACCAGGGAGATGATGTTTTACCTTTTTCCCCTGGAGAAGAAAATGATGAAGTAAATTTTGTACTCGAGAAGGATCTGGAAACTATTTGGGCTAACAAACCTATAAGCACTAAGTACTCCAGAACTCCCAAAAAATCATAATTACTCATTTGCCAGGCCCAAAAGGGGAAGCAAAAGAGATTTATTACTACCATCTCAATATGTTCTGAGCCTTATTGAACCAGTTACCAAATACTAACAAATATCGGTCCTAATTTCTGAAAACGCTAGCCATCGCTCTCGTCACTCCGCACCTAGAACAACGGATCTCCCAGGCCATTCCAGGTGGTCTAAAATTGGCAATAACCAATTTTTAAAAAAAGGAAATGGTAGAACCAGGGCCTACGAAATCTTCAGAAACTTCAAAACGAGCTAGGTGCAGTTTCTGTCCCTGGAACAAGGATCGAATAAGCAATTCCAGCTGTCAGCTTTGCCAAAAATCTATTTGTGGTGAACACAAAATGAGTATTTGTCCATCTTGTTTGACCGAAGCGGGATTGAATATTTCAAAATCACCAATAGAATATTTAAAATATGAAGGATTAAATTGCCTTGTAACATAGTGTAATGTAATATTTCTTGTAATGTATTATTTACCTGTTCATTAGTTTTGAATTTACAATTTGTTATTTATTTTTTACCTTTGTTTGCCTTTTCAAGATTAAAAATGATGTTTCTATACTTCATAAGTTTTGTACTTTTCATTTTAAATCCTAAATGATTTATTTTTATATGACAAGATGAATTTCAGGTCCATGGGTCGTACACGACCCAGGAGTAGTATATGTGTCATAGAATACAAGGGTAGGGGAGGAGGGTTAAATAAACTTCAAACACAATATTAATCATAATTACAATCTCCCCTGAGAGGAAGGGACAGTCGGAACAAACAAAAGAGGGAACGGGCACTTCAGAAATGTAAGTAGCAGTCTGTAATAAGATTTAATGAATATATCATGCAAGTAGGCACTACGTCTAATAATAATCATGATAATTTTTTGGGAAAAGATAAGAGAGTGAACACGTGTAAGAGATATAAGGATAAAAGCTTAAAAAAATGGGGGGGGGTCAGTAGTATATTTGGAGGGACGGGCGTTAAGGAGCCAGAGATGAGGGAGCACACATAGCAATGGGCATATATGTAAAGGATTCGTAAGCAGGGAGAATATAGATCGGTAACATACCATGTAATAGATTTAATGTATGTAGCCAGGTATGTAATAGCAATGGACAATAAGTAAATCATTTATTTGGGAACTCCAGTATTGCCCCTGATGAGGTAACATGCAAGCCACGAAACATGTAGGGTAGTATGAATAAAGTGTGCGCGGAAAAAATGTTTTTATTGATGACCCTTGCGATGAAGCTATGAAAACCATATAAAAATATTGGGTCCAGAATAAGAAGAATCATAATTACATTAATGATCTTTTTACTAACACTATTTGTGGTGGATGCAGAGAAGTACCTCTACTATATTGATATCCATATAACTAATTAAACGATTCCGTATACTAAATAAGAAGTTCGGTTGTTATTTCGGACATTGGAGATCACTGAAGGGGTTGAAATCTCAGTTTTAAACACGAAATCTGAAAATCTTTACTCTCAATTTGATATTTCAGTAATTTTACAATTTCATGTAGGTGAAAATATTTTTAAGGATTTGTGCATTTGACAGCAAGACACAATACACTTGTTGAATGTTAGAATTTGGCCCAAAAATCATTCATAATCTAATACGTATACATTATATATATATACTATGGACTATTAGCTTTATAAATAATTTTATTTTCTTCCAGGGATGTTTTGCACACTTGTGTCATTTTCGTTCCGTTGGATAAAGTCATGATGTCTGATTTCCACTTTAAAAACGTTACCTTGTGACAGAACACTCCACACACGCTTCCCTTGAAAATTGGCGCATGATTTTTCAGTTTTTATTTGTTAGTTTAATAAATCAGGTAGGTTTATTTTTTTTGTATTTACAATGTTCTGTCTTTTTAACAAATTTCCCTTAGGGGAAATCAGGTATTGAGGTCGTATCAAGGAGTTAACGAAAATGAGGTCCAAGTTATATATATCTGTTAACGCTCTAGCGGTCGCAATTTTTGTTTGATCGTTACTAAACTCGATATTTAAAACACGTAAAAATGAAGATCTAGTTTATTATCGGCTAAAACCTGACCAGTGGGAGGGGGTTTTGAGGGGGGAATTTTGAAAATGTTGAATATCTCCGTTATTATGCGTCGGATGGAAGAATTATATAGAACTAATCGTATTGCAAATGTAATGTTCTATAAATGTTGTTATGTACGGTTTGTCACTACCTCGATTATTAACCGAGATATTTGCATTTTTTTGTTTTCGGCAATCAGGAAAGCCCCACTCCTACTCATGTCATATTAACCCAAGGCTGTTATATTATGAATAACATTATTTGAAGTCTAACCAAATATTGTTCACATTGAACTTTTACGTTGGATATGAATGCAAATACGTGACGCAAGTGGAAAATCTGCTTAGTTAACAGCAGCCCCTGCGTGAAGGACTTTTTTATTTGTAATGTTCTATGTAGTTATTTAGAAACGTTTTGTCGTTACAGCTTTTATAAATTTAGATAGCACATGGAGTAGTTTTTCTAACTTAATCGATTCGTTTGCAGCAAATGAAAAAACAAAATTTTCTCGATATTTGACGGTACTAAAAACGTTTAACCTACATTCCATAAACGAAAGAAGGGAGTGGGAGACACAGAGCGATTTATTTCCCAACGTAAGCCGACTTTTTTTTTTATTATAAATTTCAAAGATAGGAAAAGCATTCATATATTCGGCCCTTGAAACCCAAAGACACATAAAACCACGACTAGGTAGATAGAGGATTGATTAATGTTCAGCGTATGGTTAAAAGATTTGATTTGTTTCTCAGACACTTTTGTACAAGAACGTAGAGTGGGTGAGTCTTATCTTGGAGCCATGCCGGCTGGTCATAATGGCCCCGCAAGCCTGGAGCAACTGTGAATCACCCTCCATTCATCAACTACATCAGCAGAACAACCATCCCCTCCACCAACACCGAACCGCACTTATTCCTCCTTCAATATCTTACACAGTTACAGGTAATATCTTATATGCATAAGAGTAGAACTTCGATTTTAGCAGACTTTCCTTAAGAGAAATCAGCTATTGAGGTCGTACACATGACGCGATTTTCGAAAAATTTCTTTAAATGTCCATCGATCCTACCTAATTAATACGTTATATTCAGATAAATTACAGTAATTGTTTTTCTTTCCGGTAAGAAGTTGGCAGAACTGTTCGTTTACATTTCAGATGCTTTCCGTCGGGAGATTTCTTATTATTGTTTGAATTTATTCACTTAATATTCACGGTGCTGTTGTGTTACCGATATGTAGATTTATTTATTGTAAAACTTCACGCGGGAAATCTGCTTAGTTTATGCATCCCCTGCGTGACGGACTTTTTTATTATGGGAGAAATAGAGAATAGATGGTGAGATGAGATCAACAGCGAGTCATGCTCAAAAAAGTGGCAAATTTCCTTAGTTTGCGCAGCACCTGCGTGACGAGCTTTTTTAGCAGATTTCCCTTAAGGGAAATCAGCTATTGAGGTCGTACTCATGACGTGATTTTCGAAAAATGTCTTCAAATGTCCATCGATCCTACCCCGGAGATGACGAAAATGAGGTCCGCTCAAAATTATATATATATATATATATATATATATATATATATATATATATATATATATATATATTTGTCTGTTGGCGAATGGCTTACAAAGTATGGCCGGTCAAGTCAGCTGATTTATATCGATACGTCACGAGATAAAAACCTTCTAGGGGTAAACCTTTCCTTACTTTTATTTTTATTTTATATAGTGCTTACAAGGATTTTGCTTATAGCAAGGAGTAGGCCTTATATAATGGGGTTAGTTTTTCTATATAATTAGCTTACAAATATACATATTTTTACAAACTAGAATTGAGTATAACTGACTAGAATTTACATTAACATCTAGAAAAATCTAAACTAAGAAGTGTCATTACATTTTATTGTATTACCTAATATTAAAACATTATATTTTCATCATAATAGTTTCATTGAACTTATCATTATCTTGGTTCCTGTTCTTACTAATACATAGATATAACAGCTCTAAATAAAAAAAAAAAAATTAAGAGAATAAGGGAAATTTGACAATGTTAACTCAGATAAGATTCGCAGAGTTTGAAACTATTTCTTAAATATTTAAAAATGCTAATATATAATTCTCTAGTTGCACTATTTAGAATATTATGAAGTTGTGCATTATCAGCTGGCTGTTTGATGAATGGTAAATACTTTTCTCTGAAAGGGGAGTAAATAGGGCAATGAAGCATTATATGATAAATGTCCTCATTCATATTTAAATTACACAATGTGCAAATTTCTTTTGGGTTAATTTTATAGTATACATTTTTCATTGAAAAGTTTATACAATAGTGTCTTGACGTTCTTAGCTGTGCAATGGTTTTTAAAATTTGGAATGGCAAACCAATAGTTGGAAATTCCTGAGGTAAACTGGGAGTTGTGAAAATTGTCTTTTGTAACGGACTATAATTTGAGATTTTGAGTTTTTCAAGGTCTATAGAAAGTAATTTACTTTGGTATGCTTCTACTATTAAGCTAATGTGTAATTTAATTAAGTTTTTGTCTTGAGTAAGACAGATGTCAGTGAAATTTAAAGAGTTTAGTAGCTTTATAATTTGAGATACTCAATTAAATCTAATAATATTTGTGGGACTCTGATCTAATAATAGGAGCCTATTATAGCGGATCCTAGGGATTCTTGCTCTCCCCATTGATAATATTTTACACAAAAACCTTTCCTTACTTTTTGACAATTGCAAAATGTTCAGTACGGTTTTACCAATCATAGCGTACACAAATATTTATTTCATTCTGTAAGTATATTAAATATCGGTATTCCGATCTATATACATCGGTATATCTAAGTTGAACGAGTTTGAAGTCAATTCATTCGGTAAGTATTTGCTTATTATTTAATTGTATGCTTATAATGGTACAGATAGGTATTTTCATGTATAATACTATCACTGAGCTACTGTATATAAC
This sequence comes from Riptortus pedestris, assembly GCA_019009955.1. Lineage (NCBI taxonomy): Eukaryota > Metazoa > Arthropoda > Insecta > Hemiptera > Alydidae > Riptortus > Riptortus pedestris. The sequence goes on along the minus strand of CM032233.1, from coordinate 59,048,827 downwards.
AATTACTAAAACTGTAAATTAAGTTAATATGACGAGTTTCAATTGCTCATTTGCTACTCTTATTTAGATGTAATGAAAACGTATTTTATTTTTTGTGAAGTAAATAAATATTTTTGAGCTATAGTTGTTCATTTATTAATTTTCTGATGTAGGGCCAGAAGAGATTTGGGACATTTGACTTTGAATTCAAATTCAAGTAGTGAATTTTACAACCAAATTCTTATTAAATACAATATATCGTAAAACGTCATAAAGAGACAACTGGGCGTATTAAACCATAACTATTTCGTTTGATGGAGAAAAGCCTACTCCTCAATGAAACGTTTTGAAGGAAAATATGCGTCATGGTTAAATGTTGAAGTAGAGTTTCAACCTAAGGAGGAAGCCAGGACTGAAGAGGAATCAACAACAAGCGCGAGAAAGCATATTGAACGATTTTTTTAAGTATTATTTAAATTTCCTTAAAACATTTTGATCGATAAAGAATTTTTTTAAACAAAATAATTAAACGAAAAGTTACAATCATTTTGAGTTAATTCATTAATATTAATGAATATAATTACAACAAAAACACAAATATGTTTTAACTAAAAAAATAAAAATAGTATTATCATAGAAATATCCCTTTTTTGGAACGTTAAAAATTTGAAAATACTAGAAATGTCAGAGAGCACCTATCCTCACCCTCTAATCCTTGACAAGCCTAATATTAATGACAGGCCTTATAAATCACCTTTTCAATCCCAAAATAATGATCATACAAAGCTTGAAGGAGATCCGCCTTGCAGTAAATGCATTTTTTGCACCATGATGGGGGAATCCGGGACCACTGAGCGATGCCCGAAACCGATAGATTTGACAATGGTAATGTTTTGAGACATGCAAAATCTAAACTGTCTACATTTTAGCATAGGGAATGGGCCTTGATGTTGCCACTAAACATATAAAACTGAGATAAATAACATTTTAAGAAAATTGTGTTTTATTTATATTACACATGCCATAATATGCATCAACGTTTTGGCAAATTTTCCGTGTACGTTGGATTGCTGGGACAGAGTTATTTTTCATACGTTTCTTAGAATTCATAATTTACGTGGACAAATGGAAACAGTACAGAATGAGTTTAGTTAAAAAATGACAAAGACCTATCGTATCCCAGTTTCCCCTTTTAACCTCAGGCTTAATTAAAAATATCGAACGTTTTGTAGAATAATGCAATCTTATATGACAAGAAATAATCGGAAAGAAAAAGTAATTTAGGTTGAGGATGCGGGATGTTGGGATTCATAGAAGATGGTGTCAGAGAAGAGATGGTTCTATGAATATTCTAATGGGATGGAGTGGGCTTCGTTAATTGTTGATTGGCGGTTTGACGTTCTGCTCGGCCTATCTGTTTGCGGCAAACACTCCCTTCATTGATGCTAATGTATTTGGCCTTCAAGAAAGCAGAAGCTTTACCCCCTTCCTCTTCTGAGTCATTTGCTTAACAATTATGCAGTGGTATAATTTATACTGAGAAGTCCTTGCTTTTATTAGTTTTTTATTTTTCTATTGTCATCTCGGATATTGGTGTGTTGGCAGAAGTAAGAGTTCAAGTAATGCTAGTAGCTTCCTGCAGCTCATGCGAGGATTAAATAATGTAAAATACTAGTCCTCTTTCATTTATATCAATTAACACACGTAATTTGGTAATACTTATCTTATTATTATTTAGTTAATAATGTTATTTTAAAGCGTTAACATTATTGATGAAACTAACAGATGATAGCCATACATGCATGTTAATGTTGAGTGAAAATCTCTCGATAGAATAACTACTGTGTATCCTGATAGCAAAAACGTCCATCACGCTAGGGCTGCGTTAAGTAAGCTGGTTTCCAACGTGCTTTGTCACTGATCTCCTCCATATCTTATTTATATGTAAGTGAGAATTCGATTAGTAGAATTGGGAGTTTCCTAACAGCTGAAATACCCGTATCCTAATAAAGTGCAAATAACTCGTTTAATATTTAAGCTACAAAAAAGTAGAAGTATAAACGGACAATAGAAGTGCAGTGCGTCAGTAGTTCAACAAGAATGATTCTATGACATGTTTTCATATGACTCATAATGACGCAGATACTTTGAGTTTTCGAAATTTCCCCACCTGTAAACCCCCCCCCCCTCTGTTCCTGGTCTGAATTTAGCCATTAACGACTATGAACTTTAGTGTTGAATTAAACAGTAAAATATAGATTATGGTATAGATCAAACAAACATTTCCCATTAAAGAAGTTAAATCATAATTGATGACGTCATTACACAACGTATTTCCATTTATCCCACAGAGTAAAAGTTCAATGAGAACAATATTTGGCATTTGAGCTTCAAATGAAGTGCTTCAGGATATAACAGGTTATTGCTAATATGGCGTGAGTACGAGTGGGGGGTTTACTAAAGGGTGAAAACTAAAATAAATAATCAAGGTAGTAAAAAAAAGTATAATAACTGAAATATTTCAAATTTTCGAAATACTCCCTTCTAACATAACAGGATTGATTTCAGCAGTTAACAAACTTGATATTTATTTTTACTTAAAACGTTTACATATTCCGTTTGGTAACAATTAAACAAAAATTACGACCACTAGAGTGTTAACAGAAAATTTTAAACGGGCCTCATTTTCGCCATCTTCTTAGTAGGATCGATGTACATTTTGTCGAAAATCACGTTATGAGTACAACCTCAGTAGCTGATTTCCCTTAAGGGTAATCTGCTGAAATTGTTCCGATAAATAAATCTAATTACTCCATGATGGACACCTATCAAAAAACGAACCAATGAAATTTTTTAAACGAGTGATCCATTTGTAAATTCTAATTTGTATAAATGCGTGCATCAATTTGTCCAACGAATAATGTATTGTGGCACTAGTGGTGCTTCTCCTTAACGATATAAATTACAAGGAACCTGTTGCATACCTGAGTAAGTGAATCTAAAAGAATCAGCTGACTAAAAAAAAGTCCGTCACGCAGGGGCTGCGTAAACTAAGCAGATTTCCTATGTGAAGTTTAGCAATAGAGAAATCTGCATACTGTTAACACAACACCACCATAAGTAAATACAAACGGTAATGAGAAATCTTTCAGTTAATTTTAATAAACTCCCAACTGAAACGGCCTCTGAATTGTAAGAATAATTTATATTTTAATAACTCAAATTTTAGTAGTCCAAGAACTAAAGAAGGGGGGGGGGCGGATGAACAGAACGTATTTGCATAAATCTCACAAAGTAACGAAGGTTAGGTAAGGTTAGAAACGACAGGTTAGGTTAGAAGCTTCCGCTAGAGCCGAGACTTACGAAAACGGCCGAACTAACCCGAACAACACCCGACCACTGACTTCATAAAAATGCAAATATCTCGGTTAATATTCAAGATAGGGAATAAGTCTATATAACAATATTTATAGTAAATTTAATTTGCAATAAGATTGGTTTTATACAATTTTCGATCCGATGCATAATAACGGAGATATTTCGAATTTTCGAAAATCCACCCTCTAACCCCCCCCCCCTCCTCCCTCTGGTACAATTTCAGCCATTAACGAATTTGATCTGTCTTTTTACGTAAAACGGTTAAATATCGAGTTTCGTAACGATCAAACAAAAATTGCGACCGCTAGAGCGTTAACAGACAAATATATATATATATATATATATATATATATATATATATATATAGATATAGATATATATAATTTTGAAGGGACCTCATTTCCGTCATCTCCTGGGTAGGATCAATAGACATTTGAAGAAATTCTTCGAAACTTGCGTCATGAGTACGACCTCAATAGCTGATTTCCCTTAAGGGAAATCTGCTAATAGATGCTGACTGAAATTTAATTTATTATAATCTTGTGCCATGATCCTATTCTATTACTCTACATGTTTACTATAACATAATGCCTCTTTAAAAAGGGACTTGAAGTAAGAGCCTATCAGCTCCAAGATTGATGGCTCCTAGTTCACAATAAAAATTCGAGAGGCAAAATGATCCAAAGATGCCAGGAAGATCTCAATCGTGGGAGATATAGCTCAAACCCTAGCCCCGAACAACCTTTCGAATGACTGAACCAGTATTTTCATTAATACGATATAGCTGGGTTTGAAGTGCATCAAGCAATGGAGCTTAGAATAATTTCTTGAAACATTAATCAAATATGTGTCAACACACACAGCTTCAGAAGTTTTTCATGCAAGCAAATCAGAACATATGGATTTAGATTCAGAATTTCTTCCATTCCGTTTTCAGCCATCAAAAATTACAATCAATGATTATGCTGCCTTGAGAAGCAATTACCATAAGGTTGAAGAACGTGCTTATTGGTCAATCGGATGAAAAAAAGCAAAAAGAAATGCAATCTAAATTAGAAACAATGTTAGGGACACAAGTCTAAAATGTAGGATCGGACATAAGACAGTTTTTTCCGTTTTGATCAGCCGAATTATCAAACACCACAATTGCCTTTGCGGTCCTGCTGTCAGGCTTGTGAACAGCGTTATGGGGAATAATATATTTGTAAAGCTTATAAGTAAGTTTCATACGGCTAAGGTCCAAACATTCTTCGATAAACTCCTTATGAAACGCCATGTTCAAGATGATTTATAAAACACACAATCTGACTATACCATAAGTTAAACATTTTCATCTTCCGCCATAGATTAGTTAATCTGTTAAATGTAGTGATTGACTGGGAGCGGTCTAAAACAATGTAGAAAGAGATAACGCATATCGTGCTGACCAGAGGAACCAAGTGAATCTTGGATCCTTTGACTGATGGTTTTTAGCCATTGAGGTCGTACTCATGCCACGACTTTTGAAAATTTTCTTTAAATGTCCATCGATTCTACCCAGGAGATGACGATAATGAGTTCTGTTCAAAATTATATATATATACGAGTATACAATGCCTGATATATTTCATAGCAATGAAACACTTGAAAATGCAAAACTTTACAAAAAACTAGCACAGCCAAAATAGGATACACATTTTAGCAGATTTCCCTTAAGGGAAATCAGCTATTGAGGTCGTACTCATGACGCGATTTTCGAAACATTTCTTCAAATGTCCATCGATCCTACCCAGGAGATGACGAAAATGAGGTCCGTTCAAAATTATATATATATATATATATATACTAGCTCAGATACCCGGCTTCGCTCGGGAATTCATTTGAGGCTGAATGGTGATGGTATTTTTTTGGCAAGGCTTTAGTTTGCACAATATTTTCACCTTTACCCGTCCCACTATTTAGGATTAACACCCGTTGTTGGCATTTGTTAATAATAAAATTAATTGTTTTGTGTAAGTCTTCACTGTCCTCCAAATTGTCATATTTCCCGTCTCCTGTGCATTATGCATAGATTTCAGCTATTAAGAACAAAATATTGTGGTGAAACGAAATATCACCATTATTAATTTTAGGCCTCCCTTATAACCCCCACTCCTGCCCGTCCCTAGAAATGTTAGTATGGCTTGTTATAAGGAAAGAGTTAGTGCTAATACACAAACCGAGTTTTATTTATTTCGGCTGGGTCTTTTGTCCCAAATAAAATTGTTCACTTCCGCTATAGGTTTTAGCGTATATCTCGTTTATAATACGGTATACGAAAAAAGTGAGTAAAACAACTGAGGAAAGAAAGAGGGAGTGAGAAAGGTTCTAGATTACAGGAAGGTCTTCCAAACCGTCCCTAACGCTCCAGGTTAACCAACAGAACATGACTAACGGCTAACTCTCAATTCCGCTAACATTACCTTATATTCAGATTCTATTTTCAATTCTAATTATGTATGTTTAAATACTTTCGTTTTTTGTGAATTAATTGATGTTTTAAACACATTAAAGGATGAAAATACTTACCTCCGATTACTTACCGTTCCAGTGAAAGACAGCGGACGGGGGGGGGGAGTAATATATTTTGCTCCTCATGAAACAGCTACTTGTTTTTAAAATGCTTCATACAATTGAAATGTTCTTGTTTATCGTCATGTTCATAATTGCCGAGAAACCAATAGGAAACGAAATATCACTATTTTTAATTTCTGGCCTTCCATATAACCCCCACTCCTGCCCGTCCCTAGAAAATGTTAGTATGGGCTTTATTATAAGGAAGGCAGTTAGTACCCCTAAAATTCAGAAACCGAGTTTGGTTTAGTTCAGTTGAGTGCTTTTGTGCCAAATAAAATTGTTGACTCCCTCTATAGTTTTTTAGAGTATAACTCATTTAGACTTCTCGTATACGGCAAAAGTGAACTATACCCCAAATGTTACTCTAAATTAACAAAGTAAACAACTTTTGTTATGTTCATATATGCCGAAAAACCAATAGGAAACGAAATATCGCTATTTTTAATTTCTGGCTTCCTTTCCCTTATAACCCCCACTCCCTGCCCGTCCCTAGAAATGGTAGTATTGCTTTAATATAAGTAAATCGTTAGTAAATTAATTCACACAGCGATTTGTTACTTAGTTCGGTTGAGTCTTTTATTGCCAAATAAAATTGTGGACTCCCGCTATAATGTTTAGTGTATAACTCATTTAATACTTCCGTATACGGCAAAAGTCATATAGCAAAAGTTACTCTAAATAACAAGAATAAACAACTTTTTGTTATGTACAGATTTGCTGAAAAAGCAATAGAAAATGAAATATCGCTATTTTATAATTTCAGGCCTCCCTTATAACCCCCAACTCCAGTTCGTCTTAGAGAACATAATAGAGCCTAAAAGTCTAAGTAGGGCTAGTAGTCATAAACATACCAAGTTTCATCAAATTCGGTTCAGCCGTTTATGCGTGAAAAGGTAACAAACAAACAAACAAATAAACAAACAAACAAACAAACAAACAAACAAACAAACAGACACCAAAGAAACAAAATGCAGTTATGGTGTCTATGACATGTGAAACGAAAAGTTATCGTGAAATTTCGCGAAAAAAATCAATGTACAGACAGAGGTTACAATTTTATATATATATAGATATATATATATATATATATATATATATATATATATATATATATATATATATATATATTTGTCTGTTAACGCTCTAGCGGTCGCAATTTTTGTTTGATCGTTACCAAACTCCATATTTAATCGTTTTATGTAAAAAGGAAGATCAAGTTCGTTAATGGCTGAAATCGGACTAGTAAGAGGGGGGGGGTTTAGAGGGGGATTTTGAAAATTCAAAATATCTCCGTTACTATAAGTCAGATCGAAAAATTGTATAGGACCAATCTTATTTTTCCTGAATCATGAATATTAACCGAGATATTTGCATTTTTCAGCCTTTTGTAAACCCCCACTTCTACTCGTGTTATATAAACAATAATCTGTTATACAATAAACCACATTATTCGAGGCTTAAATACGAAATATTATTTTCCAGAAACCTTTATTATACGAAATAGATGCAAATATGTTCTTGTGACCCACCTTCTTAAGTTTTTGGACTACTTAAATTTGATTGATTGTGATAAAAATTATTCTGATTCATTATAAATTACAGTACTAGGTATAGTAAATAGTTTTCAATCAAATTAATACGTTTTCAGATATATTACCGTAATTGTTTTTCTTTCCGGTAAGAAGTTGGCAGAACTGTTTGCTTACATTCAGATGCTTTCCGTCGGGAGTTTCCTTATTATCATTTGTATTTATTCACTTAATATTCGCGGTGGTGTTGTCGCCTACGTAATCATTATCATGAATACTACAGGAAGATCTTCCAATCTATTCAACGTATTAAACCAGCACAAACACACTATACAATGTTTTACAAAAACAGTATACAAACGCATTAATCTACAAGTTCTTGTCAAAACTTTAATGGATGAGAGGATGCTGATGCTAGTTACACTTTCCGCAAAGGTGGATGAGGAGCAACTATTTTCATGTCCCGAAGATAAACCATTAAAACAATAGTTAAGATGTTTCGCAATCTCTCAGGAAATCTAGATTGGCTAAATTTAAAGCAATACATGAGACAATGAATTCTAATAGTCAACGGAATAGTGACGCGATTTTAAAAAAACTAGTGAATTAATTGGATGGAATTTGTTGGACATAACTTTAGATAAAGAAGCCTTCATCTCTCTAGTTGGAAAATAGCTAATTTCCATAATACAACACTTTAATTTCAGAAACGAAATTAAATGGATACTAGTTGGGAATAATACCTCTTAAACTAGTTTCAAATGCATTTCACGTATTACTATCAAATTTACTTTACCCCAAAATCTAAATTCAGCCAATTCAGGAATGTTTATTTTTTTTAAGGAAATCATTAGTTAGCTCGTAAAAAGAAGCATTTTTCTAGAATAAAGAAAAAGAATCCCATTCAGATTAAGAAACTAAAATATATTCCCTAAAAAATAAAATGGTAATACTTCTATATTTAATTTTTATATTTTAGAGCAACATATTATACATATTTCAACTCATCTAAGGATATAACTGATGAAGAGTCACCTCCTTGTTACTTATATACAAACTCGCAGGTGGTTTTTGGAAGGCAACACTAGAGTTATTAATCTTTGGAACAAATGGGTTGCTTACCTGGTACCAGTTGAGGCTACACAATGAGGTTAAAGTACATCGGATCTTACGACCATGAATTTGCACTATAATATTATACATTAATTTAGAATATGTTATTTTTTGAAATTAAAGTATAATTAAGTAATAATGTTTAAAAACATGAGTAGTAAAATATGAGGAAGTTGTCAAGACTGATAAAATATTCTTATAATTAATTTTACAAATGGACTTAAAGATCCAATTCAAATCTAGGATTCGGCCTACGGAGTCAAATGACTGTAAGGAGAATATGTTCAAGTCAATGCAAATTGCTATTTGAACACGCTGAAAGCCCCAAAGTCTTTAAACTAAATATTGGAGGACCTTAGGGAAGAATGTCAACACGCTTCACCTACCAACTTAACTCAAATAAGGAATGACTCTTTGGTGATCTCATTTTACCATATTTCACTTAAGGGAAATCAGCTATTGAGGTCGTACCCATGACTCGATTTTCGACATTTTTCTTCAAATGTCCATCGATCGTACATGGAGATGACGAAAATGAGGTCCGTTCAAAATTGTATATATAAATGTCTATTACAGCTCGAACAGTAACAATTATTGTTTGAGCGTTACCAAACTCGATATTTAGTCTTTTTTTTTTTAATTTCCTCTACATAGTTACCCTATGTGGAGGGATTTTATTTTTCTGCACATCCAATGCATATTTGCATTTTGTATATATATATATATATATATATATATATATATATATATATATATTTATATACATATTAAAATTTAAATAAGATTATACAAATTAAACTTGGTAAAAAAAAATCATTAAATAGTACAATTAAATAACCAATAAATATTATATAATATTAATTTTATATTATCTTTTCCTCTCTCAGCTTATGGGTATTGCAGGCTATTTCTTTTAATAAATTTATGTGTTTTGAAAATAAAATATCGGGACTGATAGGACATTAGGGAATATGAGTCTTTAACTGTCTTCGTATGTCTTGAGTCAGTCTACATTCATAAATCAGGTGGGTGAATGTCTATTCAATATAACTGTGCATTTACAAGTATTTGAGTCAGTAAGTTTGAATCTGTATAAGTAAGAGTTTGTATTTCCGTATCCAGTTAGTATTTGTGTGAGATAAAATATATGTTGGGATTGTGAGATCTTTGTTTTTAAAATAGGGATATATTATTTTAGATGTAATCCTTTGTCTGTTTGATTCCATCTCTGTTGTCACAAATTAATACTTCTTTCTCTCAGTAAAGATTTTAACACAGTTGGAGTAATTTTATTGTAAATTACCTCTTCACTACTTTTAGAGGCACTTTTGGCGTGGATATCGACTATTTCATTGCCCATAATTCCTTCGTGTGCCTTGACCCATTTGAAGTGAAATGAAAGGTCAGGTTGGTTTTTTAATTATGTTATATTATGGCGTAGTTTGTTCTAAAATGTTCGTCGTGGTTTAATTTTTCATGTAGTTCTCTCGTTATGTGTTGTTAAAGGCAATTGACTGTCTGTGTGTAGTAGAATGTAAGTGGTTTAGACGTTTTATGTAAAAAGAAAGATCAAGTTCGTTAACGGATGGCACTATCTTCAAGCCCGTCAAAAGTTGTACTGTACAAGAATTTTTTTTTTTTAATTTTTTTTTTTTTTTTTATGATTTTTTTTAAAATGATTCGATTATGTATTGAATTTTCCAGTTCTACTTATTTGAGTTCTCGAAATAGTAATATATATATATATATATATATATATATATATATCTATATATAGTATGTATATATATATTTATATATATATATATATATATATATATAGATATATATAATATATCGGAGAAGAAGTGAAGGCTAGGTGAGAGGGATTTGGAGAATAGGGCAACCCATTACTCATTAGATTGGGAAAACCCCCCCCCCCCCCCACCCCCCCCCCCCCCCCCCCACCCCCCCCCCCCCTCCTGGTGAATGAGAGCATATGAGAGAGAGGCATGGTGGCGATTTCATCGTTAATCCATCTACTCATCCATCTATAGAACCATTACTCATGTGCTACACGCAATCTACCTCTGAATATATCATCCTCAGAGCTCCAATACCGGCTAAGTAATACTGGCAAAATTACAAAGAAAAGTAAATTGAATAATCTCACTGACTTATATGAATATAATTGATAGAAATAACTTGTTAAGTGAATGTATACAAATAAAGATAGATTTTTTTTATAATCATTTCAAGTTCCGAACTAATTGATATTTTTACTGAAATGGACATTTGAAGAATTTGTTCTCAAAAATAACGAGTGGTTCCTAAAACAAAAAAGGAAGTCTCAAGCAGTCAAATGAACAAAAATTGTGCATAGCATTCGTTTCATGTTAAAATAATACAATATCACCTACTTATCTATTGCAGAAGTTATAAAACTAAGTGAGTTTTCTAGTCCAAATCAGATTCAATAAAAAAGAAAACAGAGTTTGAATACGTTATAACAGAACTGCGAATGAGAGAAATGAATCACAAAACCATAGAATTTATTTTCAATTGTCGATTAACAAAAATAAATCAATTATAAATCTATAAAAAAAAAATATTTTTAAAGCACTGAAAATTACAAATCGTGTTTAAATGAACATTTTAATTCATAAGACCAAAAAAAATAACTATATTCAACTTAGAAAATATTTTTGTTAAGAAATATAAGTGAAAATCCAACCACATTTTTTGCAAAAATTAAATCTTGGGCCACATTAAGAACAAAAATGTACCCATAAATCCTTTTTTTAAAAAAAAAAAATGAATATTTGTTTGTAGCTTTTGCATCCTAAATATTTATTTATGAATTTACAGCATAGAATAAAATAAAAATATGATAAGCATCTTATATATATATATATGTTCATAATTTTTTAAGTTGGTTGGTTTAAGGTATTATATAAAATTCTTAGAGATGGAACATGAAGAATTTGGAATGCTCATAAGCACAAGTTAGATTTATGGTATTCGTGTGTTACCATGTATTTCATTAAATCCACCTTAAGTAAATAGAGAGGCACAAGTTGATAGAAAAAAATCAAATTCTCCTCAAACGACCTCAATAACTTATTTCCCATAAGGTAAATCAGGTCAAAAATGTATGAAACTGCAACCGTATGAAATAACTATTCCTTTTCTGTTAATTGGACGTGAAAAGTTTTCCATTGTTTCGCATAATATTAATCAATATTGCGAACAAGATGAGAGCAACAAGGTGAGAGGGAGGAAGGAAGGAAGGGATAAATATCATTTAATAGCATTACGTACTAGTCACGCAATATTTCTTCTACACTTTCTTCTGAAAAGCACGTTATTTCTCTCGATAATAAAGAACACCTTTTAATTTAAGTTCTTGTAGTCTGGCATTTCAAAAACCAAATAAATATTAGGAAGGTAATGTGCTTTATAAACATACAAAAGAACCTACCCCTGAGAATATAACTAAACATTTTAATCATTTGAAGGTGACAAAAGTAAAGTAGAGAAAGTGAGCATAATAGATATATTCAAGAGAGGTTGCGAGGTAGACTAGAATACAGAAAAAAAAGTCCGTCATGTAGAGGCTGCGTAAACTAAGCAGAATTCCCGAGCAAAGGTTTACAATAGATAAATATACATACTGGTAACACCACCGTAAATATTAAGTGAATAAATAGAAACGGTAATGAGAAGTCTTTCAGTTACAAGTTAATAACTCTGCAACGGAAAGCGCCTGAATTGTAGAAAACAGGCCAGCCAACCTGAAATCTATACCGGAAAGGAAAACAATTAATGAAATATATCCGAATACAACGCATTAATTTTATTGAAAGCTATTTACTACAGCTAATGCTGTAATTTGTAATAAATCAGAATAATTTTAATCTCAATTACTTAATTTTAGAAAACCAAGAACAAAAGAAGGGGGGGGGGGAGGCAACATGACGTATTTGCATATATTTCACAAAGTAAAAGTTCAATGAAAACAATGTTCCGTATTTAACCTTGTAACAACGTGGTTCATGATATAACAGCTTATTATTAATATAACATGAGTAGGAGTGGGGGGTTACTGAAAGCGGAAAATTACAAAATCCTAATATCTCGGTTAATATTCATGATACAGAAAATTGGTATAGAACAATATTTATAGATCATTTAATTTCCAATAGATTGATTCTATACAATTTTTCGATCCGATGTATAGTAACGAAGATATTTCGAATTTTCAAAATTCCCCCACGGGTCCGATTTCAGCCATTAACGAACTTGGCCTTTATTTTTGCATGAAACGATTAAATATCAATTTTGGTAACGGTCAAACCAAAATTGCGACCCCGCATTATATATATATAATTTTGAACAGACCTCATTTTCGTCATCTCCTGTGTAGGATCGATGGACATTTGAGGAAATTTTTCAAAAATTGCGCCATGAGCACGACCTCAATAGTTGATTTCCCTGAAGGGAAATCTGCTAAAAACCGTTCTACAGGGGTGCGTGAACTAAACAGAGCTGGGCATGCTTTGGATTTGCTAACATCTATTTTACATGTTTCCTGTACTAAGAAGACTATGGGCAGGACATGAAATTTAAACTGGGTGTTAATAAGAAATTGGTAACTATAAATTTTAAATATCTTTATTAATATTTGAGTTAGAAAAAGTCTATCCTTTAGAAGCTGTGTAAACTAAGCAGATTTCCCACTTGCTGGTTGACACACTAGTGACCCATTCTCATATGTTCTCTATTTCCAAGTAAACTTAGAAGTGTGGGTTTATTGAAGGCTATAAACAAGAAAATGCTAAGTACTCGCTTATTATTTGAGCTACAAAAAGATGTAAAGAACATCATTGTGGTAGATCAATAGTTAAACAAGATTGGTTCTATAAAATTTCTAAAGATTTTTTTTAAATTTTTTATTGAAAATATTTTTCATTAAAATTAATATGTAATATTCAGATACATTTCAGTAATTGTTTTTCTTTGGTGAAAAATATTTCTATCTATCTGATCATCTCTGAGACGTTGGCACACCTGTTTGTTTTACTATTCAGACGCTTTTCATTGAAAGGATATTAAAATTGACTGTAAGATTCTCATTATAGTTTGTATTTATTCACTTAACTTTCACGGTAGATTTATCAATTGCAAAACTTCACGAGGGAAATCTGCTAAGTTTACGCAGCTCCTGCGTGACGGCCTTTTAGAATATTTGAAGTACCCCCACTCCTCACTCCTTCCTGACTTCAGCTGTTAACGAACTTAATCTTTAATTTTACATGGAACTCTTATATATCGAGTTTTGTAAAAATCAAACAAAAATTACGACCGTTCGAGCCAAGTTGTATTTATAATTTTGAACGGATCTCATTTTCCTCATCAAGGTAGGATCATTGGTCATTTAAAGATATTTTTCGAAAATCGCATTATGAGTACAACCTCAATAGCTGAGCTCCCGTAAGATAATTATGTGGACAACGTATAGAGCATTAACTGTGTGGCAGTAAACTTTTTTCTTTTTTTTTTCTCCTCATAGGAAGCCTATGAGGAGTTATTTATTTGAATACATGTTACATTGCCACATGGCATATTACATGTATGATTATGTTTAAATACATTTTTATTTTGCAATATATACAAGTTGATCAACCATCTAATCAAATACAATATAAAAATAATAATAAAATAAGTAACATAATTACAAATAAAATTAATAAATGAAAAAATAAATAAAACCAAAAAAAGCAAATTCATTAGAGTTAAACTCAATGTATGTTAAACCTAATGTATTTTTGCTACATCCATATCTATACTTTTGATAAACTTTATACGTTTTTTTATTATATTTATTAAATATAATACGAGGTAGTTCTGTCCAAATACCTCCTTTTAAAATTATGTTCATTATTAAATTTGATCTATTTTGATTAAATGTTGTCAGACAGTCATAAAGTACATGTAAATACGTTTGTGTTGTTTGTGAGTCGCAAGTACATTTGACATTGTCTTGAATCTTGTTAAATAATGTCCTGTCTTTCCATGTTCCGTTGAAATTGTGTGCATTTGTGATGGTGGCTCTTTATTGTGTTGTAGTTTTGTGGATGAGTATATATTTGGTATGTACTTTGACGTAAGCTGTAAGATTTTGTTACATTCCGTCCATTCTGGTTCCACTTATGTATTGTGTCGGTACGAAAAAGTCTTTTTATAATGCATGAGAGTGTCGGTAGGGGGGGGGGGGGGGGGGGGGGGGGGGGGGGGGGGGGGGGGGGGGGGGGGGGGCGAGAGGGTGGCAGTAAACTTGGTAACAAGATCAGCTATTGAACATCTTTCGAGCTGACTCTTTGTGGGGTGAACCATTTATATTACATATGTATGAAAGAGACTGACAGTGTGAGAGAGAACGTCGTGAAGAGGAGAGAAATGGAAAGCGGGAGTATAAGAAGAGTGTGAGGGAAATTGAATCGGATGAAGAGTGAAGGAGTAAGATGAGTGTCGCCATTTGAACCTAGCTAAAAGAGAAATTGGTGCTTGGCGCTAGGAATGCAGGCTGATAGGTCTGAGCCTCGGCACATAGCACTCAATTCCTACTCCCTCCCTCTCTCACATAACACTGGAACCTGGAGGAATTTACCTCTACCACCTCGCTCGCATACCCCCTCACACCCCAACGCTCCCTAAGATATTTTTCCCATTGTTTGTAGTTGAACAGTTTAACACATTAATTTCAGTAGGCCATTAAAAAATATATAAAATTCCTTCGCGCTGGGGCTACGAAATCTAAGCAGAATTCACACGGGAAGCTTTACAACAGATAAATCTACATACTGCTAACACCTGTTACCCACAGACTGGGTAACCAAACTGCCAAGCTCAGTGGAGAAGGGTGTGGGTTTATAAATTAAATTTAACTAGCCTCATATCAATAGGCAGAAATGAAAATAATAACGGCGCCAACGTTTGTTTGTTCACAAATGAACACCGGAACCTGTATTCTTCAAACAAATCAGTATTATTTTTACAATAGATCAACTATACATATCTCTAAATCTTAAGCTATAAATAAAAAAGTCCGTCACGAAAGGGGCTGCGTAAACTAAGCAGATTTCCCCTCGTGTAGGTTTAATAATAGATCAATAATACAAAACTGGAAACACAACAACACCGTGAATAAATACAAAGGAAATAATAAATGTTACAGATCCAATTACAATAACCTGCTGACAGAAGAGTAGGATTTAGAAATGTAAACCAACGTTCGGCCCGCCTCACCCAGGAAAGGAAAAACAATTAATGAAATAAATCAGGAATATAACACCATTAATTTTATTGAGAACTATTTAGTCTATATCTAGTAACTGTAATTAATAATGAGTCAGAATAATTGTTATCACAATCAATAACATTTTAGTAGTCCAAAACTTTAAGATGGGGGGGTGAGTCACCAGGACATATTTGCACACTGTGTATCTCGTATAAACAAAGGTCCTCTTGAATACAATTTTTATGGTATTTAAACTTCCAATAATGTGATTTATTAATGTAGCAGAGTATTTTTTACGTAAACAGTGAGTAGAAGTGGCGGTTTGCTGAAAACTGAAAAAAGCAAATATCTCGGTTAATATACAAGATAAGAGTAAAAACGCATATAATAAAATTATAGTAAATTTAATTTGCAATAAGATAGGTTATATTACAAATTTCGATCCGATGCATAATAACGGAAAAATGTCGAAAGTTTCGAAAATCCCCCCTCAACAAAACCCCCCCTCCCCTACTGGACCGATTTCGAGCATTAAAACCGAACTTGATCTGTCTCCTTTTTAACGTAAATACGAGTTAAAATATTGAGTTTTCGTAACGGATCATAACAAAAATTGCGGACCGCTAGAGCGTTAATAGAGACAAATATATATATATAATAATTATATAAATATATATATATATATATATATATATATATATATAATATATTATATAATTTTGAACGACACTCATTTTCCTCCTCTCCTGGTAGGAAACGATGGACAATTGAAGAATTTTTTCGAAAATCGCTCATGAGTACGACCTCAATAGCGATTTCCCTTAAAGGAAAGTTTATCTGCTAAAAATTTAACTAAAATAAAAGATTAACGACAATACCTCCCCATGGGGGACTTATCAAAACAAATAAATAGCCTATTTTTTCCTTTTTTAATTTGGTATACACACAATAAACATAACTTAGGTACCTCTCGTGCGACGAATGAACAGTTATTTCTTCAGCTGATGACACACTTGATCCGCCAAAGCGATTATCGGAGCCAAATCCTCACTATAGCTCGATTGACGCTGCTATCTGCTGCTCGCTTGTTCCCCCTGCGATCGCTTCTTGTCTTCGGCTCTCCCGCAGCCTGCCCCGCGCACCAATCTCCCGCCTGTCTTCTTTCTCAATCACCCGTCTTCGGCGACGGTAAAAATGGGCCGTAACACACCACCGTAAATTTTAAGTGAATAAATACAAACGGTAATGAGAGATCTTTCGGTCAATTAACAAGTTAATAATCCCCATACAAGCATATGAATTGTAAAGAAACATGCCAGCCAACCTCTCTGCGCTGAATATAGTTAGAATAGAGAAAATTGATTCTCAGACCGAATAAAATAAGAAACATTTAAATGAAAATATATACTGAATTATGGGAACTCTATAATGACAAAATAATTTTATTTTGAAAAACTATTATTTATACAGCTACTTGCTGTCATTTGTAATGATATCAGAAGTCTTGTTTATCTCCAATTACGGCGCTTGGATCTTTTAATAATTCGAAGGAATCACAGAAAGATAGGGGGCGGTAGAGTATGGTAAACAGAATACGTATTTGCATATATCTCCCACAAATAGTCAGAAGATAATTCAATGAAAACAATTATTTGAGGTATTTTAACCTTGCAATTAAGTTGTTCATGAGTTGGTTATTGAACAGCTTATATCGAGGCGTTTTTTATTAAATTAACATGAATATAAAATCCAAATATCTCTGTTAATATTCATGATGCAGAAAATATCATAAGACACCATTTATAGATCATTAAATTGGCAATAAGGTTAGTTATATACAATATTTCGGTCCGACGTATAGTAACGGAGATATTTCGAGCTTTCGAAAATCCTCTCTCTAAACCCCCCCCCCCCCTCCCAATGGTTACAGCGATTAACTAACTTGACCTTACTTTTTACATAAAACGATTAAATATCGAGCTTAGTAACGATCAAACAAAAATTGCGACCGCTAGAGAGTTAACAGATATATATATATATATATAATTTTGAAAGGACCTCATTTTCGTCATCTCCTGGGTATGATCGATCGACATTTGAAGCTATTTTTTGAAAATTGTTTCATGACTACGTCCTCAATAGATGATTTCCTTAAAATTTAAATTATTTTTAACGCCCACTTTTTGCAAATAAGGATAATCGGGATGGGTTATCTAAAGGTTACCATCATTTTCTAGCCAGGGTGGCACGCATGATTTTATTTAATGAATTTCGTCACTAAATAAATTCCTTTGTCCAGGCGGGAATCGAACTCGCCACTCTAGGTTTACCTTGTGAGATAATAGGCAACGCTTTAACTCACATTACTAACGTGAGCCCCATAGCTA
The DNA here is from genome assembly GCA_019009955.1 of Riptortus pedestris. NCBI lineage: Eukaryota > Metazoa > Arthropoda > Insecta > Hemiptera > Alydidae > Riptortus > Riptortus pedestris. The sequence goes on along the minus strand of CM032233.1, from coordinate 59,030,567 downwards.
GATGGCTAACCAGATTTCCCTTAAGGGTTGTATAAAGTGTAACTAAATCTAAAAGCAAATGTCATATTCGTACATTATTTGAATACGCAGATTTTCTATTAATACATTATTTTACCCATGCGTCCTCTAATCTAACCTATTTAACCAAAATCAATTCATTATGAATGGTACATATCTGAACAAGTCAGTATGTATAAATGAGCAGATTTGAACCGACTTTCATTACTCATAAGCGCTAAATGTGATCTCATTTTACGTTCATTCTGCGAGTTTCTTGCCTTCTATAGGGTCTCTTTATGAACTTTAAAGTAATCCTTCTAGCCCTGATAAATATTCGTCAGTGTCCGTATTCACTTAAGTTTGAAGGTTGAGCTAATCCATTTAGTTGATTCTCTCAGTCTCTCTCTGTCTCACTCTCTTTTTACCTTTCTCCTAGTCTTTCCGCCCATATAGATTAACTAGTAAGACAGACAAAACCATAGAATAGATAGTCAGACAAACATCACAGCGCCCCAAAGACTGTGAAGCCACCCTGGCTAGAAAAGGGTGGTAACCTGTAGATAACCCTTCCCGATTAGCCAAAGTAGCATAAAGTGGACGTAAAAAAAATAAAAGACTGTGAAGATAAAGACGGCCCTAATCAAATAAAGTTATTGTACTGCGTGTTTAGCTGAACGCCTAGGTTTTTCCAACCAAGTATATCTCATATACACTTTACTTTCTACGTGCATAATGTGCTTTCAGGCTTTCTGATATAATATTCCTAATTATTAGGAAGCCAAAGGAGGCCTAGCAATTAATCCACAATTATCGACTCTTGTGGGTTCTCTCTCTCTCTCTCTCTCTCTCTCTCTCTCTCTCTCTCTCTCTCTCTCTCTTCTCTCTCTCCCCCCCCTCTCTCTCTCTCTCTCTCTCTCTCTCTCTCTCTCTCTCTCTCTCTCCTCCCTCTCTCTCTCTCTCCCTCTCTCCCTCTCTCTCTCTCCCTCTCTCCCTCTCCCTCTCCCTCTCTCTCTTTCTCTCTACCCTTTTCCCTTCCGTCTAGCACCCTTTTTCTCTCTCCCTTAAACAGCCGGTTCGAAAAATGTTCGACACCTAATTTTGTTATAATGTACCTTCCTACAGTTATTTTATCATTTTTAGCAGATTTCCCTTTTGTTATCATCCACTTTATCCAGGTTTAATTCCATGTCCTGTTTTAATAGTCTTCTTAGTATAGGAAATATGATGAATAGACGGTGACAGATCAATAGCCTGTCCAGCACATGGGAAATCTGTTTTGTTTATGCACCCCCTGTATGACGGTCTTTTTTTTTTGTTCTCTGGTCTACCTTGCACCTTCTCTAGTATTTCTCTTTTATGTTCTCTTTCACTACTTTCCTTTTGTCTTTTTCCAATTATTAAAAAAACACAGTAATATTCTCAGAGGTAAGATGAATTTTGTATGTTTTTAAAGCACACATACGTTTCTAATATTTACTATTTTTTTTTTTTATTGTCGGGCTGCATAACTTAAATTAAAAAGTGTTATTTACTATCGAGAGAAATAAAATACTTGCTTCTCAGAAGAAAGTAGAGAAGAAATATTGCGTGCCTAGTTTCGTGCAGCACTTGTCTGAATTTAGGAAAAGGTTGAAATGAGTGAAGAGCTGTTATTGATCTTTCTTCATGGCTGACAACGTCCGAGGATAGGATATTTATTTGTTCATACAATAATCGCATTTCGCGACTGGGGCGATTTAGCGAAGAATCAGTAATATAATCATTTATTATAATTATATAACATATATAATTATTATAACACACAATAATATAATTATTTAACATATATAATTATTATAACATACAACAACATTATTATAACGCACAATAATATAATTATTTAACATATAAAATTATTATAGCATTTAACAATATTATTATAACACAGAATAATATAATTTTTTAAGATAAATAATTATTATAACATACAACAACATTATTATAACACACAATAATATAATTATTTAACATATATAATTATTATAACATACAACAACATTATTATAACACACAATAATATAATTATTTAACATATATAATTATTATAACATACAACAATATTATTATAACATATAACAATATTATTCTTGATACTGGAGGAAATACCTGTTAAGAGGAAACGATTTTGTTCCTTAATAAGTAGATGGATATGTCCATGTGGACATGGTCAGTACTGAAAGACCTTAATTGAAATAATAACAAAGATAGTGAAGAACTTATTTAATGCTTACCTTATTAACCCTCCAGAACTCGCGCCTTGAGCAAAATACTCACACCCCGAAGAAAAAAGTTATATCAATGCGGCTCTCTCTAGCTACACCTTGTAGCCTTCTCTTACCACCCTCGTTGACTCCCAATCATTATCATCAGCTAACTGTCACCAGGTCAAGGTTAATCAGGCGGAGTAGCTAAGCTTGAGTGTTTTTCTCACGGTGCGGGCTCTGGCGGAAAGTTTTTGTTGGTATATTGTGAGTGTTTTTCTCATCAAGCGAGTTCTGGTGGAACTTTTTTTCTTTTTTAATACAAGAGTTCTTCCCTTCCAACGAGTGCTTTGGTGATTTACCGAAAACTCTTTTTGGGCTCTGGTACTTATCAAATCTCACCTGATCAACCGTTCACAACTGACCAACATGCCCCTTTTAGAAAAAAAACTAAATGAAGCAACCACATGTTCTGGTTCTAGTGCTTCGTCACAGTTTTGTGCCTATTGTCCGAGGAGAAAAAACAAAGTCAAAAAAGAGTGGCCGAACATACAGAAAGACAGTTTGTAATAGACACTCCTTTATTGTATGTCATTCTTCTGGAGAACTTTAATTAGTTAGGTAGCTTTTTAAGTTGCATGACATAATGTTTCTTCAAAACAGAATACCTTTACGATAAATTTTGAATAATATTATTATTTTATATGAGTATTTGATGTTTGTAATAAATAAACATTTTTTTTGTTGAAAATAACTTATTTAACAATTTTTTTAGAGGGAAATAGGTGGTGTGAGAAAAATTCTCACGCCCGAGTACTAAGGTCACTCGTTTTGACGCAAGTTCTGATGGGTTAATTTAGTAGTTTTATTTATGTAATATACTCAAATACACCTCTTTATTTTCATAGTAATACAATACAATCATCCATTCTTTTGTTGCCATAAATTTCGGTGAAGGCCGTCGTTACTGGCTGATGATCGAATAAAGTTGGCAAGCGCTTTCGATGCAAAGGTACCATCTTCAAGCTGTCTAGAGCTGTATTGAACGTTAGTACAATTCTAGACGGTTTAAAGTTGGTGCCATCGCATTGAAACCACTTGCCAACTGAGCTCGACCTACAGGCAGTAACGACGGTCTTTACCGACAGGTATGACAACAGTATCATTTATACCGGCGGTTCTAACCCTTTACTTGGTCCATTCTTTTGTTTTACACGTGACTGTTTATCATATGCTAAATACAATGTATTAATATACCACCACTTATAATGATTTTGGAACTATGTTTCACTAATATCAGAATATTTTTTAGACTGTTCATTGTTTCAGTTACTCTCTGAAGAGTTATTTCTCAGCAGCGGATTTTAGCACATTTCCCTTATGGGAAATCAGCTATTGAGGTCGTACTCATGACGCGATTTTCGAAACATTTCTTCAAATGTCCATCGATCCTACACAGGAGATGACGAAAATGAGGTCCGTTCAAAACTATATATATATTTGTCTGTTAACACTGTAGTGGTCGCAATTTTTGTTTAATCGTCACCAAACTCGGTATTTAATCGTTTGATGTAAAAAGGAAGATCAAGTTCGTTAACGGCTGAAATCGGCCCAGTGGGAGGGGGGTTTAGAGGGGGATTTTCGAAAATTCGAAATATCTCCATTACTATACGTCAGATCAAACAATTGTATAGAACAAATCTTATTGCAAATTAAATTTACTATAAATATTGCTCTATACATTTATTCTCTATCTTGAATATTAACCGAGATATTTGCATTTTTATTAAGTGTAACGGACGAGCTATGGTTCCCGCCAAAAGCTAGTTCGGCCGTTTCTGTAACTGATCGGCACTCGTATGGAGATTTCTCTATTGTATAACTTTACGTGGGAAATCTGCTTAGTTTACGCAGCCCCTGCGTGACGGACTTTTTTGGTCATTAATAGACGAAGATATATGCTTAAGCTTAACTCTTCTTATGTTTACTGACAGACATAAGTCAGTAAACTTCAAAAGTGTATTGAGTTAATAAAGGTCACCTATTATAAGATAACAGGCTCGGGTAGTTATGACCTTACAAGAGGAGTTGGTCGAAAGTTCATCCAGCTATATCGACATTTCCATAACATCAAACTTAGGCCCACCTCTTTAGCAGAAAGGTTCTGGAAGACGCAAAAGCAGGCTCATTGTTAAGGTATTTTGTTTACCGTGATCTTCAATTAATATTACAAATTAATATATTTCTGGGTGAACAATAAATACTATGTAAATATTCTTGTGTTTCAGTACTACTTTAATATTTAAAATACCATAATTTAACCTACTGTATTTGAAGACTTCTCTAAAACTATATCGACTATTCATATTTTCCTAATGACAAGATGTTTCTAAATTTTATGCGGATCTCTACTGATCCTATTATACTTAACAAAATGTCTATTAAAATAATTTTGGTTAAAATATTTAAAGTAATTTCACTTAGCACGCTATTCACAAGAACTACTTTGTCACATGTTAATTTTATTTTATATTTTTAAATTGACCCTATTAATAATGAAAATAAAACAAATATATTCGTCTCGATGGCAGAAAAAAAGGTTAAAGAATTTTAGAATTACAACTATTATGACCTTTTGAAATGTAAATAAAACGTCATACTTTTACTGCAACAATAATGTTTATCAATATAAAAAAAGGTTTTCAATGAAGTTAAATACTACTTACTAAATTTACAAGATTGAGCAAGGTACACACTAAAAAAGTCCGTCACGCAGGGGCTTCGTAAACTAAGCAGATTTCCCACGTGAAGTTTTACAATAGAGAAATCTGCCTAATAACAACTGTAGTAGTAAGAAACCTCTAAACCTAAAACATTATTTAGGGCGTAATAACCCAGTAGTTTCTAGCCCCAAAAAACAGTTAACCTAACCTCTAAACCTATTCACGAGGGACGAATAGTTATGGAAACGCCCACCAGAGCTCTCGGCGGAAAGTCCGAACATAGCCTACTGGTGACCACACGCAGAATACAAATGCAAATATCTCGGTTAATATTCAAGATAGAGAAAAAATGTATATAACAATATTTATAGTAAATTTAATTTTCAATAAGATTGATTCTGTACAATTTTTCGGTCCGACGTATAGTAACGGAGATATTTCGAATTTTCGAAAATCCTCCCCTCTAAACCCCCCCCCCCTCCCACTGGTCCGATTTCAGCCGTTAACGAACTTGATCTTTCTTTTTAAATAAAACGACTAAATATCGAGTTTGGTAATGATCAAACAAAAATTGCGACCGCTAGAGCGGTAACAGACAAATATATATATATATATATATATATATATACAGTTTTGAACGGACCTCATTTTCGTCATCTCCTGGGTAGGATCGATGGACATTTGAAGAAAAATTTCGAAAATTCCGTCATGAGTACAACCTCAATAGCTGATTTCCCTTAAGGGAAATCTGCTAAAAAGATGGATATCATAAGACTTAAATCTAGTGTGTAAACTACTGTAAGGATGACACAATAAACAAAATACAAATACCTCAGTTAATATTGAACTTGGATAAAAAGTGTATATTTTATTTTCATAGTTAACATTTTTCAGTCGGACTCACAATAAGAGATGTTGCATATTTTTTTTTTTTTTATTTTTAATTTTTGGCCTTCTCTAAACTCTCTCTCTTAGTTCGTTTTCAATTATAAGCGAACCCGGAGCATGGTGACGATGATATACAAATTACGGCCTCTACAGTTAGTGTCCATTAATAACAGCACGTCATGATATTATCCGCGTATCACAGCATAAATTCCATGAAACAATGTGTGACATTTAAAATTGACTCAGTAGTTTATCTTTGAACGATTTTTACTAGATGAGATACGTTTTGTAATGAGGCCATCAAATAAGATTTTATTTGGTAAATCAAGTAAAGGGTTGGAACCGCCAGTATAGATGATACTGTAGTCATATCTGTCGGTGCATGCCGTTGTCACTGGCTGATGGTCGAGTACAGTTGGCAAGCGCTTTCGATGCAAAGGCACCATCTTCAAGCCGTCTAGAGTTGTACAGTACAACTCCGCCTTTCCGCCTGGAGGGGAAAAATTTCTTATTTCCATTTGTATTTATTCACCTAATATTCACGGTGGTGTGTTAGCAGTATGTAGGTTTATCTATTATTAAAAGTCACGGGGGAAATCAGCTTAGTTTGCGCAGTCCCTGCGTGACGGACTTTTTCTTATAAATCGCCATTTAATTGAACTTAAATGAATGCGGCTAATGTGCATGGTCACGCAGAAGAATAAGAACAATAATTTAGGGAAGTAATACAAAAATACAAAAACATACACAACTCACACACACACACACACACTATGGACTTATCTATGGGTATTGAGCACCGTCATTACAGAAAATCTTTTTTCTTAACATTTACAACGAAACACGTTCCTGTGAATTTCCATTTCTTTCTATTAACTCAGACATTTCCTCCGTCTTTTGTAAATATATTTGGCCCCCAACTACGATTACAAAGAAATTACAAAACAACATAATATTCTTTCTTTATTAAATAAATTTCACTTGGGAATTGGTTTGCATAATAGTACCAAAGCTTTTCTTTATCTTTTACTCAACGTCATTTTAACTAAGTCGTGATTGTATCCACAGTTTATTAAATTTCATAATGTAGGAGAATGTTAAAATGCTTTTCATTATCCGTTTTATCCAGAAGAATGTTATATTAATAGTGATTATTCGTAAATTACCTGTCGAAGCCAGGAGTCGCCATCCTATTAAGTAGAAATAGACAATTTAAAGTTAGCTACACTTCATAGAAATAGCTTATGAACTCTAGAAAATTATTTCTTTATTTAGGGTTCTTTCATCAATTCATTTTTATCAACATCTTTTCTTTCCTCATTGATCTTTAGTTTTACTCATGGCCATTTAAAATGTATTGAAACGTATGAGCAGTGTTATTGAACAGTGATAAAATATAGCTAAATGGAATATTTTATACAGTTTTGCAGTTGAATTGAATACTGATAATGCAATTTAATTTTCAAGGTCACTCTATATTATTAATTCAATTTTAAATTCTTGTAGTACTGTTTTCAAAACCCTTCAAGTGGCCTGTGGCAAATTGCCCCTTCGCCCTCCCTGTAAGACTGAGTCGTTGACTGACAGCCCCTGTCTTGGTGCTGGGCTCCCAACTCTCTTTCTCTTCGCTTTCAGGAGATTTCCGTGAAGAGAAGTCAGCTACTGAGGTCGTACTCATGACGCAATTTTCGAAAAATTCCCTCAATTGTTCGATAAATTTCAACCACCAGATAAAGTTCGATGAAGTAAATGCATTGGCGAAAGTTAACCACTACCGGGAAAGAATAGTCCGAGAAGCAATAGAAATAGCAAAGTGTCCAAACAACATAAACAGAGAAGATGGCTACAGACTGAGTAAGCTTTGAAAACCAGTAATTCAACCCAAAAAGAATCGTACGACTAACAAAACAGAAGTCACTAGTGGGCCGGCACCGAACCAAGTATCCAATGGCACCACCTGGAAGGGAAGACTCCTCCCGAGACGACCGGACAAGACACCAATATATACCAGAGAAGGAATAGTACTCTTCAGTCTCAGAGAAAGCCCTGAGGAAGCTAGAAGCATTTCTAGCGAAACGTCGGCATCATGAAGACACGGTCAATATCCAAAGACCTTAATAGTTCTAATGACAAGGACCTCAAAGGATTTCCTCAAATGTCCATCGATCCTAACTAGTAGATAACGAAAATGAGGTCCGTTCAAAATTATATATATTTGGCTGTTACCACTCTAGCAGTAAACATATAACTATATATATATATATATATATATATATATATATATATGTGTGTGTGTGTGTGTAATACACACGCACACACACACACACACACACTTTTCTGTAACCGATCTAGTGGTAGCAATTCTTATTTGATAGTAACCAAACTCGATATATAAGTGTTTCATGTAAAACTAAAGGTCAAGTTTGTTAATGGCTGAAATCAGTGGAAAGGGGGGGGGCTAGATTGGAGGAATTTCGAAATATCACTGGAGCCTAAATACCAAATATTGTTCTCATTGAACCTTTACGTTTTGAGATAAATGCAAATATGTGACGCACGTGGGAAATCTGATTAGTTAACGCAGCTCCTGTTTGACGACGTTTTCTCTCAGTGTTTTAAATTTTAATTGATATGAGACAATGGAAATCGAAATTTTCCTAAGTCAACTTCCCCAGTTGGGCTGAGGAGAAGAAAAACGTACAAGTCCCAGACAACCAAACCTACCAAAGGGTCCTAAATGAGGCCAAGTCCTAAATGAGTTAAGTTAATGTATTAGTCTACTCAGGGTTATGGACAGAAAGAAGGTGTAGCCTATTTTCTTGAATCACTTCATCGAAAATGTATTTGAAATATTTACTGCAATAGAGATCAATGGAGCCCAGAAAATAATTTTACAAGACATCAAACATCTCATTAGTTCTGGTATGGAGTGTAAAAAGTCCGTCACGCAGGGGCTGCGTAAACTAAGGGGATTTCCCACGTGAGTTTTACAATAGAGAAATCTGCCTATTAATAACGGTAGTAGTAATGAGTCTCTAAACCAATTTCACGAGTGCAGTTACGGAACAGTTACGGAAACTGCCGAACTAGCTTTCCGTGGCAATTCCCGAATAGAACCGACTCTTAATAAAAATGCAATATGTCAGTTAATATTCAAGATAGAGAATAAATGTATATAACCATATTTATAGTAAATGTAATTTTCAATAAGATTAGTTCTATACAAGTTTTCCATCCGACGCATACTAACGGAGATATTTTGAATTTTCGAAAATCCCCCCTCTAAACCCCCCCCCTCCCACTGGCCCGATTTTAACCATTAACGAACTCGATCTTTGTGTTTACATAAAACGATAAAATATCGAGTTAGGTAACTATCAAACAAAAATTACAGTTAACAGACAAATATATATATAATTTTGAGCGGACCTCATTTTCGTGCCTACAGACAACTGTGTAGGATCGATGGACATTTGATAAAAATTTTCGAAAATCGCGTCCTGTGTACGACCTCAATAGCTCATTTCTTTTAAGGGAAATCTGCTAAAAGAGTAATTTCCAACAGAAACAGCAAGCTAAATGGCTCAGTCGTAAGAACCACACGTTGTTTACAACACTTAATTAATTTTTCTGTGTAAGTAAATACCTTTTTTTTTTCTTTTTTTTTTTTATAATAATCCTTTATTGAATAACAAGAATTTTTTACAAGATAATTCATAGTGTTCCTTGTGACCACTGCAATTACAAAAGGAAACATAATATAAAAATTCTATTTAAGTAGCAGATTGTTGAAATGCAATTGACTAATAGTAGGCAGTCATATTGCAACTTAGTGAATAACAGTTATTTTAAATATTTACAAATTTAAGAGACCTTATGAGCTAATAATAATAACAAGTACAGACTTTCTTATGATTATTTAATATGATTAGAGGTAAAATAGGGATTAAGATAAAGGTGTTACATGTCTTTAGCCTAGCCTGTTGGGTATTGATTTAGTCAGTTTCTTGTGTTAGAGTAAGATGTGCTTCGTTCGTTTATGTACGTATCTAGAAGTGCTTTCTTTGTTATAATTACCTATTTCATTGATGAGTGGGTTGTTTTTTTGTGTTGCAAGATTTGAAAAATTTAGTGGTTAGATTACGGATATATGTCTTTACCATTGGTAAGTTTGAAATATGATGTAATTTTCTTATTCTTGTATGATAGGGAAGATTATACACAATTCTCAGGCATTTGTTTTGAAATATTTGTAGTTTTCTTAAATTGGTGTTTGATATATAGCTCCATACGGGGCAAGCATATGTTAATACTGATCTGATGCAGGCTTTGTATAACATTAGTTTATTCACAGGGCTCAGTTTCGATTTACGATTAAAGTATGGGTAAATCTGGCAAATAACTTTATTAGCTTTATCACACGTTTTATTTATGTGTTCTGTGAATGTTAGTCCTTTGTCTAACGTCACCCCTAAATATTTAATATATTTCGACCATGATATAGGATTATTGTCAAAGTTAGATTGCTCTGGAATTTTCGGTCTTCTTTTTGTAAAAATAATAGCTTGTGTTTTTGCTTTATTGAATTTGATTCTCCACTTAGTAAAAAATTTGGATAATTTGTTAAAGCTACTATGGAGTCGATTAATTATTGTATCTATTCTGTAGGAAGACGTGTATATGCCCGTGTCGTCTGCAAAGAGGGATAAAAGTAGTATTTATAGTTTTAGGGAATGTCGTTGATATAAATAATAAAGAGAACTGCACTAAGTGCAGATCCTTGAGGTAGGCCAGCCTCCATTTTTTTGGTCGATGAATAGGAGTTATTTATTTTGACACAAAATGTTCTATTGGTGATATATGAGTTAATAAGTTTTATCAAATAAGGGGGGAACTTTAATTCATTTAATTTGTATATAAGCCCTTCGTGCCAGACTGTATCAAACGCTTTCTCAATGTCTAGCACCAAGAGTCCTGTATGTTTTTTATTATTATAGCCTTTGGTAATGGCGTCTATTAGTCTTGCTTATTGTTTAGTTGTGCTGTGTTGACTTCTGAAACCAAACTGTTCGTTTTGTATAATGTTGTTTTGTTGTGTAAGGTGTTTGTTTATCCTGGCTAATATTATTTTTTCTATGGTTTTTCCAATTGTGCTTAGAAGACTGATGGGCCTGAAGCTCTGAGCTTCATGTGGATTCTTTCCTGGTTTGCATATTGCTTTTATCACTGCGTGTTTCCAGTTTTTAGGGAAGTAGCCAAGGGTTAGAACAGAGTTCGCTATTTTTTGGAGGGATTTAATTCCTTCGGGTGGCAAATTCTTTAGATGGGGTTTTTTAATATTGTCTTCTCCTGGTGATTTGCGGGTTTGGATTTTTTAATTATTTTGTATATTTCTGAGTAGGTTGTTAAAACTTCTTTAAGGCTATTGGTAGATAAGATATTATTTACGATTTTTTTGAGAGCTTTTCATAATTTTGTTCGTCATATATTTACTATTAAGATTTACATTTTGCTTGTGTACGGACTCAAAATAATTAGCTATAAGATTAGGTTTACCTTCAGGGGTAATTTCAGTTTTATTAAGATAGGTGATAGGGGGGAGATATCTTTTTTCTTTATTTTAAAAATTTTATGAGGTCCCACAATTTAGTTCTGCAATTTTATTTTAGCTAAGTGGTAATTGAAGTTTTGGTTTTTATTTTTCCACAGATAATTGCCAATTGCCTTAGAGAAAGCTTTTTCTAATTGTATTATATACTTTGTTACCTGTTTTTTTGAAACAATCTCTTCTGAATTTATTCCGAAAATTTAAAAATCATGTCAATGACGGGATTCGTATGAGTACTTTTGCTTTTCTTTTTTTGTGTGTCGATTGATCTTTCAGCTGATTGAGTTATTGCTTTGGTTAGGGACTCAATATACTTTTCTAAAGAATCCGGAGAATTAATTTCTGTATTGATAGTGATATTTTGGGAGAAGAATGTACGAAATTTGGGCCAGTTTATTGTTTGGTGTTCAGTTTCTTTTGGTATTTTTGCAGCGTCAAAATTTAATCTGAAGATTATTGCATTGTGGTCGGATGACAGATTTGGTATAGATAGGACTTTGGAAGTTGTTTTTGTGTTTTTTTGTGAGTAGAATGTCTTAATATGTCAGGCATCTTTCTTGTATCGGATGAATAGTAGGTCGGTGTATCTGGAGATTTTATATCTATATTTTTATTTAAAATATAATTTAAAAGGATTTTTCCATTCTTATTATTTTTTCTACAGTTCCATGCAATATTTTTTGAATTGAGATCGCCCATTATTATAACTCTTTGGCCTGAATTAAATAATTTATCAAGATCAGCAATTAATAGTTCCTTATCTGGTGGCAAATATGTAGCAATTAAAGTGTAATGTTGAGAGTTTGTTTCTATTTTGATTCCTATTGCTTCAATGTTAGATAAATTTGGTAATTTTATGGGAGTGTGTTTTATATTGTTTTTAATTATTATCGCTACTCCTCCACCATCGGAGTTTCTGTCCTTCCTATAGATTTTGAAGTTTGGGATCGACAAATTTATGTTTGCATCGATTTTAGTTTCGCAAAGGCCTGCTAGGTGTACGTTATTATTTTTTAGAAAATATTTAAATTCAAGTATTTTGTTAAGTAAATACCTAAAAATTCTGTGATATTTTTAATCTTTACCGCTCATCAACCCTTGTTATTGTCAGAAAGGTGGCAGGTGAATTGCGAAAATCGCGAATAAGCTTCTTAGTGGAACTGAGCTGCTAAGATAGGCAGTCCTGTGGTCAAAGGGTTTCCCAAATACCTCAGTCCGGTTGGATTATTGTTGAGGAACTGGCGGGAAATGGTCACCTGGACTTCTCATTTCACTTCAATAATATCCTGCTTGCTGAATACACTGTTTCACCATAACACAGACAACTGTGAATAACTCGAATCATTTGCAGAGAGGAAACTTTAATTGCTGGATAAAGTTGGTTTTCATCAATATTTTATAACCGTTGGATGATTACTTAATTGATTGATGATTTATTTATGAAAATTTACAATTAACCATTCCTTCATGGAGAAAGTAATATCAGGAAATGATAGATCATAATTTAGAGCAATTACGCTCCCGGTGTCACGCCTTTATTCCAAAAAGAATGGAATTTATAGGGGTGGTATCCATGTCCGATAGGACACCCTGTATGTATGTCAAAAATCTCGCCATTCAGGTCAAATGAAGAAACCCACTTTTACTTCCACTTTATTTTATCATTATCTTACTTGTTTCAAGCTCTCCGGCTCTAAGGGGGTTAACATCCTTTGTTGAAGTCTAGCTCTATTTCATTCATCAAAAGTATAAAAAAAATAAATAAACAATAATAACAGGTTCTTCTTGCAACGAACACAAAATTATATTTATTCTCATATTTTCAATAGCAAATTCAACTTTTCTTCTTCGGATGAACATTATTCTTGTTTTTCATACAGGTATAGGTGTGACAGCTGAGGCAACATGCAGATATTAAGGCTCGATTGTTGAGAGTGTTGTATTTATCAGAATTCTGTGTTAGCAGATTTCCCTTAAGGGAAATCAGCTATTGAGGTTGTACTCATGATGCGATTTTCGAAATTTTTCTTCAAATGTCCATCGATCCTACCCAGGAGATGACGAAAATGAGGTCCGTTCAAAACTGTATATATATATCTATATATATATATATATATATATATATATATATATATATATATATATATATATATATATATATATTTGTCTGTTACCGCTCTAGCGCTCGCAATTTTTGTTTGATCGTTACCAAACTCGATATTTAGTCGTTTTATGTAAAAAGAAAGATCAAGTTCGTTAACGGCTGAAATCGGACCAGTGGGAGGGGGGGTTTAGAGGGGAGGATTTTTGAAAATTCAAAATATCTCCGTTACTATACACCGGATCGAAAAAGTGTACAGAATCAATCTTATTGCAAATTAAATTTACTATAAATATTGTTATATACATTTATTCCCTATCTTGATTATTAACCGAGATATGTGCATTTTTATGAAATTTGGGCCGATAACGGATTTTTGAATTTCCCGCGTAAAGCTAGGTCGGCCCTTTGCCGTCACCGTTTGGCTCTCCAATGGAGATTTCTCTACTGTATAACTTAACGTGGGAAATCTGCTTAGTTTACGCAGCCCCTGCGTGACGGACTTTTTTTAGTTGCTATAAGTCTGATTCTAACATTTTTTCGATCCGACGTATAGTAACGAAGATATTTCGAATTTTCAAAATTCTCCCCCTCTAAACCTTCTACTGGTCCGATCAGCCGTTAACGAACTTGATCTTTCTTTTTACGTAAAACGTCTAAATATTGAGTTTGGTAACGATTAAACAATAAGTGCGACCGCTAGAGCAGTAACAGACATATATATATGTAGATATAGATATTATACAGTTTTGAACGGACCTCATTTTCGTCATCTCCTAGGTAGGATCGATGGACATTTGAAGAAAAAATTTGAAAATCGCGTCATGATTACGACCTCAATAGCTGATCTCCCTTACGGGAGATGTGCTAATATACTTTGTTGAAAAATAAATCAACCAACTTCATGGAAAAAAGGACGTTTTTTACACAAGATGAATACTGTCAAATATATTTAATTATTATATAAAATTAAATTGTATATATAATAAAAATGGGTGAAATAGTTATTTATTATACAAGTGACGAAAGTAGATCATTTTACAACTCGAGTGAAACGTTTACCCACGTGGTAATTTCACGAGAGTTGTAAATTCTACTTTCGTCACGAGTGTAATATTAATTTTTTTTCTGTAATCGTGTAATACATGATCAGATCTAACCAGAATATGAACAAAATTAGGATGTTTTGAAGATTATGGTATGTTGTTGGTAGGTTATAAGCATGGTTGTGAAAGGTTATAAGCATAGTTATAAAACAACTAGTGATGATTGTGAAGTAGTGCAGTTATAAACAAGTGCAGGTTATAAAGAAGGAAGGTAGTTATTATTATATTTAAATTTTAAAATATATTGATTATTTCCACCAATAATTCATTCAAATTTCAATTTATTTTGTTAAAATAAATTCTTACAATGTTAAGAAACATTTAAAAGCATTTAATTTCCAACTTCAAATTATTTTTTAATTTATACTTATTACTAATTAAGAAGGCAATTCACTTTCTTCACTTGTGAAGAAAGTGATTACTTTCTTCACTCTATTGTAAAATGTTTCACTTTCTTCACTCAATGCAGTTTAGTAATGTTTCCATTATTCAACGATTACAGAAAAAAGTAATTTGTAATCGTCTCTTAAGGCGAGGGCAAATTATACATTTAAGCCTAATAGCAAATCATGTTAATCAATTAGAAATGTATGTTATATTTTTAGAGTGGTATTATAATAATTAACGATATGTATTGCATATAGTTATTAAATTGATGGATTTTATAAAATGTATTCATGGGATTTCAACTAATTTTATAACGAATGTATTTTATAAGTACAAATGTTGTTTAATAATATGCAAAGAAATTAATTGACATAATATTAGTAAATATATTATACAAAACAAAAATGTGTTACATAACCTGTTAGTCATGTTAATATTTTATGGAAATAAATGCATTTCATTTCAATGTCAAGTTTATCTTCAATATTATGAGTTTTATCAAAATATATTATATAACATAACTTATTAATAATATAATGTAGCGTCTTTGCCTACACATCAGCTATTGAGGCTGTACTCATAATGCGATTTTCGAAAAACTTCTTCAAATGTACATCGATCCTGCCTAGTAGATGACGAAAATGAAGTTCCCGATGCCGATGATATGATAATATGAAGAGTATATAAATGATATTGTACCCAGAATAAAAAAAAAATAGTATTTATTTTAAAGTAATATCCAAACATTTTTTATAAAAGTTTACAAAATTCATTATCAGAATCTTCATTGGAGCCCGAGCATCGACAATAATAACAAATTTAGTAGTTAATTCTATATTTGAGATATAAGTGTTATTAAATACTATTGACAGATATCTAAAACATTTAAAAAAAAATAGTCTGACATGTGTAGCCGTTGTTTTAATGATTATCTACAAATTGACTATAATTAAAGAATCCTATCGAAAGTCGTATTGATTATAAAATATCGTCTATATATATATATATATATATATATATATATATATATATATATATATATATATATATATATATATATATATATATATGTACATATACTAATATTCGGTATAGCATAAATAATGCCCTACTTCACTTTTATTAAAATCCATATCTTTTGTTCTTGATTCAAAAAGACGGGGGAATCGACAAATTTCTTCCATTACCTGATATTTCACCTAACTGTACCGATTGGTAAATTCAATAGACCTAACTGGATACAATAAGACAATGTCTTTGACAGGACTATCTTTATCTTGTTTTGGCACTCAATGGTATAGGACCTGCCCCGATTCTGTCACTCAGAAAGTGGGAATGTCTCGCCTTAATTCTACTTTATTCAACTTTATAAACACTGTTCTTCTGGCTATGGAAAAATAATTAAATTTTAGAATTCATAATATTTGGAGAGAATTCATTTTATTTTTTCAGATAGTAATACAATTTATTCATACATACATATTGGTGAAAAGTAGTTTGGAAGCATTTTCATTTCTCAAGACAGTTCAAAGAATGAATGAATTGTTTTAGCAGATTTCCCTTAAGGGAAATCAGCTATTGAGGTTGTACTCATGACGCGATTTTCGAAATTCATCTTCAAATATCTATCGATCCTACCCAGGAGATGACGAAAATGAGGTCCGTTCAAAACTGTATATATATATGGTGTTGTTATTCTTTTTGGAGTTTTGGTCAATGTTGGTGAAATAAATCTTAGTTTATGCCGATATTTCGAGAATCTTTATTTTCTCTTCTTCAGGGCTGTAAAATTACAGGTACTACTTTATAATATTGCACATTGTTATTACACATTATTGTAAAAGGGTGTTTTTCTTATTATTACTACCAAGACTAAAGATACCTACAAACTATTACACATCGTGTGTGTGTGTAATAACAATGTGCAATATTATAAAGTAGTACCTGTAATATTACAGCCCTGAAGAAGAGAAAATAAAGATTCTCGAAATATCGGCATAAACTAAGATTTATTTCACCAACATTGACCAAAACTCCAAAAAGAATTAACTACACACCATATATAAATATAACCTGGTCGAAAACATCAACACAATTATATATATATATATATATATATATATATATCTGTTACTGCCCTAGCGGTCGCAATTTTTTTCTTATCGCTACCAAACTTGATATATAATCGTTTCATGTAAAAATAAAGATGAAGTTCGTTAATGGCTGAAATCGGACTAGGAGGAGGGGGGGGGGTTAAAGGGGGATAATTTCGAAAATTCTTAATATCTCCGTCATTATGCGACGGATCGAGAAATTTTATAGAACCAATCTTATTGCAAATGTAACGTACTATAAATGTTGTTATGTTAATTTTTTCACTATCTTGATTATTTACTGAGAAATTTACATTTTTTAGTTTTCGATCTTCAGTAAAACCCCACTCCTACTAATCTCATATTTTCAATATTCTATTATGTCATGAAGCACTTTGTTTAAAGCTTAAATACCAAATATTGTTCTCATTGAACTTTTAAATTTTATTTTGTCCCAGACATTTTATTTTAACATTAATATATTTAGAAAACGTTTAAGCTAACTGTGGGATATTTCTTAACGTGGTGTTGGCAAAAGTTTCAAAACCATTATAGGAATTACGGTTTTGCTGAATTTACCATATTTTTAAGATTCAGCATATATAACCTCTAAATAATAATCTACTAATAGTGAATGTACAAAGAAATCTCTATTAATACTAGAGAATAAAGTAAGTATTCAATTTTCTAAAACTTGGTGTCATTAGGCTAATGGTCGTTGTATAAAAATTGAAAATCCTTATTATTTCAAATAATAAGCATTTGCTCAGCAGAAATAAATGGTATAAAAGTACAAGAAAAGTAGAAACTATAAATAAACGTACCGATTTCTAATATGAGTCAACTTAAGTTAAATGAAACATTTCCGTTGTCTTCATGTCATTAGGTATTTCTGTCTTTAATTGGGCTCAGGAAAATTGGGTAAGCTGTTATACCGTCTAAAAAAGGAAGAAAAGAAAATGTTACAGTCTGGCGTCTCCTTGTTTTATTTAATTTATAATTTCATATTCTGTAAATTATCTAAATAAAAGAGAGTTATTAAACGTCTTAAAT
Organism: Riptortus pedestris; assembly: GCA_019009955.1. Classification (NCBI taxonomy): domain Eukaryota; kingdom Metazoa; phylum Arthropoda; class Insecta; order Hemiptera; family Alydidae; genus Riptortus; species Riptortus pedestris. The sequence goes on along the minus strand of CM032233.1, from coordinate 59,012,368 downwards.
ACCAAGAAACTTGATTTTGTCTGTTACAATAATTATATAGAGCTCGTAAATTTCACATTTAAATATATAGTAATAATATATAAATAGTATATAATATTTAGTAATAGTAATATAGTTGTAAATAATATATTGATATTTCTAGCATTCTCTGTAACCAATTTTTAGAAGATCTCCCTTAAGGGAAATCAGCGATTGAGGTCTTACTCATGACGGGATTTTAGAAATTTTTCCTAAAATGTCCATCGATCCTATCTAGGAGACGACGAAAATGAGGTCCGTTCAAAACTGAGTATTTATGTATATATATATATATATATATATATATATATATATATATATATACTGACCAAAACTCCAAAACACAACAACAAATATATATATATATATATATATATATATATATATATATGTGTGTGTGTGTGTGTGTGTGTGTATATAGGTCTGCACTCTCTCCCCCACTCTAGCGGTCGCAATTATTGTTTAATCGTTACCAAACTTTATATTTAGTCGTTTTATGTAAAAAGAAAGCTCAAGTTCGTTAAAGGCTGAAATTGAACAAGGATGAGGGGGGGGGGGTTAGAGGGGTGGAATTTCAAAATTCTAAAGATCTGTGTTACTATACGTCAGATAGGAAAATTGTATAGAAACAATTTTATTGCAAATTTAATTTACTATATATATTCCGTATAATGATTATTAACTGATATATTTGGATTTTATAGTTTTACGCTTTCAGTAAACCCCTACTCCTGCTACCATCCTATATCATGAACCACTTCATTACAAGGTGATAATACCAAATATTATTTTCAACAAAGCTTTATTATACGAGATACAAACAAATACGTTCTGTTGACCCCACCCCCCTTCTTTTGTTCTTGGATTACTGAAATCTGAGTAATTGAGATAGAAATTTCAGCCTCATTCCGTTGTAGAGATTATTAACTTGTAAATTGACTGAAGGATTTCTCATTACCGTTTGTATTTATTCACGGTAGTGTTACCAGTATGCAGATTTATCTGTTGTAAAGCTTCCCGTGGAAAATCTGCTTAGTTTACGCAGCCCCTGCGTGACGGACATTTTGTTTTCGAACTAGTGTATATGAAATTAAAGACTTCGCTGATATTACATATTGCTTAACACAAGGTGGAGTAAGATGAGAAGGTTAAGGTAGGCATCGCCTTGAGAATAGGAGAATAAAGTACTTGGAAAATGGGAAGCTGTGAAATACCTTGTCAAAATCTTAGTTAGGGTGGTAACATGGTTAATTAATGTTCACTACTTCTAAGCCTAAGCAGTTTATGCGACAAAGTTTAACCTAATTTTCCTGGAAAATTGGATAACAACAGTAATCAAGTGTTTTAACTGGGTAATTAATTGAATCAGAAGCTTACTAATTGAATTGCCGAAGGGTTAAACATTAGTGTCTTTGAGATGTGATGAAGTAGAGGTGAGTAGAATGTTTAATGGCCCCACATAGGGCAATGAGGTAATAAAGGGAGTCAATCAAGATGTAAACATCCTCTGAGTTAAAATTGGCTTAGACCTTACTCTCTCTATACCAAGTCCCATCCCCTCACCTCCTCTCGCCTACATATGTACAAAGTGTCCATCCACCACTTACATTTCCATCATTTATAATTACATGCGTATAAATTATGTTAGATAATTGGGAATATACCCGATGTTATTAAATAATAGCTAACGTACCCGGCTTCGGCCGGGAAATCATTTGAGCTGAATGATGATGGTATTTATTTGGAGGTTTACTTTGTACAATATTTTTACATTTTCCCGTCTCAATGCTTAGGATTTACACCCGTTTTTTATATATAACATAATCATAGATTATCATGTTATTATAGTCAAAAATACGGAGTTTCATTGATTTCGCTTTAGTCTTTCGCGACCTATAACATTGTTAACACCTTCTGTAGTTTTTCGTGTATACCTCATTCAAACTTCGTTATAAGGCAAAAGTTACTTTAAATAACAAAACAAACAACTTTTGTTATCTGCACGCTTGCCGAAAAAATGATTATGTTAAGAAATATCGTGATTTTATATTTCAGAACTCCCTTATAACCCCCACTCCTGTTCGTACCATCGTAAGATTCGAATTTTATGAATCTTGGTATGCATATTAATACTTACTCAGTCTAGGTTTCTGGTTATATTAGTATTCTCTGAGACGAACAGGAGTGGGGGGTTATATGGGAGGCCTGAAATTAAAAATAGAGATATTTCGTCTCCTACTGGTTTTTCGGCAAATATGCACATAACAAAAGTTGTTTATTTTGTTATTTCGAGTAAATTTTGTTTTTACACTTTTGTTGTAGTATAAAGTATAAATGAGTAATGCGCTAAAAACTACCCGTATAGTGGGAGTCAACAGTTTTATATGTCATAAAAGACTCAACGAACTAAACGAAACTCTGTATGTGATTTGGTATTAAAACCTCCCTGATTATAAGCTATATTAAAATTTCGAGGTAGGAACAAAAGGGGGGTTGGTTATAAGGGAGATCGGAAATATAAAATCGCGATATTTCGTAATCTATTCATTTTACGGCAAACGTGAATATAACAAAAGTTGTTTGTTTTGTTATTTAAAGTAACTTTTGTTATTTGCACTCGGATGGTTCCGATTGCAGAATTCTTTCTTAATTATGAATACTATGCTTAATACGATAATCTATGATTATGTTATATATAAAAAAAGATACATGTACTGGAAACGGGTAATATAAAATTATTGTGTATTTTGTAGAATTAAGTACATAACCAATACTCTTATTATTAACATATCCCCAGCACGTCGGGTGTAAATCCTAGGCATTGAGACGGGAAAATTAAAATTTATTGTAGAATGTAAAGCCCCAAAAAAATATTATCATCATTCAGCCTCATAAGATTCCCCGGGCGAAGCCGGGCACCTTAGCTAGCAACAGTATAAAACCTAGATATCCTGCTCAGGCATTCTCAAGACTGAGTCTCTAATCTTTGTAAATGCTGTTTTTTGGATAAACTTACTGTTAAAGGTCTCCTAATACTGTTGAAAATATTAAGCTACCCAGTCTGTTTTAAGAAGAAGAGATTTTGGTGGTATTGCAGTCTTTATTATTTGTTAATGAACTATTCGACAAGTTAAATTTGTCTGGTATCCGTATAACCTAAGTGCTTAAAATAAAACACTGTGAAGGAAATTGATTTGTTTTTTAACCAGACGTTTAAGAAGAAGTCCTTCACTCTTAACAGTACAAAAGTTATACAGGTGGTCATGCTGAAACATATACCTTAAACACAGTCTTCTTTCTAATGTTTTATGATGATTAGTTAGCAAATGACTTGGTATTTAACCCTAGAATACTAACCTACGTAAATTTTACTCATAGAGTATTGGGAAACACATGCCGCCATTTTGGAGTTGTCGCTGGCGCTTCCTGGAGCCAGGTATACTTCCTCCATTTAGTAATGTTTGAGACGCGGTCAAGTTCACATTTGTTTATCAGCCCAGTTCGGAACGGTACATCGCCAAAGTAAAGACGGTGAGTAAAATTTATGCATAGTTATTAATAAGAGAATATTATGTGCGTAATATTTACTCCCAGTTAGCAATAAGAGTATTAATATTACTGGAGTATTTTTTACTCATAGTTATTAATAAGAGAATATTATGTAAGTAATATTTACTCATAGTTATCAATAAACATTAGTGATTTTTTAAAATGGGTACAGTAATAGTTGTGAAATAATTCGGTAATTTTTATTATAATTCCGTTTTTGCACACTGACCATTATTCTGAGAAGGAGGAGCATAGAATTACCAGTATTGAAGAATTCTGGAGAGTTTTTAATGAAGATGCCATTGATGAAGAAGAGGAAGATATACTTACTGGAGATTAATTCAGATGACAGTGACGCAGACCCTGATTATATTTCTGGAGATGAGGAGACATATCAGGAGAAGGATATTGAAGAGCAGGTAGTACCTTCTATAATAGATTGTGAGAATGAAGAGGTTTTAAGGCCATTGAAGGAAATCGAAGTCGGAGAAAGCGGGGAAACACCTACGCACTCACAAAATGAAGCCCAATTACAAACTACCAAAGGTCCAAAGAAATATTGTTCATTTTGTTCATACAAGAAGAGGAAGTATACAACTGCATATTGCGTAAAATGTTTTAAATACATATGTAGTGAGCACCAAGTAAAATTCTGTTCGGAATGTGGATCAATTTAACATTTTTTTACTCATTATTTTTATATTGTATTATTTAATTTTTCAATTTATTTGCACCTATATTTGTAAATATGTTAACAATTAAATAAACTGAGTTTATAAAAACATGTCTAGCGACCTATTTCCAGTCTATTCCGTCTAGGAGTAAAATATACTCATAGGTAGTAATACACGACTACGATTTATGGTTAGTATTCTAGGGTTAAAGTACTGTAGTGTCTGTTAAGTATTATCATCACTTAACAGTTTCTTAGAGTATAGTGTACTTTCATTGCTTAATTAAACACTGTACAATTGGATTTCATTTCTGTTTCAGCTAGGTCTCAGAATGTAGAATAACCGAGTGTATATGAAAAAGAAACGTCATAATTTTAACCTTCTTTACTTTATTAAAATAAAGGGAAATCGTTGTTTCTGTAGAAAATGAGGCATAAAAGAACCCTTAAACTGGGACACGCGTGTCAATAGCAATATGCTTTCAGGCTAAAAGGGCCAAATTTACATAAGCTGAGTTATGAGGGTGGATCAGTACCTTCTTGAATGAAGATTTCCTTAGCTATAAAATTCAACGGACTCATAAGTTTGTATCGTGCAATAAAAAGAACCTGGAGGCAGCCTTTATTAAACAAAGTTTTTCGCAAGAGAAATTTAACGAAAAAATAAGTAGATCAGTTTAGTATGCATGAATAGTACTTATATTGCCGATTAAACAAAAAAAAAAAACCGCAGTTTAATTTGACAATGTACGCCAAAAGTTTTATGTTTTCGAGTTTTTCTAAGAATATTTTAAAGTTTTATGTTGAGAATATACTTTTCTAGTTATATGCTTAGAGTTAATCTAGTCCACAGTAAAATTTTAAAAGCATATCACTGCTTTTTGTGGTCTGAGTTGTACCTAGAAACTCGATTTTGTCTATTACAATAATTATATAGAGCTCGTAAATTTCACATTTAAATATATAGTAATAATATGTAGATAGTATATAGTAGTAAATAATATATAGATATTTCTAACATTCTCAGTAACCAATTTTTAGCAGCTCTCACTTAAGGGAAATCAGCGATTGAGGTCTTACTCATGACGCGATTTTCGAACTTTTTCTTCAAATGTCCATCTACCTAGGAGATGACGAAAATGAGATCCGTTCAAAACAGTATATATACGTATTTGTCTGTTACCGCTCTAGCGGTCGCAATTATTGTTTAATCGTTAATATTTAGTCGTTTTATGTAAAAAGAAAGATTAAGTCCGTTAACGGCTGAAATCGGACCAGGGGGAGGGAGGGGGGGAGTTTAGAGGAGACGATTTTCGAAAATTCAAAATATCTCCGTTACTATACGTCGAATCGAAATATTGTATGAAATCAATCTTATTGCAAATTAAATGTTCTATAATTATTGTCATATGCATTTATTCGCTTTCTTGAATATTAACTGAGATATTTGCATTTTTCAGTTTTCAGCCTTCAGCAAACCCCCACTTCTACTCATGTTACATAAAGAATACTCTATTATATAATAAATTACATTATTCGGAGCTTAAATATCAAATATTGTATTCAAGAGACCTTTATTATACGAGATACATTCAAATATGTCCTGGTGACACCCCCCTTCCCCCCGTCTTAAGGTCTTGGATTACTAAAATTTGATTGATTGAGATAACAATTATTCTGACTCATTATTAATTACCGTACTAGAAATAGTAAATAGTTCTCAATAAAATTAATATGTCTTTCCGGTGTGAGGCAGGCAGATCTGTTTGTTTACATTTCTAACTCTTCGTGTCGGCAGGTTATTGAAATTGACTGAAACATTTCTTATTTCCGTTTGTATTTATTCACTTAATATTCACGGTGGTGTTGTGCTAGCAGTAAGTAGATTTATCTAGTACTAAACTTCACGAGGGAAATCTGCTTAGCTTACACAGCTCTTGCGTGACGGACTTTTTAATATATATATATATATATATATATATATATATATATATATATATATATATACATATATATATATATATATATATATATATATATATATATATATACATATATGCATGTATATGAAGTATGGTTTTGTGGGCTTCTAGTCACATATTCAAAATGTGAAGACTCCACAACAATTCAATGCTTGGCGACGTGATTGAGAAGTTTGTTTTGAAGAAAAGAATTTGCCTTAGTAGTCGGTACCGGAGCCGACAACTTTTTTTTCCCGTGTGAAAGTTTATATCACATTTTCATTCTAACACAGGATTCTGTCCTCCAGCATCTATAAAATGTAGTCCCTAAAATTAGTTCTATAAAGACTTCATTCATTCAATGCAGTTGTTTCCATTACCAACAAAAATAGTCTAAATATATTTTCAGGCATAAATTAATTGTTTTCTGTATTATGGCTCTAGAACTTTCTGTTTTATTACCTGACTTTGTTCAAGCGGTTAAAGTGAAAAATCTATCGGGTTTTACTATTTATGCTAAGATTAAATAATAAAGAGTATTTAAACAAATACGAATTAATTAAGCATTAAAAACCAACTAAATTTTAATTATCCATTTCAAAATTTTCAAGATGATCTATTTGAATAATTATTTCACTTATTTTTGAATTATTGACAGAATTATGCATTACTTTATTACATGTGCTTTTGTTGTAAAGTAGAATAAAAATTTCTCATGATAAATAATAGTATAAACATTGTTGTAAAAAGTAAAATCTATAACATCAAAGATCATTAGCTAACAACAATTATATAATGTCAGTCAATAATATTAAAATATGCATTAATATCGGCCTTCCTTCTAAGCAAAAGCAATAACAAGATGTATGTAATTTATAATTGAATGACAAGCTTAACTGATCAAACCCGTTAAGTTGAAGCTGTGGGGTGGTCTTTAATACTACTGTTTAGTAGTACACCTTAACCTAAATTTAATTTAATATCTTGTTCTACAGAGAGAAAGCCGAGATTAGATCTGATTAGGCTTCATTCCGATAAACAGAGAACAGAAACCAATGACGTTCAATGACGAAGATCAAGGAGCTGGAGAATTGAGTTGATCAAATTGCTTTGAGACTAAACCCCTATTGACGCTCACTATCCAGTGAAAATCAATCCTATGAGAATAAATAGTGTGAATGTATTATAAATTTGATCAATTGTAATTCAAAACTGCAGAATATTAGCGTAACTGGATTATTTATTGAAATACTTTCTTCTTATGATTTTTATGACTGATGCATTTTAGCAGAATCCCCTTAAGGGAAATATCACTTACTGAGACCGTAGATGCGCGATTTTTTAAAAATTTCCAGAAATGTCCGTCGACTCCACCCATGAGATGACGAAAATGAGGTATGTTCAAAATTATATATATATATATATATATATATATATATATATATATATATATATATATAGAGAGAGAGATAGAGAGAGAGAGAGAGAGAGAGAGGGAGGGAGAGATTTGCTGTAGCGGTTGTAATTTTTGTTCGATCGTTACCAAACTTGATATTTAAACGAGTTATATAATACTGAAGATCAAGTTCGTTAACGGCTGAAATCAGACTAGTGGGAGGGGGGTTTAGAGGGGGAATTTCCAAATTTTCAAATATCTCCCTTATTATTATACGTCGGATTGAAAAATTATGGAACTAATCTTATTGAAAATGGAATGTATGTAAATATTGTTATATACATTTATTTTCTATCTTGAATATTAACCGAGATATTTGCATTTTGGAAGTTTTCATCCTTCAGCAATCCCCCACTCCTACTCTAGTCACTTAAACAACACTCTGTTGTACAACAAACCACTTTATTCCAAGCTTAAATACCAAATATTGTTTTCAAACGTTTCTTATTATACGAGATACATGCAAATACGTTCTGTTGATCGCCCCCCCCCCCTCCCCCAGTCTTTAGTTATTGGATTACTAAAATTTGAGTGATTGGGATATAAACTATTCTGATTCAGTATAAATTACAATACTAGATATAGTAAATAATTTTCAATAAAATTAATATGTTATATTCAGATTTATTGCAGTAATTGTTTTTCTATCCAGTTAGAAAATAGAATATGTCTAACTATGTGTTCAGCTCAGAGAGACCTGGTTGTTTAAAATGCAGCCGCTTTCCGTTGGGAGGTTATTAAAATTGGCAGAAATATTTCTCATTACCATTTGTATTTATTCACGGTGGTGTTCAGTGTTAGCAGTATGTAGATTTATTTGTTATAAAACTTCAGGTAGGAAATCTGTGTAGTTTACGCAGGCCCTGCCTGACGGACTTTTTAGTTTTGTTGATAAGCTGCATTGGCAAATAAAGCCTCTTTTAATATTATTGGACTTCCTGTTTGCGGGGTTATAGTTTATACATCAATGTTCGTCGAATCTTGTTAGTTTCACGTAAATTGCATAGCGTCAGAGCTACTTTGTGTGGTTCTGCTTTCCATTCGTGTTTTACTCATTTATTTTTTCATTGTATTTGGGTCTTTTATAAGTTGTGTTTGGGTTACACTTTATTACTATTTGAGATATAATATTTTGTTGCGGCATGATCTCTATTCATATAATGTAACAAGTAGAATATTATAAAGTTTATGTATTTAGGGAGCCTGTTCATCAATTATGAATAATCACAAATAAATATATTTAATCGATTTTTTTTTTAAAATGTGTGTACCTATGACGATTTCAACCCGGGTATCCTGGATAAGTCCAGGACTCTACCAACGGAGTTACTGGTAAAAGTTCCGACCAGTCCGAAAAACGTTCAACAAATACGATGCTCCGTTTCTATTATTTAAAAATAATTATTTCTTATTTAATAAAATTATTAATAAACAGTTCTTAAGGTGTTTGGAGTCTTCTTTAATGCTCTAGGAGTAAAAAGACGTTTTAAAATAGTTTATTCATGAGGATGCTGCTTCAAGATGGAATGTTTAATCAAGAATATAATTAACATGTACATTATAGGTTCATGAACCATTCCCGTTTACTTCGATTCATTTATAAAATATCTCCACTACCATACAGTTGAGGCTCCTCCTGCATCTTATAATTAACGTAGGTCACTACAAACGTTTTGCAATATAGCTTTATTTATTTATTTTTCTCAAAATAATTTCCTCCACATTCAATGCACTTCTCCATTCGTCGGAACCAGTCCTTAAACCAGTTCTGCCAAGTTTCATCCGGGAGTGAGGCACATTCGTTTTCCCAAGCCCTCAGAAGGTCCTTGTCAGTAGAAAAACATTTTCCTTTCAGCTTCATTTTCACATAAAGGAACAGTCCAAGTGACAGGGAGCAAGGTCTAGACTGTAAGGAGGGACTCAAGAAGTTTCAGTCCAGTAGTGAGTGGCCAAATACTCGGTGAGCTGGAGTATTGTCATAGTGGAGGTACCAGGTGTCCATTCTTGACTGATTTCAGGGATCCTATGACTTTAGGCAGGCACTGCTCAGTGTACCACTTAGCTGCAACTGTCTTCTGCGTGTCCAAAACAACACGCTCTACAATTCCAATCGATCTGAAAAATACAGCGGCCATTTGTTTCTTTACAGATCGAGATTTTCTGACATTTATCCTCATCGTCAAAGACCCAAACTGTGTTTTGAGCCTTGGTCGGCACATCATAATAGTATAGCCAAGTTTCGTCCCCTGTCACGATGCTATTCACATATTGGGATTGTCCCTTATCAAATTGTTTCAGCATCTTTCGGCTCCAAGTCACACGATGTGTCATTTGCTCTTCTGTCAGACTATGGGGCACCCAAAGACAACAAAGTTTCTTTACCTTTAAATGGTCTCGCAGAATCGAATGAATTGCTGGTGCATGAAGGTGTAAGGTCTCCTCTATCTGCTGATATGTCACTCGCTGGTCTTCATTAAGCATTTTCCTCACAGCCGAAATGTTATCCTCTGTTACCAACGTCCGTGGCCTTCCTTCTCTCTCAGCATCCTCCAGAGTGAAATTGCCCCTTTCCAATTCTCTGTACCACCTGAATATAGTAGTATGATGTGGACAATAATTATTCATTGCGAGTTTCATTTCGTCTAAGCATTGATCTATGCTTAAACCACGCGTAAAATTATACCTTAAATTGTCCGTACTTCACTACGTGACCACGATGCCATAGTACGCACTTTAATCTTTCATTGCTAATGAACAACTGAGCCCAGAGATGCGCTGCTGCCGGCTACTATGCACGCATAGACATGAGTGAACACACAGTAACTAGCCGCCACCTGAGTCTTTCGGTTAAGACATATGTATTGCAAAACTTTTGTAGTACGTACTTGTAGATTGAGAAGTAAACTACAACATATTAAGTTAAATATTAAACTATATTAGAACGGATAAGTTATCTCTGACTTTGGTTGTTTTTATAACTGAATATTGATTTTATATGATAAAATACAAATCGTGAATCAAAATTATTTCCAACAACATTAGTCATTGATTGGGAATTATAACCACATTTATATGTTGGGACTTCTACGTTTGTCATCGCATTGAGTATACTCATCACAGAGCTATTAGGCATTGTATGCGTGCCACTAGAGTAAAAGTTCTCCTAATCAGGAATTAATCAATAATTTCCTTCTAAATATGAATGGTTTGAATGGAAGTCTATCCTCTAATGATTTTGTGGTTTGGCAGTAGTCCAGTGAAGAAAATTTATGGAGTGCCTGAATCTGATTCCAGGTCTTGCTTTCAAACATTGATTTCAAATTTAATGCATTAAATAATCTAAATGAACCAATAAATTTTATCATGATAAAACTGAATCTGATTAGTAGTCAATTCATAATTTAATCTTTTGCGAATTAACTTGTGATTAACAGTAATTTTTCACATTACAAGAATAAGATACAACAATACTATAAAAAACATATCTTGTTATACAGTCGAGCCATTAAGATATGTTTCAAGATTAGTTGTATTACAATCTAACTACTAATATTATTATAATTATTTGGGAACAATTGTCCATGAAGGCACACTTGGTGACAAGTTTTAACTAGTTGCCGTTACTCAACGTTGGCGGGGTGAACTAATTAAGCGTTCCCTTTGAAATATATAACTGAATTTATTAGCTTAGCGTTCAAATAATGCAATTCAATCCTGGTCAGTCATTCTCAAGTAATCTTTTTAAATGTTCTTTTCTGGATAACCTAACTGTTAGAGGCCCCATAATATTATTTTGTACAGGAATATTTTACCAATCTATCTAACCCTCGGACACTACATGCTAATAAAAATAATATAATAGTAAAAGCCACAAATAATTTAGTTTGTAGAAATATTGACCGAGTACTTAACTCAACATACAATCCCATTTATAGACTATTCGGTAACTTTCCACAACCGGAACCAGCGAATTGCCTTCAATTTAACGTCAAGTTAAAGGTAAGAACCATAAACCAACTGAGAGTCTGTAATAGCGAATACATTAATATCTCATACAGGCAAAGCCCATATCATAAAATCAGACAAAATATGTATGTGATGTAAAAAATACATTTATAATAGCCTGAAGCATGTAATGCTACATTACCCTGCACTTGTAAATCACAGAGCAAAATATTTACAATCATATATAGTTAAAAACAGGGACGAACTTTCATTGGAATCTATGCTAAATATTAACAATATTGAAAAGCTAATTAACACATATTACTTTATTAAGAGTATATTATTGTAAGTTTATTAACCATTACTTGTTGTTTTGCTTTTGTTGATTTTCCGGAACTATTATATATTGCTTATGTATTGCTATATATTACTTATATTATAGGAGTACTCGAAATTCTCGAATTGTAAATTATTTAAGTAGAATACCTAACTACACTAACATAAAATGGCCAAACCCCTGGCAACGCTTTCATGTATTTATGCTAAAATAAATAAATAAAAATAAAATAGTTAAAGGTCCCATAATATTGTTGTAACTACTACAGGTACTCAGCCTGTTTTTAAGAAGAAGAAATTTGTATGGCACTGTAGTCTTTCGTATTTGTTAATGGGGCTCTGGTTAGCCTTGTTTGTCTGAATCTCGCAAAGTAAACCTAGAGCCTGGGCAATAGGCATATATGTAGTGACGAACTCGTTAAATCAAATCCTCAGTCCCACCCTGATTAGAAATGGTTGGTAACCTGCAGACGACCAGTCTCAAATAGCCTCAGTTGCATAAAGCGGGTGTTAAAAAATAACAGTATTCGTTTACTATTCAACAGGTTAAATTGGCCTAGTATCCGTATAACCTCAGTGCTAAAAATAAAACACTGTGAAGGAAATTTATTTATAGTTTAACTAGACGTTTATGAAGTCCGTCTGTCCTAACAGTAGACAAGTTATAAATTGACTACAGGTGTTCACGCTGAAACATAGACCCTAAACACAGTCTTTCATCTAAAATTTTATTATAAGGCTGATATTACTTAAGATATTGATGAATTTATATTTCGACTTACACTTATATATCTCCGAACGTGTGAGCAATCCCAGTAGCTGAGATAATGAATCAGTTCTACTAGTCACATTAGGAATTTTTAACTCTGTTATTGGCTACAGTTTTTATTTTACATTCATAGGAATATTTTATTTGACCCAATTTGACTACCTTGTACAAACGGGTTCAATTCTTGGAGCCGGTTATGGAACTAGGTGAATCAGCATATCGTATTTAGGCCACATAATCAATGCCATGATGTATTGCAGTACACAGTTTGCAAAGATAAGAAAAAAAACATTTAAAACAAAGAAAATTTGAAAATAACTAGTAATATTTTTAAAGTAATTTAAACATTGACTTTTTCCATAACAGTTAAAAATTTTTATGCTTTTGAGAGCACACAAGTAATATTCTGGAATTCAAGTGTATTGTGGAATTATGAATGATTTACAACAAAAAGATATATCGTGTTAATACATCGACAAACAACAATATTATGATGCCTTAAAGATCCATGTATGTATATACAATATGTGTGGGTGTGTGTGTGTGTGTGTGTGTGTGTGTGAGTTTCTGTGTGTGTGTTTATATATATATATATATGTATATATACATATTAGCATACATACATATTTTAGGTATATTTCCCGCAGTAAGAAATAAATGACTATAAAGAGGTCATAAGTTCTGTGACATGTAGATTCATTGCTATTAATGTATTTTCTTTTCATATTTCGTAATAATAGTGAATTAATTTGAGTTTTTCAATTCAAGAACTTTCTTGGCAATAAATTAAGATATTGTTTGGATCCCACGGGTTGATTTGCCACTTTCCCCAATCCACAAGCAGACTTGGGGCAAACCATTGGAGGGGTCACCCACTCTCTGCCTTTCAGATTTAATTAAAACAGAATTACTTGGACAGATTGAGATTGATTTTTCAAATGACTCTCAATAATAGGGGGATATCTCTGTCACTTTGCTTTTCATTTAATACGTTAATTAAAAATCTTCAAATTTAACAATCTCTTGCCCTTCAAGCAAGAATTTGGCACGTGTATGCACCAATTTGGACTCAAAGCATTGATAGTCGTTATTATCACCGTACATTCTTATATTCGTCAACAAGTAATTTTAGGTTTGCTATTTTTATTTATTACCTGTTTCGAAATATTACAGGAGAAATATAAAAAATTGGGCTTTGGATTTGATGGGTTGCAGTTGGAATTGTTACTCATGGACAAATATTGTATATTTCATTAATGTCAATTAAATGAAATTGTAGATAACACAAACACACACACACACACACACACGCACGGACGCAAGCGCACACACACTCATGCCATTAGCTTAACAAAATATAAAGCCTAAATCATCACCTAGTAAAAAATACCACCATATCACCAAAATAACTATTCTAATCTTTTAATAAATGGATATGACATGAAGGAAGTTTGTTAGGAAATATTAGGGACAAAATATGAATTACTGAATGACAGGTACATTTTAAAATATAGTTTAATTGATGTACTTGAATAAATTTGAATTTATTTGGAATAACAACGAATAAGGGAATTTAATAAATATTAAAAAGATTATTTGTTTCTAGTACCTAAAGTTACATTGATGAATGCAATCAAATTTCTTCACGCCATGTGGTATTAAGTTAAAAATATTTTTATACTATCTATTAATTGGATAGGGAAGATGTGAAATCTGTCTAAATAATTTATTCATAACCTATAGAAGTGAATACTCTTAAAGAAATATTGTAGGTAGGATGAAAAAATTGGCTACGCTTCCACTATAACAATTTATTAAAACGGCAGAGCGCTTTCGATGCTGTGCATCATCGTCCATGCAGTGTGACAGTGTGCCAGTAGGTGATGCCAGGTTGAGCTTGCCGAGTTTCCATATTCTGAGTTGGTATTCTGGCAGGTGGAAGCGACTTCTAATGTAGGTAGGATGACAAAATTGGCTAAGCTTCCACTATAACAATTTATTAAAACGGCAGAGCGATTTCGATGCTGTGCATCATCGTCAGTGCCGTGTGACAGTGTGCCAGTAAGTGATGCCAGGTTGAGCTTGCCGAGCTTCCATATTCTGAGTTGGTATTCTGGCAGGTGGAAGTGACTTCTAATGTAGGTAGGATGAAAAAATTGGCTACGCTTCCACTATAACAATTTATTAAAACGGCAGAGCGCTTTCGATGCTGTGCATCATCGTCAGTGCCGTGTGACAGTGTGCCAGTAAGTGATGCCAGGTTGAGCTTGCCGTTTTAATAAATTGTCATATTGGAAGCGTAGCCAATTCCTTCATCCTACCTACATTAGAAGTCACTTCCACCTGCCAGAATACCAACTCAGAATAAAGAAATATTATATATTTTATTATATCAAACAAAATTGAAAAATTAACCCCCCCAAATTAAAACTTTTCAAGAAATTTCAAGGAGAACAAAATGTGACAATATTTGTCATAGCCTATGCAGACGTTGCACACGGTAACACGAAATTTTAGTGGATGGTACCAAAATGCTTCACGCATTTGTGAATATTTCTTATTGCATATGTTAAATTGTCTATTCATAAGTAAAATCAGTATTGATACAATTATATAAATATAATATAGAAAAATGCTAGCTAGCCCAGTTAATATGAAATCATTCAATGGTGAGGACCCCTAGTCACTATTTATATAGAAAATATACAAAAGTGTACCAATATATCTTTACTTCTTATTAAATTAATCTAACGTTATTTATATTAATGTATAATTATAGAAAATAATAGTGTACGTTAAAAAAAAATTGCTGTGCCAAATTTGTCGTATGTGATCGATAAACACGAATACTCTATTGCCTTATTGGCTTTCATAGTTATTATCATTGAATGTTTTAATTCATCATTAGGTTTAAACAAAATTCATGCTCAACAAATTAAGCAGCATCTATTCGGCCGAACTATTCGTCAGTTCGTATTATATCACTGCATTTGCAAACACTCGACTCAAGAAAAAGATCTGATATGAACCGACTCGTTGAGTGCCCTATTGAGTATTAAAGATATATTTACCAACAATCCAATAGTACAAAAAATACATAAATATATACAAATGCTCCCAGAGTTAAAAAGGGTCGTCTACTTCATGTGGATCCCAAGCCACGTAGGAATAGACGGAAATGAAAAAGTTGATGTAGCAGCCAGAGAAGCCCACCAACTCGGCTCCATCACCCCAACAACAATTACATCTACAGAGCTATATCAACAACTCAAAGAAGATATTGATAAAAACTGTCAACAAATGTGGAACGAAACCCAGAACAATAAACTAAAAAGTATTAAAACCACCATCCGTCCATCGAAATACTCGACAAGAGACAACAGGAAAGATGAAGTCGTACTAGGAAGACTCCGAATAGGCCACACAAGATTTAATCATGGTTACCTTATGACAAAAGATCAACCCCTCCCCCTATTTGGGAAGTGTAACACAGATTTAACTTTGTACCATGTATTAATGGTATGCCATACGTATACAAATATTCGAAACGAATGCAATATTTCCATTAATATAGCTGTGGCCCTTGGGGATGACCCCAAAAAGCTAGATAAATTATTTAACTTTATGAAAATTACAAATTTGTATTAAGAAATTTGTTGTATCCTCTTTTATATTGTTAAATTTCAAATAGTATAAATGAGGATATAACAATATTAACAATTTACATAAACTCAGTTTACTCTCAAAGATACTTTTTCAAAACGAGAGTTTTGATTTTACCGGGCGATGATAATCTAGTAGTTTTTCACCCTAAAACCTTAAGAAACTACAACAAACAATATTCGCTATGTTCAGTCGTCTTTGAATTTAAAATCCCGCGCTTACACTAACCCGCCGCACATATGGAGATCACGTAGGCGGTGGCCAGGAGAGGAAACTGCAGCGCTGGCCTACAGGACAAAGCGCCCGCTTGATCTGAGCGGCCATTACATTACTTTAGTTGGTTTCCATCGCCCGAGTGAAAAGGACGGGTTGGATGGCTCCGCAAAAAGGGGAATAATTTTCATCTCCCGCAACGCTAGTGTCAAATAAGGATCACCGCATCGCAGATAAAGGTCACCGCAACCAGTTTTCACCAGCTAGTAGACAGAATCTCATTGGGAACACAAAACAACACAGGAAGAAAACTCTACTTCATGGAAAGTATATGTTTCCCGAAGGTACCTATTTCTCATTAGTATGCTAGCATTATCTCTGTAAACAATTAAATGAGTACTCATATTATAAGACCGGTCGATCATTATTTTGTGTATACATATATTATTGGCTTGCCGCTAAAGTTACGAACAAACAAAGGGCTAACCATTGTGTTCTACCTAGTTGTACAGTCGTATTTTATAAAGTTAAATTTCCTTTGTTTTCTCAACATCTATATCAATAAATGTTAATGTTTGTTTCAATTAGATATAAGGTTAGCCCCTAAATTAGCATACTTTTAAGGTTTAAGTTGTATAAAATTAGCTTCCTTACTATAATGTATATTATATGTTCTTATTCAATACATAATTGATTCTTCGGAGAACTCAATTAGTGACTTGTATTATTGACCCTCATCTTTCCATAAAATAGTAAATATTTCAGTCTAATGCTTTCTTATGAGAAAATTATCTCTTTAATAATTTTATTCCAGTCTAATGCTATCTTTTTATTACCAAAAAAGCTAACCGCACGCCCCAACACGCTAAACTCATTATTTTTAATATCGTTAATTAATCCATTAACATCCCTCAATCAAAATTTAAGCCTTTTAATGGCTCACTGTGCTCGACTTCAAATGTACTGCGTTGTCTCCATAAAACGAGATGGTCGGAAGGACCATAAGCTGTTCAATACTTGTTACTGAGAATGAGATGGAAATGGTGGCTTGGCAAAGTTGAGATTTCCAGTTTGCAAGTTGATATTGGTATCGGCCGCATACTAGTTAATAGTGGGCCAGACAAGTTTAAGTGGATGCAGGCTAGAACCAAACTTCTTGGCAGTAAAATAAATTTCATTATCTCTCGGAACATTCGGAACTAATCTACAAATATTTATCGGAAAGATTCGACTTAGTTACGAAGCATTTCATTATATTTTGGACTTTTTATGCAAATAAATATCTCCTCATGAAAAAAACTGGCTTCGAAATACCACAATTTTAGAAGATTTCCATTAAGGGAAATCAGCTATCTGTTGATTTCCTCAATTATCCATCACCCCCTATCTAGGAGATGATGAAAATGAGGTCCGTTTAAAATATATATGTACAGTCTATGTTTTATATATATATATATATATATATATATATATATATTTGTCTGGTACCGCTTTAGCATATTTTTTTAACCACTACCAAACTCGATAAATAAGAGTTTCATGCCAAAATGAAGATCGAGTTCGTTAAGAGCTGAAATCGGACTAGTTATTGCATGTTGGACTAAAAATTGTTTTGTAATAATCTTATTGTATATTTTATTACCTATAAATGCTGTTACATACATATTTCCTCTATCGAGAATATTATCCCAGATATTTGCATTTTTCATTTTTCAGCCTTCAGAAACTCATGTCATACACACAAGTTGATATATAATGAATCACTTTATTTTGAGCTTAATATCCAAATCGGCTGTATATACGTAGTATTTAAGATACTAGTGGGGTCAAAATGGCACAGTTTGGATGCAACAAAAAAACTATTAAATGAAGAATACACACACACACACACACACATATGCTCATATAAAATAGGGTTGTTCTGATGTCCATTTTGTAAATTGGCTGGCTTCATTGCCTTTTTTTGAGACTTTTAAGTCCTTATAAATAAAAGTCATTTGAAACCCATTAGAAAAGATTGAAAAATATTTTTCTTTCCTTTAATTAATTTTATTGGATTATTCTAACTTTGTAGTAACCAATATTCATAAAACGTCTTCATAAATTCCAGTTAATCTGAGTATGGGAATAGGAGTTTGAGAATGAAAGAATGACGAAATGTATGAATTGAATACTATTTCTGTTCAAATAAATTGAGAAGCTGGTTACTAAAATACTTTTGAAAATTGAAGGAATTCATATTTCAAAGGGTTGAATATCTCTTAGTAATTGATACCAAATAACCTAAACTAATTTCTTATTCCTGGATAATAAAAAAATGTGATTTTCCTCTTTCAAGTTTTTATTGTCTCACCGATGTTTCGAAGTGCATCCATATTAACAGCTTTATGACAGTCTATCATTTTAGAATCCTGATATATAGTAATCCTAGGAGTGAACATATAATAAAGAAAAAAAACTGGGGTTTTAATATATTCGGGTTATATTTTATTCAGTTATTATTTTCTAAACAATTCATTGCATAATCTTAAAGTATAAAGTTTTGGGTTAAAATGCTTTGTTCAGAAATATTTTATTTCATTTATATATTTTATTTACTATTAGAAAAAGAGGTTTTGGAAGTACGAAATACTGACATTGAAGGGAAAGGAATGAATATTTTCAGACATCCAAAGGGTTTTGTGAAAAAAATTATCAATTTTTAATTACATAGAGCCACTTTCCTCATAAAGCCTTGTAAGTTTGATGTGATGGAGAAATTTAGTTTCCTTGTTAAGTTTAAGCTCACCAAGTTACGTGAAACATTGTCCAATTTCAAGGCCTGGTTACAGCATAACTGAACATTACAGATCGCATATTTCCTGTTTTAACATTAACAGGAGAAAAGCAATATTCTTGGTATTTCAAGTTAAATATAATCAAAATTACACAGAGGAGGGATTTATGAGATTGAATTGTTTTATTGTACACTTCTCGTTATACAGGTATTATGAATTTATTTAAACTTGAAAGAAATCAGCTATTAGATAGTACTTATAACACGATTTCAACAATGTCTTAAAATGTTCACAGGTTCAACTGTTAGATGACAAAAATGAACAAAATTTTTTATTTATATAACTATTCTTCTCTCACTGGATAGAGCTTGCACAATACAGCGACTTGGTATTCAAATCATACCATAATAACATTCTGACAGACATCCTAAAATGTAGACTTGGACTGCTGTGCACAAACAGCCAAGAAGGAGCTCTTGTAGCCTTATAACATATTAAATTTAATAATATCCAATCATCTCAAGTAACTATACGAATTGAAAGTAAAGCGACTCAAGAACTCCGATGTATCCGGGCATGTATACATGTGTATGAATGTATTCATGGTAGATGACAAAATGTCCAATGAATAATCAAAAAGTGAATACATACACACACACTTTACAGCATCACTTGAAATGTGCACTAAACACAAACACATGTAAATCTCTACTCCCACTAGATTCTCTAGTATTCTACTAAACATTTCATGTCCAACTCATGTTATATGTCTTGTAAACAAAGTTTCTTTGAAAGGAGAAATATAGAAATGGCACAGGTGACGTCATATCTGCTGGTCTATCACTAACGCCATCTATTTCTATTTGAGAAAATAATTGCAAACCGAATGTACTATTTCTAATATATGTTGCTGTCTAAAATTGGTTTTAATGCCCAAAGACGCTGAAAATTGTGAAACAGCTGACATTTGCATTAGGTCTTAAATTTATTTTTATTATTCAATATATTAACTCATTGAAATTTGATATAGCAATACTTTTAAAGGTCTGAAAATTTGGAAACACATAATATACTTTTACTTGACATTAAAAATTCATCCGAAGTGTTGTTGGGCATCACGTTTATCTGATTTCCCCTTAAAAACCATTTGTTCTGCACGGTGCGTTAGGTTGGGGTTTCCCATTTCCGCTGAAATGAACTGTCCCCGACCCATGTGATTTCCGCTCGTGTCTTCTCTCCTACCCTCAAATCAACAATGTTTCACAGCCATTAACCTTTCTCTCAACAACCAGTAGCTATCCTTTCCTCGTTTCAATAGACTACAAAGCAGAAATAAACGGTATATTAAACAGACAATTCACCTAAATCTATATTTTCATTTATTAAGTGAAAATAAAAAATTACATATTTTTGTTATGTTTCTTATAAAAAATATACCCCACGATACGACAGAACTATTAACTGACAGCAGCCAATATATTCCACAAATATTAACAAATCTAAAACACATCAACATTTACAAAAACATATAATACAAAATAGAATTGGTCTACAGCATACCTAAAAAGATTTAAAAGGGCTAACTTTTATTATATTCTTTAGACAAAGCACGGAAATGAGAAGGAATCAGATATTATAGAAATATTTTCGATAGGTAAGCACATGAAGGAGTACATATATCATCCTATACCAACCACCATCGCTGTGGGGCACAAAACTAAATAAATAAAATAAAAATAATAATATAAATGTACAAGTATATAGGAATGACATAATTTTTTTATTAAAACCATTTTAAATTGTTGTCTTTATTACTAGCCTAATTTTTATTAATTGTCTTTATTACTAGTATTTAATGATTATTTGTTGTATTTATTTTTTTATTTGTTGTTTCAGTTTTTGTTATTTTTCTATAATTTTGTTTTTATTTTACATTGTGAAACTTCGAGTCAATTCGCCAAGATGCGGGTGCACCTGTATAAATAAATAAATAAAAAAAATATATAAAATACGCTAGATATTTTGAGAAAAAAAAACACTTTTATCAGAACTGTTTATATGTCCTTTAATACTATGGCAATGGAACCAATATTATCCTTACTAAACCATTATTACTTTAAGTGAATCACGGTTTAAAAACAAATAGTAGATGAAATTGTATAGAATTCATTAAATAAGTGGAAGTTATCTTCTGATAGTTTTTGTTCTTTAAAGTGTACATTTGTTGTGTTATTCAAAACAATAGCATCATTTGATTAGTTTTAAATGTCCTAAATTCTCAACTCTTTACTCCAACCAAATTGTTGAAAGGTATGTGTAATTAGTTTTAGTGCGTACCAAAATGCTTTAGACCCATTGGTTTTTATCAAAAACAATAAAAAAAAATATTTTAAAATTAGTTAGTAACATAATATATAACCTGTAATATAAACACTGGTAACCTTATATCATTTAACAGTGATGGTTGACCTCCTATTTCACTATTTCAATTCAAGACGTGTGGTTATTCCCTTTAAAATGTCTTTGGTCATATATGAATACCGTACTCACGACGGGATTTTTGAAAAATTTCCTAAATGTCCATGGATCCAACCAAGGAGATATAACTGTATATATATTTGTATATTAACGCTCTAGCGGTCGCAATTTTTATTTGATAGTTACCGAACTCGATATTTAAACGTTTTATGTAAAACTAAAAGTCAAGTTTGTTAACAACTCAACTCCGACCAGTGAGAGGGGGGCGGGTTAGAGGGGGAATTTCTAAAAATATTAATATCTCCGTTATTATGCGTCGAATCGAAATTATGTATAGAACTAATCTTATTTTAAATGCAATGTTCTATACATGTGAGATGGCTGCTGGTGACTTATGCTCTTGTTCACTAGTGTGTCATACCAGCAGGGTGGAAATCAGTTTAGTTTACGCAGCCGTGACGGACTTTTGGGCTAGAGAATGATTACATTTAGGAATTTAACTTAGCTCACTGGCACTCCGAACAAATAAACATATTTCCCAGATACGTCTGTTGCTCGAATGACTAAAAAAAATACTACTGTTCGAATTTTGAAATTTCGTAGTATGTAATTGTGTACCTCCCTTTCGACTGAAATTGAATAAATAAAGGGAGGGTTAGAAGAACAAACAAAATTTCTCCGTGTCTATTAGAAATAGATATAAATTTGTGCACTTTTTTTTATATTTTTTTTTTTTTTATCATTATGAGATAAATTATGTTCTATGACATATAATGATCTGGTTCTTTGGAAAGGAGATATCGTATGTTATTTTCACTGAAATAATTTTAAATGAAGTACAGGCAAAGATGCTGTATATTTAATTTAGTAGGAGTGCATGGAAGAAATCCAGAGTCCATATCAGATTTGTTCCAATATGGTGTACTAGTCTCTTCTCTTCATTAGCAGCCTTTGACATTTCTTAACGTAAATCATATTACAACAAAACGACCATTGAGGAAGATATATAAACACGCACACATATGTATAGATTTTCATAAGTTTAATTAGTATCAATACCAAAAAAGAAAAGTTTTATTTCACTAAATGTTTTAACTAAATGAAAACTGTTGTTGGACGTGAAAACCCTTCTGCCCTACTGAAGTCCTATCAGCCTATTTACCTTGGTGATAAGGTGGTCAGATTCATGCATTATTAACTTCTTTACTTAGACTTCCAACGGGCAACAACCCTTCAGCATAATATTCTAATTTCAGTCTAGGTTTGTATCCCTTATGTTTATTAATAAAGTCTCTCTTATATAGTCACTAAGAGGTCATCTCTATGCGATAACGTTCAATTTTCAGAAACTATGTTATGATAACTTGCTTCAGTGAAGACTAGGTAATCTGAAAAGGTTTCTTAATTACCAAGAACAACTGTAGTGCAATGATGTTTCTATTGTGTTGTATTGGAATTGTTAGAAAATGCAAGCTGAGTATGGATAGAAACCAGTACATTTCCTTGAAATCCAGGTTTCAACTGGAAGCAAATTGAATTCTTATTGCAATTAAGTTAAACGGTTGAAACTTAATCCAAGCTGATATGTGGATATAATATTATATGAATTTATTATTCCTATATGCTCTGAAGGCTTTTTCATTTATTTTAGAAACAACTGGAAGAAAGCTCATGCGGAAACAGGTATTTGGCTTTTAGGTAGGTTTACGAAGCCAGTGTATTAATTTCGTTCACTACATTCACATACAAACACAGACCGAACCACCCACCAGCGCAAACCCACGCATGCACGCACAAACATGTATAGAAACCCTAACGCATACGTGGTGCTTCCGAGTGACTGGTAATTTACAAATAGGTACTTTGGGCGAATGGTGAAGAAGTTAAACAAAGTATCTGGTGTAGGCTGTCTGGCTAGAATTAGCGTCGGTCCCCTGCTAAAATCGACACAACCTCTCCTTCCCTCTCTCAAACACCTCCTTCCCATCAACCACGCGGCCCCTCAAATTCTGCCAAAGTCTGATTCAATTACAGATTGAAGGGAAACAGTTGTTAATAAATTGGGTCGGCCTTCCCTCTTATAGATCATTTTACCTCAACATAAATACACTTCTGCTCTCTTCTTATTCCTTCACTGAGTTCAGATAAATGTTTTCATTATAAACAAGAGAAACTTTTGTTGTAAAAATCCTTCATGAGCGATTGTTTAGTTCATTTATTCAGAGGAAAAATTATTTATCTTTGAATGAACTGTGGTCACTAAAAGCACTCTAAGATAATTCGATTGGAAGTTAATCACTATTACATATTGTATGATTATATTAAAGTTCTTGAATGTCTGTACAGCAGACCATTTTGTATTGTAAGACCTTAATCCGGGGTTTTACGAATAATACTAATAGTAGCAATAACAGTATTTATTGGTATTTAATAAGAGTATTTATTTAATGACCCATTTTTGTCAGTTTGTCTTTGCAGAATGACCAAACTGGAGGTCACACTTATGTTGTGAAATGACTTAAAACAAGAATACCCGTAATCATCTGCTCCATTGAAGAGGCTATAAGTAGAATTAAAAAAAACCATGGCTGCGCCAAGTGATGAATGACACGAATCGAAACTAGAAATAGTCGGAAGCTTTTATAGCCCAGTTACGCAAAGAATTCGGATGTATGTATCCGTGAGTACATGTTTCTTAGTTGTACATCATTTATGTATCTAAAAGACTTGGTAGGGATGGGTAATTACATGGAAGAAGTCGTTAATACTAGATTGATCAAAGGGGCTAGACGGCCTATGCCCTTTAGGAAATACTCCGATCCCGGCGTGCACAATGCCTCACCTATGTTCATTTGTCGCAATCAGTCGTGTACCTCTTAAACAAACTTCGTTAGCCTTCATGCCATACAAACTAGCTATAATACTAGGTACTTGAAAAGATGTGAACCTAGGGAATAATAAATTGAACACATAGGATAGCTTCTTCTTTCATCCTTTTTTAATGAACGACCCAAGCATAATAACCTCAATGAGTTTTTGAAATTAGGTTTGTGGTGTACAAATCAGAGATCTGTAGAAAGGTTCTCCATCAAAGGGGCCTTCGGGTTTTGTACCAGTCAAATCCAACTTTTATAAATGTTAATTAAAAATCAATTAAAGTATTTATCCAACCGTTCAAACAACATTTAGATCTTTAGACAACAAGCAGTTGTCTTAATAAGTGTTAAAATGTTTAGAGTATAGATAGTCAATACACATATACATATGTATGTTGTTGGCTTTCCTACATTCATCAATGATCAAACCACTTGACCAAAAAATTTAAATTCACTTTAAAAAATAAAAAGATGCTATTACTTTCAAGATTATTTGATGGGAGGGAAGTGTTTTACGCTTTCGAGTTTCCAGGTTTTTAATCTGCTCTCTTGTAGGAATAAACATGCTTTAGTATAACTTCATCCTACCTGCCACTCCAATAGAAAAAAGTCCGTCACGCAGGGGCTGCGTAAACGAAGCAGATTTCCGACGGGAAGCGTCTGAGTTGTAATCAAACAGGGCAGCCAACTTCGCAGCACTGAAAAGATAGAATTATTCTACACCGGAAAGATGAAAAAATAATGAAATATATTTGAATGTAACATATTAATTTTATTGAAAACTATCTACTATGGCTAGTGGAGTAATTTGAAATGAATCAGAATAATTTATATCTCAATCACTGAGATTTTAGTAATCCAAGAACAAAAGAGGGGGGGGGATCAATTGAACGTATTTGTTTCTATCTCGTTTAATAATGCTTTGGTATTTAACCTTGTAATGAAGGGGTTCATGATATAATAGCTTATTATTAATATGACACTAGTAGGAGTGGGAGTTTACTAAAAGCGTAAAACTATAAAACCCAAATATATCTGTTAATAATCATTATACGGAAAATATGTATAGAACAATATTTCTAGTAAATTAAATTTGCAATGAGATTGTTTCTATACAATGTTTCTATCCGACGTATAGTAACAGAGATATTTCGAATTTTGAAATTCCTCCCCTCTAACCCCCCCCCCCTCCCATTGGTCCTAATGCAGCCGTTAACGATCGTGATTTTTCTTTTTACATAAAACGACTAAATATCGAGTTTGATAACGATTAAACAATTATTGCGACTGCCAGAGGAGTAACAGACAAATATACATACATACACACAACACACACACACACACACACACACACACACACTCACAGACACACACACTGTTTTGAACGGACCTCATTTTCATCATCTCCCTTGAGGGAAATCATTCATTTTCGTCATTTCCCCTAAGGGAAATCTGCTAAAAAGAACTGATATCAAAGTAGCTAAAAGGTAGATTGGGTATGGATGACCTTGACTTGTTCGGCTCTAATCTAACGTATCAGGATAGGCACTTAGTAGCTGATCAATGCTTATTATTATAATGCAGGGCTGGTTGATTCGCCCAAGTAATGATATTTAAATTGGCTTCGAAACCTTTTACATTTATCAAAAAGAAGTGGCAATCTTCTGAAATGAAATCATTTTGTCCTTGCACTACCAATAGAAATTTCTAAAAGTATAGGTGTACTAACGGCCATTAGTTCATTGTACATATGTATGAGTACTATATAACCTGACCTTTCTTATTATTGTAATGGGTCAATATATAATTCATAAGGTGACGTTTCGATTTTACGGTGAATATTCCTCATACATTATATACTGCTCAAAAATGAATAGGGATATTGGTTATTTTTTCTTATCCTATTAATTTTAATTAAATCGATCTTAATTAAATTTCTTTTTTATGGGGGAAAAAGACAATAATTTCTAATAAATATTAATGATATTTATAATAAAAAAAAATATGCTAGGCCCCATACATACCACAAAACAGCCAATATCCCTATTCATTTTTGAGCAGTTTAGTTCATTTTATTGCTGATAACTTTAATTTAACGTGGAAAGTGGTTAATACTGTAAATGACAAATAATTAGAAAAAAAAAACTACATAGTATTAGCAGATTCCCCTCACAGGAAATACGCTATTGGGGTCGTACTGATGATGCGATTTTCAAAAATTTTCTTCAAATGTCCATCGATCCTACCCAGGAGATGAAAATGAGGTCCGATCAAAATTATATATATATATGTCTGTTAACGCTCTAGCGGTCGCAAATTTTGCTTGATCGTTACCAAACTCGATATTTAAACGTTTTATGTAAAAATTAAGATCAAGGGAGGGGAGCTTTTGAAAATTCGAAATATATATACGTCGGAACGAAAAATTGTATAGAACCAATCTTATTGCAAATTAAATTTACTATTAATATTGTTATATGCATTTATTCTCTGTCTTGAATATTAACCGAGATATTTGCATTTATATTATGTGTGTGCACGTAACGGACGAGATGAGATCGGCTATCTTCGGTCCTAGGCGTCGGTTTTCGGCAAAAGCTAGTTCAGCTGTTTCCGTAACTGTTTGGCTCTCGTGAAATTTCTAAATAGGAAAA
>CM032233.1:58750000-58980000 GCA_019009955.1 Riptortus pedestris | reverse complement strand
CTTATAACCCCCACTCCTGCCCGTCCCTAGAAATGTTGGTATAGCTTGTTATAATGAAACCGTTAGTGCTAATAGATATATCGAGTTTTACTTAGTTCGGTTGAGTATTTTGTGCCAAATAAAATTGTTGACTCCCGCTATAATTTTTAGCGTATAACTCATTTATACTTCGGTATACGACGAAAGTGTATATAACAAAAGTTACTCTAAATTACAAAATAAATAACTTTTGTTATGTGCATATTTGCCGAAAAACCAATAGGAAACGAAATATCGCTATTTTTAATTTCAGGCCTCCCTTATAACCCCCACTCCTGTTTGTCTTAGAGAATAATAATATAGCCTAAAGTCTAAGTTGGGCTAGTAGTAATATACATACCAAGTTTCATAAAATTCGGTTCAGCCGTTTATGCGTGAAAAGGTAACAAACAAACAAACAAACAAACAAACAAACAAACAAACATACACGAAAGAAACAAAATGCAGTTTTGGTGTCTATGACATGTGAAACGAAAAGTTATCGTGAAATTTCGCGAAAAAAATCAATGTACAGACAGAGGTTACAATTTTATATATATATATATATATATATATATATATATAGTATATTATATAGTATATATATCTATATATATATAAAATTGTAACCTCTGTCTGTACATTGATTTTTTTCGCGAAATTTCACGATAACTTTTCGTTTCACATGTCATAGACACCATAACTGCATTTTCTTTCTTTCGTGTCTGTTTGTTTGTTTGTTTGTTTATTTGTTTGTTTGTTTGTTTGTTACCTTTTCACGCATAAACGGCTGAACTGAATTTTATGAAACTTGGTATGTATATTACTACTAACCCAACTTAGACTTTAGGCTATAATAATATCCTCTGAGATGAACAGGAGTGGGGGTTATAAGGGAAGCCAGAAATTAAAAATAGCGATATTTCTTTTCCTATTGGTTTTTCGGCAAATATGAAGATAACAAAAGTTGTTTATTTTGTTATTTAGAGTAACTTTTGTTCTATACACTTTTATCGTATACCGAGTTATAAACGAGATACACGCGTTAGACCTATAGCGGAAGTGAACAATTTTATTTGGGACAAAAGACCCAACCGAAATAGATAAAACTCGGTATATGTATTAAAACTAACGCTTTCATTATAACAAACCATACCAACATTTCTAGGGACGGGCAGGAGTGGGGGTTATAAGGGAAGCCTGAATTTAAAAATAGCGGTATTTCCTTTTCTATTCGTTTTTCGGCAAATATGAACATAACAAAAGTTGTTTATTTTGTTATTTAAAGTAACTTTTGTCATATTCATTTTTGTCTTTTAACAAAGTATAAACGAGATATACACTATAAACTAAAGCGGGAGTCAACTATTTCATTGGGCGCTAACGATTAAACCGAACTTAAAAAAACTCGATATGTCAATTAGCATTAATTCTTCCATGATTATAAGTTATATTAAAATTTTTAGGTTAAAACGGGAGTGGGGGTTATAAGGGAGGCCTGAAAGCAAAATTCGCGATATTTCGTTTTCTATTGGTTTTTCGGCAAATATGCACATAACAAAAGTTGTTTATTTTGTTATTTAGAGTAACTTTTGTTCTATACACTTTTGTCGTATACCGAAGTTTAAATGCGTTATACGCTAAAAATTATAGCGGGAGTCAACAATATTATTTGCCAAATAAGACTCAACCGAACTAAATAAAACTCGGTATGTGTATTAGCAGTGAGGCCTTCATTATAATAAGCCATACCAACATTTCTATGTACGGGCAGGAGTGGGGGTTATAAGGGAAGCATGAAATTAAAAATAGCCATATTTCGTTTCCTATGGGATTTTCCGCAAATATAAACATAACAAAAGTTGTTTATTTTGATATTTGGAGTAACTATTGTTATATACACTTTTGTCGTATACCTAAGTTTAAATGAGTTATGCGTTAAAACTTTAGCGGGCACTAACGGCTGAACCGAACTTAACAAAACTCGGTATGTCAATTAGCATTAATTCTTCCATGATTATAAGTTATATTAAAATTTTTAGGTTCGACGGGAGGGGAGTTATAAGGGAGGCCTGAAATAAAAATTTACCATATTTACATGTATAAGAAACGGGAAATATAAAAATATCGAAGACTCTGAAGAATTATCGAACAAATAATTCTATTATTAGCAAATCACCGGCAACGACGGGTATCAATCCTAAACACTGGGATGGGTAAATATCAAAATATTGTGCAATGTAAAGCCTGCTAAAAAATACCATCACCATTCAGCCTCAAATGAATTCCCGGGCGAAGCCGGGTATCTGAGCTAGTATATATATATATATATATATATATATATATATATATATATATATATATATATATATATCGTTTTGAATGGTCTTCATTTTCGTCATCTCCCGGATAGAATCAATGGACATTTGAAGAATTGTTTTGAAAATCGCATCATAAGTACAACCTCAATTGCCGATTTCACTGGTACTAAAATACCTTTCTCATTGAAATTTACGACTTAATGATGGTCGTTAATGTCAGACATTTCTTATCTCACCACAGCTAGCACATTTTAAAATCAGTACAATTTATATAAAGGTAAAATAGTTATTTATTATACAAGTGACGAAAGTAGATCATTTTACAACTCGAGTGAAACGTTTACGTTGGTAATTTCACGAGAGTTGTAAATTCTACTTTCGTCACGAGTGTAATATTAAATTTTTTCTGTAATCGTGTAATACATGATCAGATCTAACCAGAATATGAACAAAATTAGGATGCTGAGAAGATTATGATATGTTCTTGGTAGGTTATAAGCATTGTTGTGAAAGGTTATAAGCATAGTTATAAAACAACTAGTGATGATTGTGAAGTAGTGCAGTTATAAACAAGTGCAGGTTATAAACAAGGAAGGTAATTATTGTTATATTTAAATTTTAAACTATATTGATTATTTCCACCAATAATTCATTCACATTTCAATGTATTTTGTTGAAATAAATTCTTACAATGTTAAGAAACATTTAAAAGCATTTAATTTCCAACTTCAAATTATTTTTTAATTTATACTTATTACTAATTAAGAAGGCAATTCACTTTCTTCACTTGTGAAGAAAGTGATTACTTTCTTCACTCTATTGCAAAATGTTTCACTTTCTTCACTCATTTCAGTTTAGTAATGTTAACATTATTCAACGATTACAGAAAAAAAACTATTAGCTCAATCCTAGAAGGATTATTTCTGCTATGATCTCCAAGTACCTAAAAGGAAGAATGAAATTAGAATTTCAATTTTGCCTAGAAATTATGAATGGTAAGAACGCAGGATGGGGGTAAAGAGGAAAAATAAAAGAGCCAGGAATAGTAGATGGAATAGAAGGTTGGATAAAGAGGAGACGCATTAACCCGAGAGAAGCGGACTCCAAGCCCAGCTCTTGCCTTTGAAATATAAAGGGATCTGAGAAGAAATAAGGTTCCCTTCAAACGAATACTTGATTCCTCTTTCTATCAGATTCCCAAGCTAAATCACAACTGATTTCGATAATGCACGGTACACTCTGAAACCCGTCTTCCATATCCTCTTCCAAACATACAGGTTAGGGTGTCTCAAAAAAGGTTTCCAAATACTGATTTTTCCCCAAACCTTGTTAGGTTTCTTTTGAAATAAAATTAAAAAAAAAAAAAAAAAAAAAAAAACAACAACCTTTGAGCTCTGAAGAGTAAGAGTGGAATTCGTCCTTTACTGCTTAAAATGTCATATGGTAGTTCATTTACTTTGTCTCATTTTTCCAGCATTTGGGTTATTGTAATGCTCATTACGTTTTAATCTGGAAATATAATAAAAACAAAATGTTTTAACAGTCCAATTCTTACATATCACCTACAAGCTTTGTTTTTTTTAAATTTTAATATTAGATTTAAAACATACGCCATTCTTTAAGATGATGCCTTCAAAATTACTTTTAATCAAAAAGTTTGAAAGAGCGTTTAGGAAATGTCTTGCGATAATGCCACAGTCCAGATGAGTAGCTAGAACTGGAGCTGGCTCAAATAGAAATATTTATATTCATTTTATTATTACAATCAAACTTCAGAGCACTTAGGTATCGAGGTTGCACTCATTATGTATTTATCCAAAAAAGAATCTACAAATGTATGTGAGAGAGTGTGTGTGTGTGTGTGTGTGTGAGAGAGTATGTGAGTGAGTGAGTTTGTGTGTGTGTGTGTGTGTGTGTGTGTGTGTGAGAGAGAGAGAGAGAGAGAGAGAGAGAGAGAGAGAGAGAGAGAGAGAGAGAGAGAGATAGAGAGAGAGAGAGAGAGCTTAAGCCGGGACGGTAAACAGTAGATAAAATCTAAATAACAGTAAATAGAAACAAAAAATATATATATATACACATTGCTACTAATACTTTAAGATATGATTACATTATTACTATTACACACACACGCACGCATCTACTGTCTGTTTAGAGGTCTCAATTTGTGTTTGATCGCAATCAAACTAGACGTTGAAGTGTTTCATGTAAGAAGAAAGTTGAGTTTGGTTTACGGTGACTGAATGAGATCAGGACGAGAGAGGGGAGGGAGTGGTAGTGGATAATTATTCCAAGTATATCCTTTCGTATGAGTCAGATCGAAAAACATTGTTTAACCAATCACATGGCTCGTTTAATTTTCTATACATTTTTTTCGATAAATCTTTTAATAATTGATGTATTTACATTTTTGGGTTTTTCTTTCAGGAAAACCCAACACTTACCCATTGACATTAACCATACGCCAATATATACACATGACCTCTTATTTTAATCATAAATATAGTTTAATAAAAAGACGTTGAAATTCTTTCTTCATATGAACTATCTTAAGAAAACTCAGCTATTGAGGTTGTACTTATTAAATTTTTTTAGAAGAAAACGTTTGTGTGTGTGAGTGTGTGTGTGTGCACGCGCGGGGGGGGGGGGTGAGCGCGTGTATATGATTGTGGGTGTGAGAATATTTCTTTACGTGATCGTAAGCAAACTCGATATAAACTTTTATATCTAAGAAGTTGGCGTTTAGAGAGAAGGTAAAGTACAAAATCGTAGATATCTTGTGGATTGGATTGAATATTATTAAATAATAAATATTCTTGGCAAATTAATGTCCAACAATTGTTGCTCAAGAAGCGCTCTTCTAGCTCAAAAAGTAAAAGAGTTATTTATATTATTTGTATTTAGCTTATAGTAAATTCCGGCTTCTCTTCATTCAATTTTCACTTTAAGCATTTCCATCACTAAAAACTCCCATGCCCCAATTTAATTCCTATTTTTTTGTGCAAAGAGTTGTAAGTAGGTGGGAAATAGAAAATATAATATGCGGACTAGTCCATGGGTGTGTTTGTGAGTCATTCCTCCACGTTAACAAGTTGCTTAGTTTGTTGCTTGACGGTCTTTGGGGAGCAATGATTTTAACACAGCAAAATAGAATACATCATTCCACTTGCCCCACGTTCCAAATATTTAATTAAAGTAATTCAGGGTCCACATCAATTTATTGCTTTTACCAAAATTAGAAAATTGAGAGTACTAATTCAGGCCTTTGAACTTTGCTAAGTATGCAAAGATTATTATTGAAAATAGTTATTTATTATACAAGTGGCGAAAGTAGTTATTTTACAACTCGAGTGAAACGTTTACCCACACGAGCGAAGCTAGTGTGGTAATTTCACGAGAGTTGTAAATTCTACTTTCGTCACGAGTGTAATATTAATTTTTTTCTGTAATCGTGATCAGATCTAACCAGAATATGAACAAAATTAGGATGTTGTGAAGATTATGGTATGTTGTTGGTAGGTTATAAGCATGGTTGTGAAAGGTTATAAGCATAGTTATAAAACAACTAGTGATGATTGTGAAGTAGTGCAGTTATAAACAAGTGCAGGTTATAAGCAAGGAAGGTAATTATTATTATATTTAAATTTTAAAATATATTGATTATTTCCAACAACTTCAAATTATTTTTTAATTTATACTTATTACTAATTAAGAAGGCAATTCACTTTCTTCACTCTATTGCAAAATGTTTCACTTTCTTCACTCATTTCAGTTTAGTAATGTTACCATTATTCAACGATTACAGAAAAAGTATTTAATGTATCTTAATAGAAACAAAATATTCATGTGAAAACACTCATATGGGTACTAGCTTAGGTATATGTTTTGTCCCTATTTAAAAAAGAAAATAACTTTAATATAGGATTTTACAAATAGGTTTAAAATTGAAAGATTATATTAGAGAATTTGGTGGATTGAAAACCTTCTTGGTTTTCCTCAATTTCTTCGGAGTTGAAGCATTTAGAGTAATAACGAAATCAACGTCCTTAATTTTAGCCTGACCTCTTCTACCTCATTTCTCGTGGCTGTTTACTCTGTTGAAGAATATTCTAAATGCTCCCTAGCACAAACCAAATGGGATCAACAAATTCAAAACACTTTTATGCTATTGATTTATACTGAAAAGTCAATTTATGTATCACTAGCTTCTTCATTAACTGCTATAATTGATTCCAATAATTACCAGAAATATTTTAATTTCAATTTCATCTGGCAAGAGTTCAGTGATGAATTATAACTGGAGAAAAGTTTAGTGCTTAGCTGTGTTCCCTAAAGGAAAATCAGCTTTTTGTGGTAGCTCATTTTCTAACCGGATATATTTATTTATTGCTTACAAGGATTTTCCTTATAGCAAGGAGTAGTAGTAGTATAATGAGATTAGTTTTTCTATGTTAGTAGCTTAACTAGAATTGAGTACAACTGACTAAAATTTACATTAACATTTCTAGAAAAATCTAAACTAATAAGTGTCTTTATATTTTATTATCTTACCTAATATTTAAACATTATATTTTTAACAAAATAGTTTCATTAAACTTATCATTATCTTAGTTCCTGTTCTTACTAATACATAGGTATAACAGTACTAAATAAACAAAAAAAATTAAGAGAAGAAGAGAAATTTGACAATGTTAACCTAAGGTAAGATTCGCGAAGTTTGAAACTATTTCTTAAATATTTAAAAACGTTAACATATACTTCTCTAGTTGCATTATTTATTGTAGAATATTATGAAGTTGTGCATTATCAGCTGGCTGTTTGATGAATGGTAAATACTGTTCTCTGAAAGGGGAGTAAATAGGGCAATGAAGCATTATATGACAAATGTCCTCATTCATATTTAAATTACACAATGTGCAAATGTCTTTTCTTCTTTCATTTTCTAGCCGGATATATATCGAATTGTATCGATTTTTTCGATCTGTTTATGATGGTTAGACGGTATGGTTTTTTGTTGAGGTTTGTGGTCAATGTTGATGAAAGAAGTTTTTGTCTAAACCGATATTTCAAGAATTTTACTTTCTCTTCTTCAGGGCTGTACT
Source organism: Riptortus pedestris (assembly GCA_019009955.1). Lineage (NCBI taxonomy): Eukaryota > Metazoa > Arthropoda > Insecta > Hemiptera > Alydidae > Riptortus > Riptortus pedestris. Next base: position 58,972,562 of record CM032233.1, on the reverse strand, counting down.
ACTTTATATATATTGCACATTGTTATTTAAATCCACTGTAACAGAGTGGTGTTTATGTTATTTGTTCTTATCAAGACTAGAATTATTTAAATATTAAGGAACTTTTGATATTGCACTTGTAGTTACATAAAGAAAACTGGTTGCAACCTTCCTTAATCAGCAAGGACACAGCTTTATATGTTTGCATATCCGTTAAGTTTTTGTAATGTCTATGGTTTATTATCTTTTGTAGGTTATACTATATTATGACTATGATATTATTATATTACAGTTTTTATACTATTTTTCAAATGTTACTATATAATATTACGACTATTAACATATTGTATTAAAGCTATTATATTTTGTTACAGCTATTATTATATGATATGGTCATTACTATCATATTGTATTAAAACTGTTATGATATATATATATATATATATATATATATATATATAAGCATTTGTCCGTTTCCACTGTAGCATTTTTAATTTCTGTTACTGTGATTATTGATCAAGGCCGTTAACAGTTGATATCGGTTGTAGATCCTATGTTTTTTGCTGCTTCGTTTTGAGAGAGGTGTCTGAGTGCAAGGTTTATGGGAAATATTTATGGGGAAAACTCAGATACCAGATGAATTTTCTTTGCCCGAAGCGTATGAGAATATGAAAGAGGAAACAAGGAACAAGAGGAAATCAGTGGTAGAAGAAAGACTAAATGCCATAAAATATTTCAGGCCGAGTTTACGCTCTAAACTACAGGCATGGGAAGGCGTTCTGGAAGCTCAGGGTGATCTAGAAGATACTCAGACAGAACACTTGGCTGGTTGAAGTCACATGAAGAAACACGCGGATCAGCTGAGGAGAAGGAAGGTGCTGGGGTCTAAGGGGGGAGATGTTGTAGAACATGTTAGCAGATTTCCGTTAAGGGAAGTCAGCTATTAAGGTCGTTATCATGACGCCATTTTCAAAATTTTTCTTCAAATGTCCATTGATCCTACCTAGGAGATGACGAAAATGAGGACCGCTCAAAACTTATATATATTGGCCTGTTACCGCTCTAGCGGTCGCAATTATTGTTTAATCGTTACCGAACTCTAAAAAGATAGATCAAGTTCGTTAACGGCTGAAATCGGACACGGGGAGGGGGGGATTATAGAGGAGAAATTTCGAAAATTCGAAATATCTCCGTTACTATGCGTAAATCGAAAAATTGTATAGAAACAATGTTATTGCAAATTAAATTTACTATAAATATTGTTCTCATTTTTTTCCGTATAATATATTATATATAGTTTACGTAGCCCATGCGTGATGGGCTTTTTGTTGTTCATATGTTTTGTAGATCAGATGTTTGAGAGAGATGTATGAGTGTAAGGTTAGAGAATGTATGAGAAAAAGGAGCTTAATAATAGTGTCTGTTGTTAAACAGCATAAATTGTATAAACTAATACAAATAAGTTATTTGTAAACATTTACCCCGGGGAGGGGAATTTGAAAATCTGAAATATCTGTGATATTATTAGTCCGAGCGAAAAATTGTATAAAATCAGTCTTGTTGCAAGTTTAATCTCCTACACATGTTGCCCTATACATTTCCCCTCCCAAATCGAATATTAACTGATATATTTGCATTTTTCAGTTTTCTGCCTTTTAGTAAGCCTCCACTACTACAGATCTCATATCGCCAGTAAGCTAATATATCGTTGCGAAAACTACGTATATGAAACATTAAACAGAGTTAATCACATATTTAAGAAGTATGAAGAAGATCAAAGGAGCCGACAGATGGCCTAGCCCATTCTCGACAATATCCGACGTGTCTAGATAATTCCACTTTGAAGTTTACAGCCCGGCTATAAAATCGCCTGTTTTATGTGAAGAGCAGTGTAGTGCAGTGTTTATGAAAAGAACAGTGTAGTGCCGTGTTTAAGTAAAGGACAGTGCAGTGCCGTTATCCTTGAGATTATCAGTGTAGTGCCGTGCCTTTGTAAACTTCAGTGATCGTGAGTGAGTTATTAGACGGTGTATTAAGAAGAACAGTAAAGCTAGCGCATACTGTGAGTAATAGTTAAGAATAATTAACCAAGTGTATAGTGCATTGTTAAAAAAATTGTGCAGTGAAGAAACTCTGAAGCTTGTGTGTGTTTAATTTTACAATCCAAAAGAACTCTAATAAACAAAGTTTATTACTGATTTTATAATAAATGTATCAATATCATAAAACTTTTTATTACTAGCTGAAATATCAAATATTGTTTCTTCGACCCTTTACTATGTGAGATATGTGAAAATACGTTGGATGTTCTATAAACATCAATATCTTCTTGATCGATACCATACTTAATATTTAAAATGTTCATATGCTATATAACATATTGTTAACCGTCATAACCGTCGAGGAGGAGGAGAGGATTAGAGGGGTAAAAAATAAAGAAATCGAAATATCTTCGTTATTTTGAGTCGATTCGGTAAAAGTTGTTTATACGAAAGTTGTTCATTTAATGTGCCAATAATTTAATGTGGCAGTTAATTGCCAGTTTAATGTGGCAATTAAATTAATTAATGCATTAGGCAGAATTTATTTGATGAAATGTGGTTATGGAATAACGATTAATTTCAATATGTATTGCTAATTTATTAGTACTCAGAATTGTTCAGCATCATTTCGGAGTTACGAATGTTGTATCTTACTTCTAAAAGCGTATATACCGATTGGTGTATAATGGAGGCGATATGAAACAAATGTGGAGCAGGTCGTGAATTACTGTCCCGTATGTATATACTCAGGGATATATTTAGAATACTTTTAGCAGATTTCCCTTAAGGGAAATCAGCTATTGAGGTCGTACTCATGACGCTATTTTCGAAATCTTTCTTCAAATGTCCATCGATCCTACCTAGTAGATGACGAAAATGAGGTCCTGCAATTCAATGTGCAATTTTAATGATTACAAGATTGTGCTTGGCCATCTTATAATCATTAAAATTGCCCATTTATCTGTACCTTGTTATTAATGGGTGTTACAACTTTTATGAACTTGTACAGGATTGGAGAGCACAAGGACTTGTAATGTAATTTTCTGTAGCAAATCGTAGGGAAAGCTATAGTCAAGTGCTTCATTCAATGCCTAAACAACCAACCTTCAATCTTGTTTTCTTTTGTTGAAAAATTTGTTAAAATTAAATGGATATTAATTCCATTTTCAAAATGCAGAACGTATTCAAGACTCATATATAGCGTTCCTTTGGTTTTGCATTCTTGACAAAAGTGTCTCAATAGAAGATTTCGTGCAGTGCATCTCGAAATTCCATGGTCACGCAACAAGTACAAAATATATCGAAAGGAAAGAAACAAGATTTGCATTTATTGTCAAATTGAAATCAAAGGAGATGTCAAGTATGAAGCTAAGGATGTCCTTAACCAGAATTCAATTGAGGCTTGAGAAATACTTAACATCATCGAGGTTAAATAGACCTCGTATTCAAAACCTACTCCAGATTCATAAATCAACCCCCTTCTCTTTAAACTGAAACAAATGTTGTTCACTCTTAATTATCGCCATAACAAAATTATTATTTATGCCGTTCTCTACTCAGAAATAAGTAGATAAAACATTGAATCTTTGAGGATATACTGCTAGAGCATTTCAATAGGTGTTCTAGAAATTCGTGACCTTTTTTAAAATCCCGGTTCAATTATCTAAAACCAAGTTAAAAACATTACCTTTTCAGGTACTATTCACTAATTACTGTATCAAAGTTAAAGAGCGCTTAAATTCATTTTGCTTAACGGGCAATTTAAGGTTATTTTTGAGAAGTTAACTATTGTTGGGTAGCATGGACTACACACGAGTATAGATGAGTTTTATTAATGAAATAATAGGTGGAGTTATTTTTCTTTTTTTAAACATGGATATATGTTTTGTAGAAAATAAATATTTAAAAATGATTCTAAAGTTTTGACAAACTAAAGCAAACCTTTTCTTCATAGAAATCATACTAGACCCGCTTCTTCACAAAATGTAACGCGCTACATAAAATTGTTGACTCCTAATATAGTTTTTAGAGTAAATATAGTTTATAATTCGTTATAAGACGAAAGTAACAAACGTTACTCTAAATAACAAAATAAACAACTTCTATCACAAGCACGTTTGCTGAATAACCACTCGGAAACGAAATATCATAATTTTTCTTTTCAGGACTTATCCATACTCCCTCTCTTGTCATTATTTAAGAAGAATAGTATAGCCAAAAGAATATATTTATATGTATATGTATATATATATATATATATATATATATATATATATATATACCAAGTTTCATAAAATTCTCTTCAGTAGTTTAAACGTGAAAAGGTGACAATCAAACAAACTGACACCAAAAGCAAAATATGTTCGTATCTTTTCAATTCCATGTGAAACGAAAATGTATCGTGAAATCAATTTTATATATATATATATATATATATATATATATATATATATATGTATGTATGTATATTCAGATATTCTGTTCTTCTTACTTCAATATGTTATTTTAGGCGGAGTTGTTAAATGATGTTACCTATGTATAAACCAATTGATAAGTAATCATTAAAGGTTATTTGATTCTAGGTACTTATTATGTATCTTCCCACCCCATCTCTTCACTTTCTTAACGATTACGTAACATTTTCCAGAGTTATTTATTTCCCCCGGATAAGTAAATTATTATAACATTCTGATTAATTTTAAATATAATTCTATCTGAGCCTTTTCTAAGTGGTAAAGAATTCGGCGGCATTACACCGGAAATAGTCTTAAACTTGAAAAGAATGTATTCTCGATTAATTTAAATAGCCCTTTATTCAGTTGAATACTAAGACCCTGATATATAACTAAAAATGGTGTTTTTAATGTATAACGGAAAACATCTTGAAGACGTATGGCGGGTGAATGGATGGACAAGCTATCATTATCTGTATTATAGAAAAAATCTAACTGCTTTGGGTTCCCTAAATTTGAATAAAAGTAAACATTTATTAACTAAATGGTATACTGCTGTAGATAGTGTTTTCGAACAAAACCAGCAGTTATAACCTGTTATATTTATGTCGAGACGGAAAATTAAACTTTATGAACTTTGTGCTTATTTGATCGGATGACAAATATTAAATGAAATCAATTTAATTAAAAGCATATGTTTTCCTCATTGGAAGAGGGCCATATCTTCCACTCAAAGCTTGAGTAAATGTTTTTTTTTCTCTCTGGTTTTTTTTGGCAATTTCACTTCAATTAATTTATTTAAAGCGGTGACATTTTAACATATCAAAGCGGATTGGTGTCAACATTTGAGCACGATGAAGATAAAACAACTGGTGATCTGTAATTCATGTCCTGGATGGGGTTTTTGAAAGCAGCCGACCATAAATCACTCTTTTCTCCCATTTGAATATGGAACAATAGATCTTTTCAGTTATGGCCTATTACAATGCAGGCTAAAGGTAAGCTACTTACTGCTATTTTCATCCCAATGTGCCAATCGCTTTTCTATGAAATTTTCAAATGCTTCCGTTATACAGGCATATATCTATACCAATTTATTATTTAGCTATTAATTGAGTTATTAATTTTAAATTCCATTAATACAATTAATACGGTACTTCTTTAATGATGATAGTTTATCTTTTTCAAGTGGTAGACTGAATACAATTGAGCAAGTATGTTATTTTCAATCAACTAGATTAACACATAAACAATTTTCAATAATTGAATATTTATTCATCTATCACTGATAACACATTAGAAGTAACTACATATGGAGTGGCAGAACATTTTCATAATTCCAGTCACTGTTTAAAATTTGGCCTTACGGTGTAATACAAACTTAAGAACTAGATAAAAAAAAAACTGAAAAAGATATCTAAATTAGTTAAAAAAGTTATCATATTTAATTCAAAAATAACAGGAGTATACAAATCAAATATTTTAGGAACAAATGAGTGTGGATAAAAATCCATGAAGTAATTGTAAACCATGGCTTGTAAAATGAAGAAAAGAACTTTAATTACGTTGTATAGTAATATTACTCTAAATGGAATTTCAATGCCAGAAGCGATGTCAAGGAATTGAAATTTTCAATATTACATACCTAACTTTTGTTCGTAGAGCAATAATAGTAAGAGGAGAACTGTGAACACAAGGAGGTACTTGGGCCAACAGTGGCATCCTTAAATGAAATTTTAGAAGCAATTAGAGGTATAATTTCCAATAGAGACAGCAGTAAAGGAAACCAAGGAGATAAAATGAATAATCTCGTATAAAAGATTGAGAAAGTTATCTCTACCCTAAAAAGGTTTAGCAGAATTGATCAGGACTTCAATAGCTTTTCTCCTTCATTACACTTTACTTTTAGAATGTACGAAGGACGGTTTAACTAATCATTTCAAAAGAATTAAATACAATATGATGAGCTGATCTAAAACTAATAACACTCTCCAAAGGAATGAATATTAATACTAATAACAGTTCATCACAATTTTATTTTTTAATACATATTTTTTTCATCCAAAAAAAACTTCGAAGTATAACATTCTTTACCTGGTTGTGCTCGGTGGTAAAGAAAATAATTATATATCATTTTTCTTTTTTACCTTTTTACTTGGCCATGTTATGCGATCCACACCAAGCCATTACTCGCTAATAATGTCCACTAATATTCTCCCCTAATCCACTGAATTATTATTATTATTTTTCATAGTTTCTGCGTATATTTTCGTATCTCACATAATGAAAAAGCGACTATCCTTTGAATGTTGAAATGATGTATGATATTTAGGACTGTTATACTGCCTAGTTGTGCACATCTCTTTTTTGACGAAAGTCATCTTAATGTGAAGGAGAGGTTTACTCGGAAATAAAATATTGTACATGCCATCGTACCTATTATTAAATTTAAAAAACCATAGAACCATTATTGTTTATTATGAAACGTTCTATAAATTACGTTCTATGAGATTTTATGATCGGAATTACTTTCAAATGAAATAATTTTAAATTAAGTATTTCACGACATTTTGCTCATTTACTTTAATAGGAGTACAAGGACGTCATGTGGTGCCTACATTTTATTAGAGTTGTCCTTTCTTTTTTTAGTGCAGCTTTGGCATCATTTTTAGCGTTCGTTTGGCATGCAAACCAAACCACAGTACAAGATTAAATTTATCCTACTCTCAATTAAAAATTTGTGTTTTTGTTATGAACTTCTGTTCAAAATTATGTTCAGGAAGTCCCAGAAATAACGTTATGAAAATCAGATTTGCAAAGCGATTGAAAGAATAGATAGTTCAAATAGCTATTCCTCAGTCGGTTGGACGTTATTTGTTTTTTACAGTTGATCGAACAATGGATAGATCAGAATACCTTTATGTGAGCTATGCAACTGCATCTAAGGTTTATTTCCCTTGAGCATGTAGGTCAAGGTCTATTTGTGTGTCATTTGTATTCATAGGGGTGCGACTACTGACGGGTAGGCTGGAAGAGGGTAAAGGGGAGCAAGCCAGTTGAATTTTAAGCCTTGTCATATAATAGAGACGGTTCTAAAACAGGACGGGCAAGGGGGAGAGGATGGGCCCCACTTTGTGGCAAACCAGCAAAAACGGAAACCGGGGATCACTCCTGGGCCGCAATTGTTTCTAATGGCTACTTGGCCTAGTTTTTCTCTGCTAGGACTTCAACCCTCGTCTGGCGCTCCTCATTTCTCCCCCTACATCCTATCCGACCCTCCTCAATCTATTCTCCTCTCCACTTACTTTGTCACTTTGTTTCAGCGGAATGTAATGCATTTCTCGAAACATTTAGACCAGGCCTTTTCATTCTGTAGTTATTCTATATTTGTGGAATGTGAGCTACTGTGTGTTAGTAGTGTGTCATAAAGGGCTTTAAAAATTACATTAAATGACGATTAAAAGGAACCTATTTCAAAAAAAGTCCGTCACTCAGGGGCTGCATTAAATAAGCAGATTTTCCAAGTTCGCCACTTATTTGCTTTTATCTCAAAACTTAAAAGTTGAATGCGAACAATATTTGGTATTTAAGCTTCAAATACAGTGCTTCATAACATAATGGAATATTGTTAATATGAAATGAGTAGGAGTGGGGCTTTACTGAAGACCGAAAACTAAAAATACAAATATCTCAGTTAATAATCAAGATAGTGCAAAAAAGGAACATAACAACATTTATAGAACATTACATTTGCAATAAGATTGATTCTAAACAATTTTTCGATCCGACGTATAATAACGAAGATATTTTGAAATTTGGAAATTCCCCCACCCACTAGTGCGATTTCAGCTGTTAACGAACTTGATCTTTTGTATTATATAACTCGTTTAAATATCGAGTTTGGTATCGATCGAACAAAAATTGCGACCACTACAGCAAATCTCTCCCTCTCTCTCTCTCTCTCTCTCTCTCTCTCTCTCTCTCTATATATATATAGATATATATATATATATATATATATATATATATATATATATATATATATAATTTTGAACATACCTCATTTTCGTCATCTCATGGGTGGAATCGATGGACATTTTTGGAAATTTTTAAAAAATCGCGTCATCTACGACCTCAATAGGTGAGATTTCCCTTAAGAGGATTCTGCTAAAATGCATCAGTCATAAAAATCATAAGAAGAAGGTATTTCAATAAATAATCTAGTTACGCTAATATTCTGGAGTTTTGAATTACAATTGATCAAATTTATAATACATTCACACTATTTATTTTCAGATATTAAGAATTTTCAAAAAACTCTCCCTCTAAACCCCCCTTCCTCTGGTCCTATTTCAGCCGTTAACGAACTTGATCTTTCTTTCTGTATAAAACGATTGTATATCAAGTTTGGTAACGATAAGACAAAAAATGTGGCCGCTAGAGCGGCAACAGACAAATATATATATATACTAGCTCAGATACCCGGCTTCGCCCGGGGACTCATTTGAGGCTGAATGGTGGTGGTATTTTTTTTGGCAAGGCTTTATTTTACACAATATTTTGACATTTACCCGTCCCAGTATTTAGGGTTTATATCCGTCAATGACAGCAGCGAACCACAGGGATTTGTTAATAATAAAATTAAAAACAGTGTTGAACGGACCTCATTTTCATCATTTCCTGGGTAGTATTCATGAACATTTGAAGAAAAATTTCGAAAATCGCGTCATGAGTAAAACCTCAATACCTGATTTCCCCGTAAGGGAAATCTGCTAAAATGATACCATCAAAACGTTTCTGTTTCTTGTTGTCTGCACATGAAAAAATATAAAGTTTCAAACACTGCAAATTTTAGCATAAATATGGAGATAATTTTACCTTTTTTTTTCACTTATTTACAGAATGTTTTTTCAAAGACCCTAAAACTCGTTTATTATTGAATTATTGACTACAACCAAAATTGTAAGATTCAAATAGTGAAACTTCAGGAGAATGGTAATTTTGCCTTTATGCGATGATACTCCAAGAATAAAATACTTGCTACTATTAAGCGGTACCGATCCTTTAATTTGAAAAAAGGAGGTACAGGGAAAAGGTGCCTCACGTGCCTCAATAGCATTTTGATATGATGAGGTGAAGGTAACGAATCAGGACTTACAGAAACATACCTGAATCTTTCACAAGGCACATTCAGAGAAAACGCCAGTGGCTCAATGGTAGATATATTTTTAAGGCAACGGCTGCTATATCTAGTTAGCAATATTTAAGTTTGGATCGCTCTTGCGTTTTCAGTATCTTAACACCGTTTCATTCCCTACTTATCCATTCCTTTCTAAAACGAGTAATGAAACTTTCTCAGAATTGAAAATTTTCTTATTATGAAATTTCCTTGTAGTTGTACCGACCTTAGATACAAAAAAAATAAGACAGTATTAAACCATAGCTTCCCTAAAATAGATAAATTTCCTTCTATTATAGTATTAATATTTATTCCTTTAGAGAGTGTTATTAGTTTTGGATCAGCTCATCATATTGTTTTTAATTCTTTTGAAATGATTACTTAAAAAGTTCTTCGTACATTCTAAAAGTAAAGTGTAATGAAGGAGAAAAGCTATTGAAGTCCTGATCAATTCTGCTAAACCTTCTTAGGGTAGAGATAACTTTCTCAATCTTTTATACGAGATTATTCATTTTATCTCTTTGGTTTCCTTTACTGCTGTCTCTATTGGCAATTATACCTCTAATTGCTTCTAAAATTTCATTTAAGGATGCCACTGTTGGCCCAAGTACCTCCTTGTGTTCACAGTCCTCCTCTTACTATTATTGCTCTACGAACAAAAGTTAGGTATGTAATATTGAAAATTTCAATTCCTTGACATCGCATCTGGCATTAAAATTGCATTTAGAGTAATATTACTATACAACGTAATTAAAGTTCTTTTCTTCAATATACGGGCCATGGCTTACATTTACTCCATGGATTTTTATCACACTCCTTTTTTCCTAAAATATTTTATTTGTATACTCCTGTTGTTTATGAATTAAATATGATGATGAGTGTCTAATTAATTTAGATATCTGTTTCAGTTTTTTTTTCTAGTTTCTATGTTTGTTTTAAATCGTAAGGTCAAGTTTTGTCCCAAATAACGAAAATGTTTTGCACTGCATTTGTAGTTACTACTAATGTCTTAAAGGATTATAGGTGCTCATATTATCTTGCGCATATAAATCTCCAAGCTTGTCCTTTGTATTCTTTTCGATAGTTACATGTGATGCTGAAAATCTCTGTAATTTTTAACTTCATGTCATTTTCAGCATTATTTCATCTGGATTTGTTTCTGGTGAGAATAGTTATAACATTGTATTTCTTAAAACCGTTTCTACGTTCCACAGATCTTTTACACATACGTTTCTGTTGTTTTCAATTTCTTTTTTGTTTAAGTATAATGAAATTTAACAATTGCATTAACTTAATCATCTAAGAAAGAGGGAAACAGAAAATGAAAACAACAGAAACGTATGTGAAATAGATCTGTGGAACGTAGAAATGTTTTTATGAAATACAATGCTGTAACTATTCATAACGTATTTCTTAAAAACATTTCTACGTCCCACAGATCTTTTTTACATACGTTTCTGTTGTTTTCAATTTCTTTTTTGTTTAAGTATAATGAAATTTAACAATTGCATTAACTTAATCATCTAAGAAAGAGGGAAACAGAAAATGAAAACAACAGAAACGTGTGTGAAATAGATCTGTGGAACGTATAAATGTTTTTATGAAATACAATGCTGTAACTATTCATAACGTATTTCTTAAAAACATTTCTACGTCCCACAGATCTTTTACACATACGTTTCTATTGTTTTCAATTTCTTTTTCCCTCTTTCTTAGATGGTTACGTTAATGCCTTTGTTAAATTTCATTATACTTATATACCATGGTTATAAATATTGAATTAGTTTCATGGAAATGTGTGTGAGCCTGTCCGTGGAAAATGTGCCTGATATCTTCTTTAACATTTTAAAGCTGGCCACGGTGATATTTTAAATTTAAAAAAGGCTTTTTGCAGTTTGTTGTCTTTGCGAGTGAGATTTAGGGATTTATAATAGAAGAATTAACGTAAAATAATTAATCCTAGAATTTTTACAAACGAACAAATCATTGGAAAAACTCTCTCTTTACAAATAGCCATTACATGCAGGCGTTGGTGTGTGTGACTGATTGTTTCATTAAGTGAGTGCTTGTATGAGGTGGATGTGTGTTACATACGATACAAGGTATTGTATAAATAACACACGGAGTAATTCATTCATCTGAAAAAAAATGTTTCTCTAATTTTCTATTAGAAGCAATCACTACTATATTAATATCGACAAAATGACTATGGAAATTGGGCTAGTTGATTCGATAAATATGTTAATTAATTAATTAATATGGGTGGTGTGAATAATTCGAGTGATTATGTAAATATATAGAACTAATTACTGAATTCTGATAATAGCAGTTAATTATAATTATTATTGAATTCATTGAATTTAAAATCAAATCAAATTAACAGTATGCAATGCTATTAGCTGTATATTATAACAGCATAACTGCTTCGTTGGGAGAACAACATATTTTCCTAAAATACTAAAGAACAATTTCAAGTGTCTCAGACCTAGCCGTTCAATGAATACTCGTGACTATAATAACAATTGACATTTCTCGTTAAACATTTGTATCCATTTATCAGTCTCTCTCTTTCTCTCTCTCTCTCTCTCTCTCTCTCTCTCTCTCTCTCTCTCTCTCTCTCTCTCTCTCTCTCTCTCTCTTTATCCTTCTTTACCCCCGCTTTACCTTAAGGCTCCCCTTTATACAAGCGGTTCTTTCCAATTTTTTTTTTTAAACCCGAATTTTAATAGGTCACAGTAGCTCGTCCTTACTACTCAGAAAATGAGCAGTGAGATCAAGCCTAAGTTCAATATAATGTGGAGTGCTGAGCAAATATTTAAAATCGGCAAAAGTCTTAGAGCGCCCGCAATTTAAATGCTGCTGCCTCTGCACAGCTGGACTCCAATAAAATCTTAAACTATACTTAATTTGCTATTTACATTACATACTTTATATAATTCCTAACTTACATTTATAACGTAATTTACCTATTGTTTTTCATTTTAAACACTTCTGCAGCATATGATTTAAATGCGCAGAAAATGTCTTCTGTTTCCACCAGTTTGTTCAGGGTAGAGGGAGGCCATTCAAGCAAAGAATATTCTCCTGCTAATTTTCTTCGCTTGTTATAATAGAGATGGCAATGAAATATAACATGCTCGACATTTTCCTCTTCACCGCATTCGCAATTTGAATCTGCTCTTCTCTTCAAATCTGCTCTTTTTTTCTCTCTCTCTCTCTCTCTCTCTCTCTCTCTCTCTGCGTACTCTGACGATATAAAATATTTAACTAAAAATAAGTTTTTAGCTTGCATCTGAGGCTTCTCCGAGCGTGGTATCGACAAGTATTTTACTAGCCTTTCTTGCCTGTCATCAGATCAATTTTCATGCACTCACGAGATTCGACTCCACCACTCCAATTTGTACAAGAGCATCTGGGACAACACTTTAATGCCCATTGCTAATATAATCTCTTTAGGAATTACATTTTATCTGGCAACAGTATCATTTTCATTTTTGCAATATTCAAATCAGTCCTGAATTTACTATACTAGTGTCATAAACATGATGAATATGCTTATTTAAATTATGACTATAAGAGTTTACCTTGGGAATTTCATTTTCAATTTAATGACTAAGTATTTATAACGTCAAATATGACGTGGTTTAATCTTTTATTTATTTATTTAAATATACCGTATCTACTATTGCCATTAGGGGTTATTTTGCAGTTAATTTACTACTATGAAATGCTTTTCCCAATAACTCTATTTTCACTGAGAATGGATGCCTTTGACTGAAACAGATTATCCCTGTCTTAAAACTTAAAGATGAAACTAGGACATTGATTTTTTTTCTAAATCTTTCTCACACAATGGTTAAATTACAAATGGTAGTATTTTAGTGATAATGAATAGTAATTCCATATATTTTGACTTTTTCTTGACACATCTATATAAATATGGTGGTTTGGATTGTTCAGTAATTTTATTAGCAGATTTAGATGTAGTTAGTCATGAAGCTATTTTCGAAAAATTTCTTTAGATGTCTATCGCGTCCACCTAGTAGACGATGAAAATGAGGTCGGCTCAAAAACATATATTTTAGAGATTATTCTTATGATTCATACAATCATTTTATTGGCCGTCTAGTTTCGCAACCTGTTAACGCCTAGTCAGGAGTTTTATCCAACACATATTCGTACATCATTATGTTCTTCTTAGTTTAATGCCAATGGTCACCAATAAAAACACATTTCTTTCCCCGCATTGCCCTACATGTTTCGGCGCTTACCTCTTTAGGGGCTACTCCTTTAAAAAAAAAAATAATAACATTAATTTAAAAAAAAAAACAATAATAATTCATTGCTGCATGCCATATGTACACAACCAAATGTGAACTAAAATAATATATTTATTAAATTTAATTACAGAGTACTTACTTAGAGTTCTGAGGTGCTCACTCCTTCTTACATTCGTTGATACAGACCTTTCCGCATTGGGGAGATCTGTGTTTTAATTGTTTTTATGATCAACATCATCCAGCAAAATTTAATGCCAATAATTCAGACAAATTTTTATTTATTTATTAATATTAAGTATACGGTCTAGAAACAAAATAATAAAAAACAATTCCCATACAAAAAAGTAGTCGCTTACGGCGAGATTCGATCTCGAGATATTTCGGTTACAAAATAAGATCGCAATCAACTCAGCCACCGAAGCTTTTGGAGGTTAGCGTCTTCGGAACGACTGGAGATTTTGGGCAAATCTTTAACATTTTTTTTATTGTGATTTTATAGATTTTAGAAGTGCGTTCTCTCGCTTTAACAGAATTTGTTTTTCATTAGGAACTACAAATTCAAAAATATTTCGTTCAAATCGGTGGGGGAGAAGGCCGTGCACTCCGCTTGTCAATGAAGTTCCGTCACCTTAACGTTAGAAGTTCGAATTATCCAGAGCTTACTTCTACGATGAGTTCAGATGGTCCAGGATGGTCAGATTACCCATATTCCTTTATCTTCCCAATTTCCTTGTCTTCCTCTATCTCAACTTCTATGTCAGTTTCTCTTCTTGGTGCGTGAGAGGTAAGCCGTTTCGGATATTCATCTTTTAGTATAAATTTGCTTATATGGTTATAATTCTTTATTTGATCTCAAAAGAACCCAGCGTCATTTTTTTAGCTTTCTGATATTATAATTATATTTGACAAGCTTCTTTCTAACGGCAATAGAAAAGAATAGAGAGTGAGTTGTAACAACCAGTGTGTTATGCACAAAGGTGGTACAAAATCTGCTTAATTTACGCAATCCCGCATGAGAGATTTTATTTACTAGTGGTGTATTGAAAGAGAATTTATTTCCTCAATTAACTCTTGACCATTATACAGGCATGACAAGACAGTCAGTCAAAATATGAGCGAGACTGGTCGCCATAGCTGTGGGGTATCGTGATATTGTGCATCCAATATTAAGGTAGGCCACGGAGCTGTTAGGTTAAGCAGGGGTCCTAAATTATTGGCCGACCAGTGTATATCCGTTTATAGGCAAGCCCCCAGCCCTGATAATGAATATATTACAAGTTATATATTACTATTCCTGTCGGGGACACTCTGCTCTCTATATAAGATGCCTATTTAGGTTCTCTCTCCCACGAGAACAGGGTGCGTCAGGATTATGCTAAATTACCCCAACCCCTTTTCTCCTTCCCAGTCAAATCCCTTTATCGCAAGAAGAACATTCTCAAGTGGATTTCAGCGATACGTCAAAAAACCTTTTAAGGATCTATATTTGAGATTTATTAATAGTTCTACTCATTCAAAATTCATAAATTTACAGTTCACCCCTAAGTCAATATTATGGAAGGCTCCGGTTTTGTTTAGATGACAATCCACGTTTCACTGCCAAGAATAAACTCTACCCAATAGCAGCTTATATACTATATGGTATGCATAGTCCCCGGCCTGGGACCAAACCAGACCGTTAGAATGTGTAGCCTGAAAAAAGTAGCTCAAGAGCTACCAAAAAGTCCGTTACACAGGGGCTGCGTGATCGAAGCAGATTTCCCACGCGGAGTCTTACAATAGATAAATCTAAGTACTGGTAACACTTAAGACCACCCTGAATACTACAAACGGTAATGATAAAACTTCCATACAATTTTAATAACCTCTCAACAGAAAGCGTCAGATTTGTAAAGAAACAGGTTTGCCAACCGCTCAGAGCTGAATACACAGAAAGAAATATTTTTCACCGGAAATAAAAACAATTACTGAAATATATCTGATATAACATATTAATTTTATTGGAAACTATTTACTATATTTAATACTGTAATTTATAATGAATCAGAATAATATTTATCACAATCACTCAAATTTAAGTAGTCCAAGAACAAAAGAAGGAGGTGGAGGGCAACAGAACGTATTTGTATATATCTCGTGAAGTAGAAGTTAAATGAAAACACTATTTGGTCTTTAACCTTGGAATAAAGGGGTTCATGATATATCAGCTTATTATTAATGTGACATGAGTAAGATTGGGTGTCTACTGTTGGCCGAAAACTAAAATATGGAAATATTTAATATAGAGAGAGTAAGTATATAACAACATTTATAAATAATTACAACTGCAATAAGATTGGTTTTATACAATTTTCCGCTCGGACGCTCGGAGATATTTTGAATTTTCGAAATTCTCCCCCTCTAAACCCCCCCTCCCACCGATTTTCATTTTTATATAAAACGTTTAAATATCGAGTTTGGTAACGACCAGACAACAATTTCGACCTCTAGTGCGTTAACAGAAAAATATTTATAATTTTAAACGGACCCCTTTTTCGTCATCTCCTGGGTAGGATCGATGGACTCTTAAGGGAAATCTGCTAAAATTTGCCCCTTTAAGTGTGGCGAGGAGTCCACTGGAGGGAATACCCAGTTTGGAGGTGAAGAAAATAATATCTATATGGGGAATATACCAGTGTTAAGCTCCTTCGTGTTTGGGAAATACATATGTAAAAATTAGCAGCCAATTCTGGTATGATTGAGTATAGATATGGGACGGTAATTACTAATGGCACTTGATAATTACTGACCATTATCATGTACCTAATGACGACGATTAGTTACTGTAGATTTGTCATTGGCAGCGACGAACATAGGTCATATTACTTGACAATATTCCACAGCATCCACAACTATTTCTTAATAATACCCGTATATGAACAGTGGACTCTTTTTATATCGCTGATTATTTACCGTGGCTTCGGATACATCTTTTATCAATCTCTGATCAATTTAAAAGTTTAAAAAATAATGCAACATAGTTTTTATGTTCCCCCCTTTAGAGCAAAGATGATTTTTTGGAATTAAGTTGATTGGAAATAATCATTTGGTCATATAAAGCAAGCTAACTAGATCCTAAAGAACATGCAATCAATGGTTATTGTGCACATCTGGCTTTTAGCAGATTTCCCTTACGGGAAAGCATCTATTACGGTAGTACTCATGACGCGATTTTTGAAATGTTTCATCAAATGTTCATAGATCCTACCCAAAGAGATGACGAAAAAAGTCTGTCACGCAGGGACTGTGTTAACTAAGCAGATTTCCCACGTGCGTCAGGTATTTGCATTTACCTCAAAACGTAAAAGTTCAGTAAGAACAATATTATGTATTTAGGCTTCAAATAATGTGGTTCAGATTATAGTTTATTGTTAATATGAGATGAGTAGGAGTGAGGGTTTACTGAATGCCGAAAACTAAAAAATTCAAATACCTCGGGTAATAATCAAGATAGAAGAAAAACCCACATAATAATAATTATAGAACATTAGATAAGATTGGTTCTATAAAATGAAACAGTTCGACTCGATGTTTTTTTCACAGCAACATGGAGAAATCTGCTTAGTTAACGTGACAGAGTTTTTTTTATATTGACTGATAATTAAGTACGACTACTAAAACAAAAAATCATCCTGTATCAAAACGAAAAAGTGTATACACGAACGACATTGTTCAAATTCCATCCACAAAACATTTAAATAGCAGTGTATAATAACATATTAAATTAATATTTCCCAAAGCTATTTCTTGAAGCGTAAATATCTTCAATCAAGTTTGTTAGACTGGATTTTAGTAAGGGTCTGAAGATATTTATTATTCGGAAGTATAAATTACTTGTACCCTAGTTCAGCAACACCAAAGTCATATACAACTTATCACACACACACTCGCACAAACCATGGAAGCCACATGAGCAAATAATTTTGCCTCGTGTGCAAAATTCATGAGACGAATGAAGATATTCTAGCCGTCTTCCTTTGAGAAGACGATTACTTTTATTCTCAAGCGAAGAGCGGTCTCCTCGTTTATCGACGTGAGCAAACATTTATAGAAGTTAAATAAGATGTAGCGTGGGGAAGGAAATTGGTTTTAAAGAAGAGAGATCTCTGAGCTAAATCGGGAGCTATATATGAGAACTCTGTTGAAACTTTTTTCCCCTTTTTTTTCTTTTGCCAAGAATATGTATTGTAATTCAAATAAAATGAGAAGACCGTTTGAATGGCTTTCTTAAACGAGGTAAATAATCTTTTGAAATATTGAATATTTTCTAAATAAAATACCGGTTTACATTTATTCAATGCCATCATTGCGTTTTGGACTAACCTGTACATATTTTAGTACATTTTAGTGCCGGATATGATTCTTGGTTTCCCTGCAAGTGCTCATTGATTGAAAACTCTAATGGTTCTTGTCATAATTGTAAAGAGTATCTTTCAAGTCAGGGATAATTATGAAATTTAAGGGATTTATAACGAACACTGTGGAAAAATTATTTTAGTGAAACCACCAATTATTTGTAGAATAGATTGAATAAGTGGGCCACGAATGGATAGTTTAAAAGATTGTGTGGAGTGTCTCAATATATCTGGTTAAACAATAAAGTTCCTGAAAATGTTCACTATTTCGAATAGAGTTAATTAATATTTCCTATTAATTTTTCAAATATCTAATAATGAGTAAAGAAATATATTATAAAGCATAGGGGTTATTATTTCAGTAATAGAATAAGGACCCAAGTTACCCATGTTAGTTAAAGCGTTGGTCTTAATCTCACATGGTTTAGCCACAGTAACACAAACTGGACTTAAATAAGCAGCATAGTAATAACGGAATCATAATTATATTTTAAAGTTAATTTTCTCATTACACTTTTATTGTTATTATTATTTTCTCTCCTTGTAGTATTTCATTCCTTTTTTCCTATCAACAATTTATTCTCATTCTCTTTAATATTTACTTTAGTCGCTTTTGTATTGGTTATTTATTTTGGTTTTGGTAATAATTACCTTTTTCCCGTTTTCCATTTTAGCAGATGAATAACAGAAACAAACTACCCATCTGAGATGAGGTGAATCTATCTATCTTTTCACAAGATTTTCTTTCCCAAATAATGCATTCACATGGGCATTTTGAAAACGCAAAGAACAAATAGAACAAGAACCGTAGATATTAATCTCTCTTCAGACGAAGATCAGTTTCATGGCGACTCTTTACAGCCGAACTCATTGCTCCTAATATTGCTTCCATGCATTTCATTTTCCATTAATTCTATTCATTAACCACTTTCCAATTTAATATATACTTATATATGAGACCTTATATTTCTTTATTCGCAATCACTTTCTATAACATAAAGAAGTTTTTGATCAATTTATTGTGATTTGTTTTGTTGTCAGAAAATTTTTCATCTCTGCAGACGTCATACGATGAAATACATGAATTACTCTTTTCAAAAAGTTAGTCATCCGCAAAATACTATGTATGTTATATTCGTTCGTCTAAAACATTGAATATTCTTAAGAACGAATTCTCTTATGAAAATTTAAAATATTCTGTAATGACATGATAAAAATGTTTACTCCCACCCTATTCCTCCTAGAGTTTATATCAAAAAATATAGAACGCTATTACGAAATACCGAATTAAACAAAACATTCTTACCAGATTGGTTAAATATTGTTAAGTGAAGGGATGAATAGCATCCTTCAGTTGTTGCATTTTCATTTCACTTTATATGAAGTGTACTCTGAATTATTTATCTGAAAAATGCTCCTTTTTAACGCAAAATTTATATTTCCTAAATGGATATCAATCACGTGGTGTGGTTTATTTCAAGGGATGGTACCAATGGGCTGTGACAATGCATATTCAACGAGCCTAATAAATAATTAATGTAATCGTTACTTACCTCTTCTATTTTTGGTCGGGCATAATTTACATTTTTATGTAATCCGGGTTTTCAAAAACAATGTTATAGAAATGGAAATATGGTTTGTCCAGGACTTAACACTTTTAGGTCTTATTCACTTTTTCCCTGATTTCAATATACCTCTGTACGGAGAACTTGATTTAAATGACAAATAAGATTTATGTAGAGGAGTATAGATTTGGAACCATATCACCTAGCTGCTACTTTTCAAATTCTCTTTATGGCTCACAAGATTTAATTATGTCTTTCCTTTAGTATTGGAAGAAAACAGAGACGCAACATTTTAACATAATATATACATTTGGAGAGCTTATTATTTTCTCCTTAACACGTTGACTGCGGAGATTTTCAACAACATTTTTTAGTGGGGCGGAAACATTTTTTTTGTTAATTTTTTTCGTTTTACTTTACTTTAACTGTATATTATAAATTGTATCATCTTTTAATTGTTTTCCGCGAAAAAAACCGCTGAACGACACGTTGTCGTCAACCGCACCGGGAAAGCACCATACTCACTAGCCGTAGTCTAATAATATAATTCACGTTTTTAGTTATTATATTTTTACTTAGAAAACCTTAAAATTAAACAATAAAGACATTGTTCACAATCACTGATTGATGAATTATTATTCAGTAATTTATAATTGATTTTTTATTTATATTTAATATTTAAATATAAAACAATTTGGAATTATAAACTCGGGTTTGAAATAATGTTTTTACAACAAAATGGGCTTGTTTTAATTCATTTAGCTACTTTTTAAATAGATATTTATCATTAGCAATTATTATTAACGATAACTTTAAAAAAAAATAATCATTCAAACTTACCTTTTTGTAAAATAGGCGAAAACAATTTAAAAAAACAGGGAATCTTGCGGCGAAGAAGCAATTCTCTCAAGGACCTCTGTGCTAGAGTCAAATACGGAATGGTTTGGGAAAGGCTGGAGCAATCCCCACCCATTTAACTTTCTATTATGACCTGACGACCCGCCCCTGGGAACAACTCACAAAACCAACAACCTGTCGTCAGCCGCAGTCAAAGTGTTAAGGAGGCATCATGAGACCAGGACAGGGGCTATAAGTAGACTGGCCGCCCGAGTAAAAAATACATAAGATCATATGAAACAACATTTGTCATAACAAAAACACGTAGAATCGATTATTATTTGGGTTTCATAAAGAAAGTGAATGAATATTACTAGTATTTCATTGTACTGGAAATATGAATATTTTATGGCTACTGCAAGTGAAAATTCGTTCATTTTTTAGTTCTCAAAAAGAACATGTTAGCGCGAAGTTTAAATATTGAATGTAACTTCAAGAATCATATTTATTGTATACCGTTATAGTACATTGAATATAAATTATACTGCCTCCTATCATTATTTTGTTGTTTTTAAATGCAGAAAAAAAGTTATGCATTGGTTACAATTTTGTACTCCTAAATCCTAAAATACCAGCGGATGAAACACAGGCAATTTTCGTATATTTATATAATAAATTTATACAACCCGTATTTCAGAACACAAATAAAACTGGTATATTACATAAAAACAAAAAATAAAATATTTTAAAGTGTCATAACACCTTTATATATATATTATAGATTTTTATACTTAATAAATAGTTTACAAAAACAAAGTGATATAACTTGCAGGAAAATAATTTAAATAAAATTTAAATTAACTAATTTAAATTTAGTTTATAAAGGTGTAATATAATCAACCACAACTCTCTAACTGCTTGAATATATCATATAATAATATTAAGCAAGCAGACAACCATGAGAACCAATTGTTAGCGCTTGTGAGTCCCCAACCAAGAAGTTAGGATTAGTTTTAGCAGACTTTTAAAATAATTTTAGTTCAATATTTCGATTAATTTGGTACGTGATAAAAATTTGAAAAGGAAACAGCAGCAAAAAAATATTACCATAAATTAAACCATACTAAACATTAGATTTGTATTTTTAACATAACAAATATGTTTCCAATGATCACAGAGAATTTAGCAAATTAAAACTATGAATAATGGTTGTCACAAAATAGAAAGCAGACCCAAAATTAAAATTACTGGTTTATTCATATTTGTGAACGTTTGGCTTGTAAAACGGCTATTTTAAGTTCAAGACATAATATATATATATATATATATATATATATATATATATATATATATATATATACACACACACACACACACACACACACACACACATACATATTTGTATACCCCTGTAGTACAATGATTGTACTTTTTTGTATAATGATTAATTTGAAATAAAATCATCCCTTAAATTGAAAAGAAAATCTTTTATATAGTAAAACATTGGAAGATTTCTATAGGGCTTCAACAAAATATTTCACTGAATTAATATACAAAACTACTTTCTATCTTATAAGAAAATCAATATCAGAGCGCACTAATAAGGCAAATCAATGAGTGGCACACAAGCCAACGATGTACAAGAATAATGAAGGAGATAAAAAGTCAACCGTTTCAACCCCAACTATTTTAATGAAGATTACTTTATTTGGAAGGCCTCCTGCCAACTTGAAACAATAACATGAAAAGAAACATTGAAACTATTGATTCAAGATAAGTAAAAATAAGTCGATGAATTCCAACAATGAACACCTATTTCAAAATGCTATCGATAAGATCAAGACGAAAACTGAAAGATTTTCTAGAAATTTCATGTATCAACTGTGAAAACTCTGATCTGACAATCATATATAATTCAACGATGCTGAATAATTATAGATTAAGATGAAAATAAAAGTACATTAACAGACAATGGAATTAAACCTAAACACTTATTTAATTTTGTTGCCGTTAAAATAATAGGCGTAGAGTGAAACAAGCTAAGGATGAAGATATGCATATCATTAATAAACATATAAAAGCCTCTAACAAAAAGAATCTTTTTAACATATATTAATATTCGATTGACAAATAAAGCTAGTCTATCAATTCTATTAAAAAAAGCTGAAATGTATTGTTTAGTAAACTTACATTGAATAAACTGGAGGACGACTAAAAACTAGATATAATGAATACATACGCTCCTTCAGACTAAATGAAAGAGACTCTTAACTTTATTAACTACCAGTAGGACCACTGTCACACCCTACAACTTTGTAGACAGCGTGAAACTTTTACATTGACAAGCTAAGGGACTTAAACTTCACTTCCTTGAGTGAATGAAGATTTATAAGTAACGGACATAGATGGTGACATTGTCAACGAAGAATTCAACGCTGGCTCAGATACAATATTCAGGATATGAGCTTAAACCACATAATAAACGAAATATTCCAACAGACACTTGACACCAAGTGGTAAATAAAACTAGTGAAGTTAGACTGGGCAAGCTATAATTACTCAATAAAACCATAGTCCAATTGAGTGGGGGAGGGGGGTGGTTGAGTGACAGATGTCAAAGTTATATTATTTATATATAAAATAAAGTTGCCTATTTTAACTCGTGTATTGGCATGTTTTAGCAGATTTCCCTTAAGGTAAATCAGCTATTGAGGTCGTACTCATGACGCGATTTTCGAAAAATGTCTTCAAATGTCCATCGATCCTACCTAGGAGATGACGAAAATGAGGTCCGTTCAAAACTTTATATATATATATATATATATATATATATATATATATATATATGTCTGTAAACGCTCTAGCGGTCGCAATTTTTGTTTTATCGTAACCACACTCGATATTTAAACGTTTTATGTAAAAAGACAGATCTAGTTCGTTAATGGCTGAAATCGGACCAGTGGTTAGAGGGGAGGATTTTCTAAAATTCGAAATATTTCCGTTACTATACTCATACGTCGGATCGAAAAATTGTATAGAATCAATCTTATTGCAAATTAAATTTACTATAAATATTCTTATATACATTTATTCTCTATCTTGAATATTAACCGAGATATTTGCATTTTTATTAAATGTGGGCGGGTAACGGACGGGACTGAGTTTCCCGCCAAAAGCTAGTTCGGCCGTTTTGTTAACTCTTCGGCGCTCGTTTTGAGATTTCTCTATTGTATAACTTTACGTAGGAAATCTGCTTAGTTTAAGCAGCTCCTGCGTGACGGACTTTTGTAGAGTCGAGGTCTTTGCATATTGGAACGGAGGAGGGGCAAACGGGAGACACAGGAACTCATAATTACCATGATTAGAGCTGAAAGCAGTTTTACCTATTATATAATTATATTTCTTTCGCCAAAGGCTACGTCAATTATGATAGAATGGTGTGTACCTTTTAGTATGTTTTCAAAGTTTGGTAATGGAAATATGTTGTAAAAGGACAATAAACTTCTTATGTCGTGTGCCAAGGTTTTTTGTTGAAAACTAGAATTCATTAATAGAAGATATTCAACGAGTAGGAATGACGGTTTAAAGAAGGAAATTTTCGAAAATTCAAAACCTCTCCGCTATTATACGTCGAATCGAAACATTTTATAGAACCATTCTTATTGTAAATGTAATGTTCTATAAATATTGTAATATTCATTTGATCTCTTTTTGTTGGATATTTGCGTAATTTAATTTTTGGAATCCGTTAACCCCCCACTACTACTCATGTCCTAGTCTTTTAAGATGAACAACTTGATTGTGAGATACAAACAAATACGTTATGATATGACGCCATCAATTAACATTTTAATTGTTCTTATCCCATTTTATTTTCTTTAGTTGAAAATGTTTATTTGTTCTATACCATAATCGATATTTTATCGACTAATACAACACTAAAGTTCATAGTCGTTAATGGCTTAAATTGGACCAGAGTGGGGGGTGATTAAGTGGATGGGAATTGGAAAATTTAATATATTATGAGAAAAATGTTACAGGGCCATTCTTGTTGAGCTATTGGTGCCCTACAATTGCTGTTCGAGTGTCGAGTTATTCGAAGTTCCATGTTTTTAGCCTTCATTAAATCCCACTCCTACTTATCGGATTTTAATTTAGTGTGCTATACCAGCACGTGGGAAATCTGCTCAGTTTATGTAGCCCCAGCGTGAAGGACTTTTTTTTTGTTGCATGACTGGTGGCCAATTCGTTTTCCTAAATAATGAAATGGTCAGAAGAAATGTAAATGCACGATTTTTTATGCTTAATAGTTCTTGGGAGTAATATATACTGGTTGGGTGGTATGACCTGGAGAAAATGAATTGGTTATTGCCCTTAGGATGTATTACTTCAAAGCCCTTATTACTGCGAATGCTCTAGTTCAGTGGTCGGCAACCTTTTTAGCCAGTGAGCCAAATATGAACATTACAACGATTTCCAAAAACAATTGGGAGCCAAATCTGTTTGTTTAGTAAACATTTATTACACTAAATAAAGCTAAATTTTATACTTAATAAATATTTATTAATGGGAACAGTGTGCTTGCATCTCCTTGGAAAGTTTGGAGTAAGTCGGGTTTGTATGTTGTTGTTTTTAATTTTAGGCATGGTTCCAAGTTCTCATCAATAAGACGACGTCTCTGTTTACATTATACATGTTCTTGATTTTTAGAAGAATTTTAATTTATCAAAATAATATGTAATTTTTTTCTTACCAAGGTTTTTCTTATTTAAATGGAAATACAGGGTGATTGCTGGGAAACCCATGTTTTTGAAGAACGTCGTTCGGGGACGGCCGGAAGTTGTTGCGCTGTGGAGGGGGGAGTGTGAAGTTTCAGTTACAGCCGAGATGTGGAACCTTGAGCATTCTAAGTTTGTCATGCGACGGTTTTACGCAAATGGTGAATCAGTCACTCAGACTCAGCACTAAGTTACACTTTCGTGTAAATTTTAACATTGCACGGCATGGTGCTACCCCTGATTTTAACACCATATTGCATTGGGTACGTAATGTTAACACAACTGGATCTTTGCTAAAGAAGAAACCTCCTGGACCGGCAAGGCAAAATCCGTAGCAAGTTTTAAAGAACGCCTTCAACACTGTATCCAAGCAGAAGGCGACCACCATAGAGATGTAATTTTTAAACGCTAAATTGTAAGTAATTTTATTCCGAAATTGCATATTGTGTACACTGTTTTTCCACTCATAAATACATGTTTTGCTCTGAATTGCCTGAGTACTTGTTATTTGAAAAACATGCGTTTCTCGGTAATCACCCTGTATTATTGCCTCTCCCGAGGATATTTGTGCCAGAGCCGCACTTCAGGAGTCAAAGCGCCACATGCGGTCTGGGGCCGCACTTAGCCGACCACTGCCCTAGCTGAATAATTGCTGAAGGTACTATAGAGTAAAAGGATGAAGGGCTTGGATAGGCATATTATTCCAGCCTCTACTTCTGAGGTGGTTTTTATCCATCTATGAATTTGTGAAGTGCTGCAATTCCTTCATGTCGTAATTTATTAATGTCTTGCAACTATTTTGTTTAGTGGGGTTCGTTACTACAGTGAGAAAATTTTATAAAGATGATGTAAAGAAAATATAATAACCAGTGTTCTGTGGATGAAGTAGTTCTACGAAGGATAAGAGGGGAAGGGGATGTTGAGTTTGAGTATGGAAGAGTTTCCCGTAGAAGCGTTTTCTTCATTATTATTGGCATATTATGGAAATTATTTAAATGTTCATTTGAGGGATGATCTTAAATATAAAATTGAGAAAAAATAGTTCATAGTCATTTAATTTTTACGAAGTCCTAAAAGAAGTCCTCTAGTTTCTGCAGAATTTTCAAGTTGAAAGGTCACAAGTATTATTATATCATCTCACAGAAATACGGAAAGTCTTTTAGGCTTTAAATTCTCTTGAAAGGACATATATCCCCAAATAATTTTTAAAATTCAAGATTCAATTTATGGAGAAAGTAAATGTCATATATCCGTAAAGGAAAAAGAACTTCTGATATAATAAGTACAACTGATACTTATGTAAATATTAATTATTATTTAAAACAGATAATATATGCAATAAATATAATATTAATTTGACATTTTTCCCCAATAGAAAGTCCAAAAAATTCAGATACCTCTTTATAAGGATTTTCTTTTTAACCTTAAGTAGCAAATAGTTACCAGTAAGAATAAAAGTCCATCACGCAGGGGCTGCGTTAACTAAGCAGATTTCCCACTTGCGTCACGTATTAATCTCATGACGTAAAAGTTCAATGCGAGCTATGAGAGATTAATGTGAGTGCTTCATAATATAACAGCTTATTGTTGATATGACATGAGCAAGAATGGGGGTTTACAGAATGCTGAAAATTAAAAAAAACGCAAATATCTCGGGTAATATTAAAAATACCGAAAAAATATACATTATAACATGTATAGAACATTACATTTTCAATAAGATTGGCTCTATACAAATTTTTGATTAGATGTATAATAACGGAGATATTAAGTATTTTCGAAATTCCTCCCCTCTAAACCCCCCCTCCCCCGTCCGATTTCAGCTGTTAAGAAACTCGATCTGTCTTTTTACATAAAACACATATATCGAGTTTCGTAACGATTAAACAAAAATTGCGACCGCTAGAGCGGTAAGAGAAAAAATATATATATATATAATTTAGAACGGACCTCATTTTCGTCATCTACTAGCTAGGATCAGTGGACATTTGAAGAGATATTTCGAAAATCACATAATGAGTACAACCTCAATAGCTTTAGGGAAATATGCTAAAATGGCCATCACAAAATCTTCCCCTCAATCGACCTTGAGTGACCTAAAGACTAACTCTTAATAATTACATACTGACAGAACCAGTGGAGCAGCGCTGCCCTAAGGATGAATTGGAAAAAGAGAAGGAGAGGGTGGCGGAGAAATGAACAAGGTTATTAAGAAGAACGAAATACCCTTGAAAAATTAACAAGCCTTTTCCCTATAGATGATCCAAAAACTGAGTTTGTTCTTTCTCATACAACAACGTAAAGAAGTTTTGAAAGTTCTAAGTACACCAGATGATCCAAAGTTTTCCAAAGGTGGCTTTTGTCCTCCCAATTAGGAAAATACAAATCGACAAAGCTGCAGATCCAGAAATTATTGAAGGTAAAGTTACTAAAACCTGCTGAAGAAGTTTTAATGAATCCTCAGACACAGTAATTCAACTGATACCTAGAGAAAGGCGCATACCTTACTTGTTGGAGGCAATTAGGATTATTAAAACAATTTTGAAGCCAAGTCAGACAGAAGTCTTAGCAGTGCCTGATAAGTTCATTCCATTTTGGGGGAACAATTAAGGACAGACTCCCAGATCACACTATGAAAATGTGTGTATCATTCATGTTTAATATTTTGATCGTAAGCACCCAGCTAAATGAAAAAAAAAGTCCGTCACGCAGGGGCTGCGTAATCTAAGCAGATTTCCCTCGTGAAGTTAAGTAAAAGATATATATACATACTGATAACACCACACCACCGTGAATAAATAATAAATTTTTGGTATTTAAACTTGGAAAAATGTGAATTATTATGTAGCAGAGTATTGTTTATGTAACATGACTAAAAGTGGCGGTTTGCTCATAGCTGAAAACTGAAAAATTCAAATACCTCGGTTAATATTCAAGATAGTGAATACGTAAATGTATATAACAATATTTATAGCACATTTAATTTGCAATAAGATTGATTCTATACAATTTTTCGATCTGACGCATAATAACGGAGATATTTCGATTTTTCGAAAATCCTCCCCTCTAAACCCCCCTCCCCCTGGCCCGATTTCAGCCGTTAACGAACTTGATCTTTCTTTTAACATAAAACGACTAAATATCCAGTTTGGTAACGTTAAGCAATAATTGCGACCGCTACAGCGGTAACAGACAAATATATAGATAGATAGATATAGAAATATATATACAGTTTTGAACGGACCTCATTTTCGTCATCTCCTGGGTAGGATCAATGAACTTTTGAAGAAAAATTTCGAAAATCGCGTCATGAGTACAACATCAATAGCTGATTTCCCTTAAGGGAAATCTGCTAAAAGAACTTTTAGACGATTAGGTAATCCACGAATTAAAGTTGGTAATGTTCCAGTGGTCTCAAGTGAGCTAATACAAAGACGAAAAACTTTGGGAGGATCTAAACAGATATGCAATACTTTAAATACACTTTGCACGTCTTCACAAATAAGAAAAAAATGCGAATACAAATAAGTACGTATACAAACGTCTTTCGTTTCGAAATCTGATGTGAAAACTGTAGTAACATTGTGACTCAACGTCCTGTTCCATTATCCACCTGCTTTTATGATTTTAAACATTTTTTCCCAGCTCACAAGAATAATTTTTCAGAAAGAAGGGAGGAAAAGGGAACTTTCATTTTTACAATAAGAAATTTGTAGTAATAAGATACTTCATTTTCCATGGCTGTCCATTAATAAAGCCTTTTATTTTATTAAGAATTATTTTCATATAACTATCGAAAATATCAATATATTTGTATATATTGTAACAAATGTTAGCCTAAATAAAATTAAGTATTGAACTACAGGTACAACTGTGCAAAAATTTTCAATGTTTGGTAGTAGAAATATGATGTAAAAGTACAATAAACGTCTTAGGCCATGTGCTAAGGAATTTTGTTGTTAAGTTTTTTGAGATCCATGACTATGTTGGAATTCGGTAGCTCAAGGATACTGGGTGGTTAAGTCTCACCATACTTCATCGATCTATATCACTTATTTTGCTAGAATTTAAAGATTATGGAAACATTCATGTTGTTGCCTAATCTCTAAAGGAATAGATGCACATTATTCAAAATGGTTGAAATGGTATACCAGGTGGAATTACTATCGTAGATAACATGAATATTTGAAATTATTTCTAATATATGAAATGAAATGGGTTTATTTCCATTAAATGTTATATGTGGTAACATAATAGGATACGTCAAATGTTTTTCTTTGTTTTGTTTTCTATAAACAATTTTCTAATGTTATGCAAATTAAATTCTTAAAAAATTATTGAATTTTATTTATACTTATATAATACATTCTTTAAAAAATTAGTTCAATTTCTAATTCAAAGGCTATCCATTACTAAAGCCTTTTATTTTATTAAGAATTGTTTTCATATAACTATCAAAAATATCAATATTTTTATAAATGTTGTAATAATTGTTAGCCTAAATGAAATTAAGTAATGAAGTACATGCAAAACGGTGCATACATTTTTTAAGGGCATAGTGCCCATGAGAACTGAACGTACCCTGTAAAAAATAAACTCCTTGAGGCCATATAATTTATTGTCCTTATCGTTGGAAAATTTGATCTCAAAAGGAAAACCATAAAATTCATTTGATTATAAATATTAAAAATGATCATTGAAACTTTAATTATGGTTGGAAAAAAACTGAAGTAAATTTAAATGAATATCGGACATTAGTGTAGTTCTTAGAGTTCCATCGTCCAATCTCAGAATCTCGTGATAGAAGGAGTTCTGTTTGGTCGAGCAATATCAGCACGACCACCTTCAAACCAGAGTATGAAGAGGACCGAACATAAATGTAGTTTTTGAAGATAAAATATAAATTAATATTGTTATTTTCCAATTTTTTTACTCCAACCCTATGATAAGAAGTTGCCCAAAAAATATTGTAGCGATTTTAATGAACCTAATACTGAGTGAGGTTACTGTTTACATAGGTATTACTGTTTAATTATTATCCTTAGACAACAGATATTGACATTTTCTTCAAAGACAGTGAATTTAAAAAATATTTGAACATACACTAGGCTACATGACGTTTGTCATACAGCCTTAAACTTTTCCGTTTACTCAACATTGTCCTAGGCTACCGCTTGGAGCGAAAATTTCACGTTTAGCATACGCCTAGCTAAAGAGATTCGAAAGAACGAAACTAAGTAGCCCAAACGTATCATCACTGAAAGTGGGATTTGGAAACCTAACTTTACACGGTCCCACCAACCGAAACAGCAGGCGTGAACAATTTTAAAGGGCATAAAAGACAAAACCTAACTCAATGAAACTCCGTATGTGGATTAGTGTTGATGCTTATTTGCTTATAAGCTATATTAATATTTTTAAGAACGATTCTATTTGGTTTTCGGCAAACATGCATATAACAAAAGTTGTTTATTGTTTTATTATTGTGAGAGTAAATTTTTATGTATACACTTTCGTCGTATAACAAAGTATAATCGAGACATACGCTATAAACTATAACGGTAGTCATCAGGTTTATTGGGCTAGGCTAAACCGAAGTCAACGAAACTCTTTATGTGGGTTAGTATTAACTAAATAACAGAAGGTGTTTATTTTGTTATTTAGAGTAACTTTTGTCTTATAACGAAGTATTAACGAGTTATTTAATAAAAACTGCAGCCGAAGTGCAACATGCAAAAAGCAATGTTGATGTATTGACAAGGGATTTCTTTTCATTTTTTCTTCAAAACTATTAGTCTCCTACAAAACAATGCGCCCAGACGGGAAGTGTAATTCTACTCATTTAATTCAGCGTCTAATAATTTCCCGAGCGAAGCCGGGTACCTTAGCTAGTCTTATATATTTTCATAAATTAAAAAAAAAATGTCCGAGAGGGGATGGAGAGAAGATGGCTTGCATATTTCCAGTATCTCTCTATGAAATTAGTCTAATCTGGCTCAGACGTTCTATATCCAGTGACTCAAAGCTCCCTCTGAAAACCCTTTAACATGTAAACATGAGCTCACTTTGTTATAGGACTGAGCACCCATTGCCAATGCTTTTATCTTTACTATTGACGTTCTGTTTCGGTTGTTGGGCATTAAGAATCATTCAAAGCTGGCATTCTAGCAGTATCAAAGGGACCCTTACTGGTCTTCCTGGAAAGTGGTCTTTAGCTAAACCTGTATTGTTGTGCTGTATTGCTAATTCAAAAGAAATACACTCTGCTAGTTTTAATTTAAAGTTTAAAAAAATAATAACAAATCCCTTAAGCTCTCTCTCTCAAAAAAAAAAAATAAACAAACAATTCTGAGTTTAGTTTTTAAATATGACCCTCTAAAATGTATGCCCATTAGCAAATGAAGGAAATAAATGATGTAACAACAGCTTTCACATACCTCCGATACATAAAACCGGTGATATAGCTGGACAAAAGGTGAATATTTAATGCCTTTAAAAAGTTTAGGCGTACACAAGATGAACCTTGACAGTCTCTGTCTTTCAAAAGAAAGAAAACATAGAAATTCAATACATCAAAATAGCGGGAAAAGAACCTTGAACGGCACATGCTACACTTCCTTTTGAACGCTCCCCCCAAAAAAACTTGTGGAAATGAAACGGCGATTTAAAAAAAAAAAAGTTAATTCGTTACATTCTCTAACAGTCTTCAGACTTGTGATAAGCAAAAGATCTTAACATACTCAAATCTATTGGCAGCAGCCTTCATTACTAGCTGACAAGCGTTAGAAAATAAGATCGTAGCGTTTTTTACTGGTATTTTCAATAAAAACTTCAGATTCTTGTAAATATTTTTAATCAATTATATATGAGCCATTTTGATCTATTACATGTTCCCATCTTTCAGGTAATTTTTTTAATTCCGTCTTCCCAGAACTACTCCGATGTTTGCCCAATGCGCGTTTTGCAGTCCTTGAGTGAATTAAAGTGTTTCCCGTAAAGAGAGTTTTGGTGGGCCCGAAATAAGTGGAAATCAGTTGGGGCAAGGTCTAGTGAATAGGGTGGGTGGGTGACCACATTTGCTCTAAGATTGTTTTTATACAATTTTTCGATCGGAAGTATAATAACGGAGATATTCGAAATTCCTCTTACTAAACCCACTCTTCAGATTTCAGTCATTAACGAACTTGACCTTTAGTTTTGTATGAAAGGTTTATATATATATATATATATATATATATATATATATATATATACACACACATATATATACTTTTGAACGTACCTCATTTTTGTCATCCCCTGGGTAAGATCGATGGATATTTGAAGGAATATTTAAAAAATCGCGGTATGACTACAACCTTAATAGCTGATTTCCCTTAAGATAAATCTGCTATAAAAAAATCTTAAATCGAAGCAATAATAAGAACTGCAATATTAGGTTAAATATCCCCTTTATCACCTTAATTTTTAAATTTAAATACTAACATTGAATAATTTTAATGGATACTTGGATTTGGCCAAACTGGTTTGATCTTTCGAGAGAGTGGCGGGTATGTGAGTGCGGTTTAAAGAAGTGTCAACTAAAATACTTTCTCATAGGGATGGGTGTTAGGTCAGTCTGTCAAGAGAGAGGAAATACTAGCTATGAATTATGAAATAATGTGAAATTGATATGCAGCGTGCTCCCCCTTATCGGACGAGCCCCTTGGGGTTGAGAGGGCTGGAGTGGATGTCGTTATCGTCTCCTCCCTTTCCTTGAATCTCCAAGGTATAGCGCCCCTTCTCTACTCATCATTCCTTATCTTACTCTACCTAGCTAAAGGGCCCAATTTCTATTTAACAAATACATGGCTACGCCTAACTCCTCATCGGATACTATTTCAGTTATTATAACTATTTTGAAATGTTTCTTTTTGGGTTTCCACAATCAGAAAGTGCTCCATCTTCAATGAAACATTAACGAAAAACATTAAAAACCCCAATTTCTTCAAGAACATCTCTAGCCTGTCACGAGGCCTGCTGCCATCTCTGGGCCACCCCTGGGAACCACCAGCAGTTAAGCCTGGTGGACTCTGACCAGCAGACCTGAGACAGAACAGAAGAAGTTGTGAAAAGGCCTATGCAGTAAGGCTATTTTAAGTGCGCACTTATTGACTGTTTAAGTACATTGTTTTTTTTTTTGGTGTTAACATGAGCCATCAACATAAGCCTCTTGTCTTGTATTTAAACAATGTAAGAATCTTGGATGTAGAAACGAATAAAAATAAAAGAGAATATTCATATTTAAAAAATCAGGAAAAAGACAGTAAACAAAACAAACAGAGATCAGGCATTTAAACATTACCATTCGCAATCTCTTTCTAGAATAAAAAGTTTTACGTTTTTATCATTTTTATAAATAGTTAAGTTAGTTTCAAATGTTCACTCTACTCATTGGGCATAGTACAAACATCGATTGTAAAGGTATAGCAAAAGTAGGGAAATTTTTATAGTAAATACGTATCGATTTCTGGTAGCATTTGGCACCAGACTGTGTCTTCCTATCAGTATAGAGGAAGCCGGTCTAGAGAAGGGTTGTCCCTCTAGGTTAAGGGCTGACTTTGGTTTTAGATATAAAGATTATACTCCTAATGAGGTGTTGAATTAAAGGACGGGAAACATGTAGTGTTAATGAAGCGAAATAAGGAGAATTGTATTTCTACGTATTCTGTAATTCAAATACTCAATAGATTTCCTTTGAAACACTCATACATGTAAAGCACTCCCTTATCTATCAGCCACTAACGAAAGGGCAACGGATCACTCAAAATGAACCATATAAAACACACATGAATGAGAGAAAACTAATAACCTTGCTATTCCTCACAATTTTCATGGTCTCGTAAATAAACTAAGTTTTGTCTCTAGTCGGTGTATGGTGTCAGTTAGTTTAGTGGCATATGTGTTTTTGTCTGATATTCTTCTTTTAGATTCACCATACGGTAGCCTTTCTTGTCCATCGATCCTACCTAGGAGATAACGACAATGAGGTCCGTTCAAAATTGTATATATATATATATATATATATCTGTTACCGCTCTAGCGATCGCAATTATTATTTGATCGTTACCAAACTCCATATTTTGTCGTTTTATGTAAAACTTAAGATGAAGTTCATTGACAGCTAAAATCGGACCAGGGTGAGAGGGAGTTTAGAGGGGAAGAATTTTGAAAATTCGAAATATCTCCGTTACTATACGTCGGACCGAAAACGTGTATATAATCAATACTATTGAAAATTAAATGTTATATAGATATTGTTATATACATTTATTCTCTATCTTGTATATTAACCGAGATATTTGCATTTTTCAGTTTTCAGCATTCAGGAAACCCCACATATACTCATGTTACATAAACAATACTCGGTTACATAATAAACCATATTATTCGAAGCTTAAATGCCAAATATTGTTATCAAGAGACATTTATTATACCACATAGATGCACATATATTATATGGTGATATATATGGTGACCCTCCCCCGTCTTAAGTTTTGGACTACTAAAATTTGATCGATTGAGATAAAAATTATTCTGATTCATTATTTGTTCTGGTAGTTTAGAATTGTCAGTTACTTTAGCGGCGTATGTGTTTTTGTCTGATATTCTTCTTTTAGCTTCACCATATGATAGCCCTTCTATAGTCATTTTACTTAATATAAATGATTCTAATATTTATTTAGAACAATTTTTATCTAGAGAATCATGGTCTTTACCACAATGAGCACATTTTAATGCACATCACAAGGTCCATCGTGTTTGAATTCAGCACATTTTGGACATGATTGACACAAAGTGTCGCTGTGCCACTAGTGATATTATCTCTGAAGGGGTACTCGTAATAGAACATCAATAAAACAATTTAATGAAATATGATGATTGTTTATTAGGTCACCAGATACAAAATAAAAAACTCAAAAAGAAAGAGAAATGGAATGAAAATTTATAAAACTAATTGAATTAGAAGGCATGCCCTTCTCCTAGATAGGTATAAGTTTTAACTGAGCAGTTTCATAGGCTTATCTCTCCATCTTAGGCACACAATAATACAAATACTGACTTCCTCCCTTCATTAAATTTATTCAAGGCCAAGAAAGTGGATTAAAAATCCTCGTAGGTTCACATAGTCCCTTCAAACTATAGATCATAGTGATAATTAGTTGGTTGCATCAGGATAATATTAATGTATATAATTAGTCCTTCTTCAATATTAAGTAGTTCTTTTAGTATGCATTACATTTCAGATATATTAGGCCATTTTAGATTAGGTATTATACAACTTCAAATTCAAAAAAAAAATTTTAAATGTTAATACTCAACTAAAAATATAAGGTTGGGGATGCCCCTTTTTTGGGAGGGATATATTGTATTAAAATTTACCTTAATTGGTATTATAATATATATACAGGGTTGAAGCTAAATGATTGCGGTACTTAGCTTTATTTTGCAATCATATATCTTTTCTAAAACTAAATATAGGCTGATGATTTCATAAGTATACCAATAAACATTTCTTCAAAAATGTTTGATATAATATCAGAATTGAGTTTTCGAATCTTATGTGATCATGGGAGAAATTAATCATAATCGTTCATAAAATTATATTTAGAAGTTGCGTGAGAAACTCACCAACAATTTGTAAATTTGTTGGGCAAACCCGCTAACATTAGCTCTTGTCAAAGTCGGTTTACAAAATTTCCAACAGGATAAAGTAAAACAAAAAAGAGTGATAAGCCAGAAGGAAAAATAAGTGAGGGTATGTTGTAAGTCTAGGAAATATGAATGTATATTACCATTAATACATTAACAACAAAGTGGATACACTTTTATTTTAAATGAGTAGGAAGTCTCAGGAAAAGCATTATAGCTAATATTCGAGATAGAGAAAAAAATCATATGTTAACATTAATAGAAATTAAATATACTATAAGATCTGATTTAAACAATTTTTCGTTCCGACTCATATTTCGAGAGATATTTTGATTTTTCAGTTTCCCAATCTCAAAGAACTTGATCTTTAGTTTTACAGAAAACCCTCAAAATAGAGTTTGGCACTAATTCCGAATGGTAGAGCTGTATAGACAAGTATGTATAGATGAAATTAAACTCACACACACACAACACGCACACAACACACACGCATGTACACACACACACATATATATATATATATATATATATATATATATATATATATATATATCAAAAGTATAGATATGGATGTAGCAAAAGTACATTAGAATATAAAGTTGATTATGAGGAATGAGAATTATAATTCAATATGTTTGCCTTACATAGACTCGCTAATTTAAAAAGTGAAAAACCCGTTACGTCGGTTGAACTTAGCTTTATTCAATTTGTTTTTTTCATTTTCATTTATAAATTTTCTTTGTAATTATCTTGCTTCTTTCATCATTTAATTTTTTATTTTATTATATTTGATAACATGGTAATAACCCATGAAATAGTATATTTTGTAAAAATGTATTTAAACATAATCATACATGTAATATGCCATGTGGCAATGGAGCATGTACTCAAATAAATAACTTCTCATAGGGGTATTATGAGGAGTATATATATACAATTTTTTATGGATGTCGTTTTTTTGGCATCTCCTAGGTTTGACTGATGAAGATATGAACAAACTTTTGGAATCGTTTTTCGTATATCAGTTCAATCTCAATAGCTGATTTAACTTAAGGGAAACTTGCTAAAAGCGGATCGGCTTCCCCCAAGAATAATTGGACGAGATGACGGAGAAGATGGTGGGCTGATCTCGAGATTGGAAGTACGGAGAGAATTGAATGGCTGTTATGGATGGGACAAGTAACTAGGGAATACTCGGGAGTAGCTACCTCCTAGTTGTATGTAGTATTGACAGCGCTGTATTAATCATTCGGCTCGGCCCAATTACTAATAATCTCAACAAGCTCTTCTGAGAATTCATGTTCTCAAGATAATCAGTAGTGTGTAATACACTAATTTCAAAATTAGCCAAACAACCAATGTTTATTTAGAAACATAGTTCGTTTAATAATATTTTTTTGCACCACAATATGGACTAGAAAAGTTTTACGCACAAGTTTACACAACAATATTGACTGAGCTATTGAACGTTGAAGATTTAAACGTAAATATTTGTACATATATGTAGCCAATAGTAAATGTACCTGAATATATTCTAAAAGTTTTAAAATATTAATTCTCAGGACTGGAATAATACAAATTAATTAGGTATTTTCTAGAAAAAATTTGCAAAAAACACAAGCACTAAAAGCTATTGGGAACTAACCCTTTCTTTTTAGCGTATTCTGAGAAAACCAGTCAGCCATTCCACCAAGCGGAAAATCTGTTTAGTTTACGCAACCCTTGCGTAACGGACCTCTTAGCAGATTTCCCTTCAGGGAAATCAGCAATTGAGGCTGTTCTCATGACGCGATTTTCGAAAAATTTCCTCAAATGTCCATCGTTCCTACCCATGGGATGACGATAATGAGGTCTGTTCAAAATGATATGTATATTTTTACTTGTTTATTTGGGTTTCAAATACATTTCAAAAAATAGAATAATAAAATACTACTAACAATAATATAAGTCCCCTAACCTATAATACTTTATAAAATACACAATTAATAAGGGGGTCCTTAACCCCTTGGATGTCCATAATGAACATTATAAAAAAGGTGCTAGCACCCAAAAAGGATTTCTTTGCCTTACCTTATCACGTAGCACTCACAAAAAAAATTAAAGAAAATGAATAAAACAGAAGAGAACAACAAAAAAAAGCCAAAAAACTCTTACACATTCGTCTAAAAATAATGCATCCTAACCATAAATATACTCATAAAAAAAATACAAGGAACGAAACATTCCTCCTAGAAATACAACTTCTTAAAACTAAAACTACCAACAGAAATATAATACATAAAAAAAAGAAAAGAAAATCTAATACATATACATACGTCTGTTAACACTCTAGTGGTCGCTATTTTTGTTTGATCACTACTAAACTCAATATTTAATCGTTTTATTCAAAAAGAAATATCGAGTTTGTTAATGGCAGAAATCGGAGAATAGATAGGGGGTTTAGAAGGGAAAATTTTAAAAATTAAAAAATGGAAAAAAATTGATCGCAAATTTAATGTTCTATAAGTTTTGTTATTTACGTTTTGTCATTATCTTGATAATTAACCGATATATTTGCTTTTATTCATTTTTAGCCTTCAGTAAATCCTCACTTTAAGTAATCGGACTTTATGAATAAGATAATGAAACGTATACAAGCATAAATACCGAATATTGTTTTCAACAGACCATTATTATGTGATTTAAATGCAAATAGTTAGTGTGATGACATCATAAAGATTTTATTGACCTCCCACTTCTATTCATTGGATTTTTTTTTTTTTTTTTTTTGGAAATAGGGAATATATTGTTACAAAAATTAAATACATGAAAGATTAAACGGGGATGGACTCGTATTTGGGAAGTGCAAAGTGGATCAAAGAAGCCGACAGAGGATCGAGTTCGTTCGAGTCCGGTTCTGGAAGGGTCTGGGCCGTCCCTTTGATGTTTTGCCGCCAATCTATATAAGACACCCTGGCCGACTCTAGTCAGTATTGTTTGTTCTCAAGTGCTCATCAAGTGCGTTCAGTGCTACAGTGCGACTTAGTTGCAGTACGGTAAAGTTTTTTTATTTAACACCTTCACTGCGGAGCCTCGCAGCATATGCGAGGTCCTGAATCACTCCCTGGTGCGGGCCTCGCATACGTTGCGAGGGGCATCGCCCGGCCCTCCATTCGTTCTAGAGACCTGAAGGTTGTAGTGGGGAGAACCTCCGCACTCACAAGCATTCAGTAGTGTTCTGACCACCGTCTGGCCAAGTCGTTTGCAGTTTCAAAAATTTTTGGGGTTATTATTTTTTATGGGCCAACTTGTCTCTCCATGAGAGGCTCATTCATTATTGGAGGTCCATATAGTACCCCTGCTTTCCCTTCAATGATGTCACGAGACACGTTTCTCCGTATACTGAGAAGCCTGCACTTCGTCACAGAACCACAAGACCCGAACATTGAGCATGATCCGCTGTATAAAATTCGGCCTCTGTCAAATTTTTTTGTTGAGAGGATGAAAGAGATATACTACCCCTTTCAAAGAATTAAGTTTGGACGAGTCCATGATGCTTTGAAGGGGTAGGCTATTCTTTCGCCAGTATATCGCTAATAAGCGCCACAAATATGGAATAAAGATTTATATGTTGACTCAACCTGACGGTCTTGTGCTGAAGACGTTAGTCTACTCTGGGCGAAGGGATCCACAAGTTGGAGGGAAAGGACACTTGTATAAAGTTGTCAGACATTTGGTTGATGACTATCTCGGCCACGGCCATGCCATTTACGCTGATAACTTTTATACGTCTGTCCCCATGGCCCACGAGCTTCTGGATCAGGGTACCTATCTTACTGGTACTCTGAGAAAGACTCGGAAGGGCAACCCAGCTGATATAGTGGGGGCTAAGCTCAAAAAAGGAGAGATAAAAGAGAAATTTACTGTTAAGGGTGTGTCCGTTTTCAAATGGCGCCACAAACGAGATGTCATTATTATTTCATCGGAGTTTGATGCCCAGATAAAGGCGGTCACGACCTGGGGGAAGACTGTCGAGAAGC
Source organism: Riptortus pedestris (assembly GCA_019009955.1). Lineage (NCBI taxonomy): Eukaryota > Metazoa > Arthropoda > Insecta > Hemiptera > Alydidae > Riptortus > Riptortus pedestris. Next base: position 58,932,344 of record CM032233.1, on the reverse strand, counting down.
CCGAGGTAATTATTAATTATAATAAATATATGGGCGGTATTGACAGGTCCGATATATGATTTCATAACCAATTACGAAATAAAGAAATTTCCCATTACTAAAAGAAAGTTTCTGTTCATTTTGGATCAATATGATTTTCATATAGATCTATTCCATTATTATGTTTACTTTATATGCATTTGTAACCTAATAATCGTATTTCTTCCTCCCTATGCAACGTATGCAATGTCCGCACACGACAGTGAACTAGGTAGGGAAATACACACAAAATGTTCTGTCTTGAGGGTTTGCCTACCTAATTCACTGCCGTGTGCGGACCTCGCATACGTTGCGAGGTTAAAAAAAATACGATTATCGGTGTTAAAAATGCATAAAAATTACCACAAATAGGTTTTTACTTAGTTTGAACAACTTTAAAACAGAAAAAAAAAATTCGTTTTTTGGAAGTGATTTTCGATTCGGGCATCCGCAGCGAAAGTGTTAAAGAACAGTGTTGTGCCGTGGCTCTGTAAGTAGGAGTATAGTGCCGTGTTTAAGGGAGTGCAATGCCGTTAACTTCGCGAAGTGAAGGACCGTGCAGTGCCGTATTGCTTTTGTGAACTTCAGTGAACGCGAGTGAGTTATTGGACTGTGTAATAACGAGAACAGTGAAGCTATCAGTGCAGACTGTGAGAAGTAGTTAAGAATAATTCACTAAGTATGTAGTGCATTGTTAAATAAATTGTACAGTGATAAAAACTGTAAAGCTTGTGTGTGTTTAATTTTGCAATCCAAAAGAACTGTTATAAACAACGTTTATTACTGATTTTGTAATAAAAACTTAACAATATGCTAAGATGAGATCAGTAGCGTTTCACTCCGACATGAGGGAAATCTGCTAAAATTACGCAGCCCCTGCGCGACAGACATTTTTCATATTCGTCGAAGTTTTAAAATTTAATATTCCAAATATTCCCGAATTTTTTTTTTTATTGAAATGGACTAAGGTGAGGTTGGAGGGCGAAAATAGCGAATTGACAATTTTGTCATACCTTTTAGAAATTCAACATATTTGTAAAGGACAGATTTTGGTTATTATGAATCTATAAGTCTATCTATCTGTCAGATCTATAAATTATGCTTAAGACATTTTAGCAGATTTCCCTTAAGGGAAATTAGCTATGAGGTCTTACTTATGACGCGATTTTTGAAAACTTTCTTTCAATGTTCATTGATCCTACCCATGAGATAACGAAAATGAGGTCCGTTCAAAATTATATATATATATATATATATATATATATATATATATATATATATATATATATGTGTGTGTGTGTGTGTGTGTGTGTGTGTCTGTGTCTGTTAACGCTCTAGCGGTCGCAATTTTTGTTTAATCGTTACCAAACTTGATATTTAAATATTTTATGTATCACCATATTATATTTTTAGTCTGGAAACGTTAAACATGGCATTTAATTTATTCCTTTCATTACCAATGATTTGTTGGTACTAGTGTAGTCATAGAACTAAACCCTCATAGTACTAGTGTAGTCATGGGCAAAGATCTTATTATGGATGAAAATTCTTTTTCTCGCCTCCCCTAAATATAACGGGAAAAGGGATTCTCTGAAGGGGCTTTATTTCTGGCGAAGAACACTTCTGACAACCTATTGACAAATCACTGAAGTTCCTAAGTGCTCTGAAATAGCTTGTTCTACTTTCCTTCGTCCTAGCTAAGGGAGTTGTCTCTTCAATGGATATATGTAGGCCACCCTCTCACTCAAGGGTGCAATATCTAATATCAGAAGTCACAGTCAGAAGCATTTGTTGGATTCATTATTTCTGTAGATCAAGTACATTTCGAGAACTTCTTATAGTGAAAAAATATGTACTGATGAGCGTCCCAGAGGGATCAAAACTAATATCTAAGTAGTTATTTCCGTATTTTAGTTATAAACTAAATTATTTATTTTTTTAGGTCATTGTCAACATACATACTGGTAAACGAAGAATACAAAATAATACTTTCATTCCCTTCTACTAAACCACCAATGTTCTAAAAAAATTGTTCATATCACTTAATTAAAACAGAGAATTTTAATTTCATTTGAAACCAAAGAATGTAAATAACGTCTAAAACGTAAAGTAAAAGTATTCCGAAGTTAATTCTTAAATGAATCATTTCTTATTCAACTAAATTAACTTCTTTTTTATATATTCTTTCTTCTACGCTATGTATTTATTAAAAATCTTTCAGTTAATTTTAATAAGCTCCCAACGGAAACGGCTTCTGAATTGAAAACAAATAGGTCTGCCAACCACTCACAGCTGAACAGATAGATAGACATATTCATCACCGGAAAGAAAAACAGTTACTGATATATATCTGAATACAACACATTAACTTTATTGCAAATTATTTACTATATCTAGTACTGCAATTTATAATGAATCAGAATAATTTATATTTTAATAACTCAAATTTTAGTAGCCCAAGAACTAAAGAAGGGGGGATGAACAGAACGTATTTGCATATATCTCACAAAGTAAAAGGGTCCACAAGTCTAAACCAATTTCACGAGAACCGAATAGTTACGGAAACGGCCGAACTAATCAGGAATCTTAAGACGAGAACAGACTATAACCGATCTCATCTCGCGCGTTATCCACACAACCTTGATAAAAATGCAAATATCTCGGTTAATATTCAAGATAAATGTACATAACAATATTTATAGAAACTTTAATTTTCAATAAGATTAGCTCTTTACAAGTTGGTTCTATACACTTTTTCGATCCGACGTATAGTAATGGAGATATGACGAATTTTCGAAATCCGCCTTCCTCTAAACTCCCCCCCCCCCTCCCACTGGTCCAATTTTAGCCATTAACGAACTTGATCTTTCTTTTTACATAAAAAGATTAAATATCGAGTTTGGTAACGATAAAACATAAATTGCGACCGACACACACACACCCCCATATATATATAAATATATATATATTTATAATTTTTAATGAACATCATTTTTTTCATCTCGTAGGTAGGATCGATGGACATTTGAAGAAAATTTTCGAAAATCACGTCATGTGTACGACCTCAATAGCTGATTTCCCTTATTTATATATATATATATATATATATATATATATATATATATATATATATATATATATATATATATATATATCGTTTGTAGTATCGAACGGATCTCATTTCGTCCTCCTTGGGTAGAATCGATGGGCGGCGATTGATGAAATGTTTCGAAAATCTATAGCTTATTTTTCCCTAAAGAAAATCTGCATAAAGACCAAGTGCTTCCACCCAATGAATTTGTTGTCTTTTCATTCCTACTCAATCTCTTTTTTGGATACGCTGGCCATTTGGGCTGTAGTTCCGCGTTCTCGCTAATCTCGGATATACATGGTAATATTACAATATTTACATAAGTTTTTATTTAATACATTTTAACTAGGTCATTGACGCGTTAAAGGAAAACGTATTTCCTACCTAAATACAAAAATATTCCTTTGGATTACGCGCTAAATGACTGTCTTCTTGTGTAGACATACAAAGATTTCGTGTCTATTGTGTCTTTATCTAGTTATACCAATGAAGTGTGAAACGACTATAGGACGAATTAAGAGGAATTTATGATTTGACATGATGTAAAACTCTACTGCTATTAGTGCAGTAATAGTAAGGTAAAAACTATTATGTGTTACTAAGGAGCGTTCCCTATAAGCAATATCAGCGAATTCTGGTAACGCGTTTTCTGCTTTCAAACGTTAAGTATAAAACGGCAATTGTAAGAATATTGATGAATTTATGTTTAGACCTGCCGCTTCTATTAGACTCAGTTAAGTACAATATAGCCTTTTACAATGGCTGCCAAAAACCTTTTACCATATACAAATAAAATATCACAATTCGGTCGATAATCCTCTTGACACCTGTGAAATATGAAACAACCGTTAGAGAAATATGGGTGAATTTATGTTTTGACGACTATTAAACCATCTCTCCCATTAGTGCAAATTTTAGTGCTGGGTAAATATAAAATTGCAGTTACATTTCTGTCGATTCATCTGATAGTAACAAATATATTAGCAGATATCCCCTAAGGGAAATCAGCTATTGAGATCGTACTCATAACGCGATTTTCGAAAAAAAAGAGGGGGGGGTTAAGATGGGTGATTTTCGAAAAATCGAAATATCTCCGTAACTATTCGTCGGATCGAAAACTTCCATAGAACCTTATCTTATTGCAAATTAAATTTATTATAAATATTTATTTGTACATTTATTCCCTATCTTGAATATTAACCGACATATTTGCATTTTTATTAAGTGTGTGCGGATAACAGATTGGCTGATGTCGGTTCTATTCGGTTTCCGGCGAAAGCTAGTTCGACCGTTTCCCTAACTGTTCGGCTCTCGTGAAATTGGTTTAGACTCGTTATTACTACTGTTACTAGTACGCAGATTTCTCTATTGAAAAAATTCACATGGGAAATCTGCTTAGTTTACGCAGTATGGATTTTTTTTTTAAATAAGTATATGTACTGCCATCCTGGTTAATCCTGACTGGAAAATCGGTTTGAGGTATATTGAGGTGGTAATAACACAAACATCAAAACTCATTTAAATAATTTGATCCGTTACTAAGTAATTACTCAATGAGTGGAGTAGCTGAAAAGGATTGGGGTTGGATGGTATTAAAATAATCTGGGACGGGGAAAAAAAATTGTTCCCACAGTATTAAAATTAAATTACGGCCACATTTTCAAGTTATATTTACAAGGTACTTTAATTTGTAATTCCAGAATATTAACATGCTTTCATGTCCTAATTTATATAAATGAAAGTCTAATATTTGTAATTAAAATTACATTTAAACTCGGCGAGGATATTTTTTTTGACTCAGTTCGTTCATTCTTAAAACAATTAAAAACGACTCAAAGGATTTAAATAAAATTCAAGATTTACGTGTCAAATATCCCAAGGTGCAACATAGCCTATATAACAATTCCTCAGTAACTTTTATAATATTGATATCATAACAAAATGTAACGAATAAATTGTATTTAGACCATATTCTTCAGTGCTAAATCGTAGTTCCTATTTATGGATTGAAGTGTTGTGATTTGTTGAATCATATCATCATGCATATTGCATAGCTCTAAAAATTGTTAATTTCTTCAACAATAACAGTTATTTTAAGTTCCTTTAACCTGTTCGGATTTGCCTTCAATAGTGAAAACCCGCAGCGTAGTTCTCTATATAAAAATATGAATAAATAAGTATAAAGTTTCATTTCAACGTTCTGATTTTACGTGCATATTCAATTACCGAGGTATGCGACGAGATAGATCAATGTAACCAATAAATCCGAGATTACATAAAGTAATACTAGAGTGAAATAACATATATAATACTATATAAGCATGTGAATTATTTTTATAAATTACAGTGAAGAAAAAGAGAAAAAACTAACTAAAGTTGGGTACTATTACACAAGGGGTAATACTGGGTGAGCTATTACATTAACAGTATACATTGCTATACAATGCTATTTTAAGTATATATATACTATATATATATATATATATATATATATATATATATATATATATATATATATGTAAGTGTGCATCTACTCTTAGTAAGATGAAGGTGAAAGTAGGTACAAGTTCCGAAGACCCAAAAAGTGAGTGTGTTTTGAAGTTCAGCAGTTTACTTGTAACATAGGGCAACAATATTAAATGTACGGGTGTAAGAAGTGAAACTTCGAAATTTAAACTTAAAAAGCGAAGTTTTAAAGGGGAAAAATACATTCTACTAGAATTTATTAATTACATTTTTATCTATAAATCCAATAGTAAGAGAAATGCATATTTTTAGACATACAAGTTTAAGTTCCCAATCATGACGTGAAACTAAGTTACGTTCATTGGTAAATCCGAATGGCTTAACACAAATATTAACGTTATTGAAAACTTTTGAGCACTTTTTTAGTAATATCTGAAAGGGGGGGGTAGAGAGAGAAGCATGAATAGTCTCTTATACGAAAATTTCAACAGGAACCCTCGTATGCATGGTGAGCGGGGAGGCGCTACACCTCCCGAGGCCCACTACACTATACAGCACAATTGGAATTTGATCAATATTAGTTATTGGGTGAGGTGATGGGAGAGAGAGGCTGAAGAGGAATACGATCCCTAGGATAGGGGAATATGATGTCAGTAGCACGCCTCCACTCGGCCCTCGCTATTAGTCTTTTTAATTACAGTCATTTCTCGCCACCGGCCATCGCTCCTACCTCGATAAACATCCACTCCTCCAACACCCACAACAACAAACCCTCAATAAAGGCTTAAATACAAATTAAATATTGGAATATGTATATACGTACTAATAATAGTGTCACGTTTATTACAAAATCAGTAACAAACGTTGTTTATTAGAGTTCTTTTGGATTGCAAAATTAAACACACACAAGCTTCAAAGTTTTTATCACTGCATAATTTATTTAACAATGAACTACACACTTGGTTAGTTATTCTTAATTACTACTCACAGTATGCACTGACAACTTCACTGTTCTTCAGATTACACAGTCCAATAATTCACTCGCGATCACTGAAGTTCACAAAAACACGGACTGCACTGTCCTTTACTTTATAATATTTCAAATATTAAATTTCAAAACTTCAAATCTTACTTGGTACAATGAACTAGACGAATATGAAAAATTTCCGCGCGCAGGAGCTGCGAAATTTAAGCAGATTTCCCTCATGTCGGAGTGACACGCTACTGATCTCATCTTAGCATATTGTTACGTTTTTATTACAAAATCAGTAATAAACGTTGTTTATTAGAGTTCTTTTGGATTGCAAAATTAAACACACACAATTTTCACAGTTTTTATCACTGCACAATTTATTTAACAATGCACTACACACTTAGTGAATTATTCTTAACTACTACTCACAGTCTGCACTGATAGCTTCATTGTTCTTGTTATTACACAGTCCAAGAACTCACTCGCGATCACTGAAGTTCACAAAAACAATGCACAGCACTGTCCTTACTTCACGAAGTTAACGGCACTGCACTGTCTTAAACACGGTTCTATACTGTTCCTTACAGAGTCACGGCACAACACTGTTCTTCACATAAAAACACTTTAACGCACTGCAACTACGTTGCACTGTGGCACTGAGCGCACTGATGATCACTTGAAGACAGCTGTGAACAAACTCGACTCTCGGGCGAGTTGTACACGCTTATATAGAGGAGTGGTATCATCAAAGGAATCTGTCTCGATGGTACTGGACTCTTAGTCTGGAACTATCCAGGCTCCACTAGATTCTTCAGGCGCCAATAGTCCTTCCATCGGTCAGCTCCTTTCATCTCCTTCGTACTTCCTAAATACGTGACTATCTCTGTTTGATTTTTCATGTATTTGATTTTCGTAACAATGGTAATAATATCTGAACTATATTTTACCTCATGTATACTGCAGTCTCGCCATTCCGCCTCTCTTAGTGCTCTAATCACATTCATAGCTCAGTATCTGTAACTATACAAAAAATATTTTCCATATCACGAGAAATATATAAAATCTTAAATTATACTGGAACATGACTGATGAGTCGTTGAGAATACTAACTAAGACAATTTAAATTTTCAAAATTTCACCTCTGACCCCCTCCCCCCATCTCTTTTCTGAATTCAACCATTAATGAACTTGATCTTTCTGTTTTCATGATTAGGTTAAATATGGATTTTTAATTATTAACAGACTTGATATTTAAAGTATACACACACACGCACGTAAGAACGCACGCACGCACACACACACACACACACACACACACACACACACACACACACACAAACACACACACACATATATATATATATGTGTGCGTATTGAATCGACTGACATTTGAAGAAATATTTCTAGGAACTTTGTTAACTAAGCAGAATCCCCCCACGAGCTGGAATGAGAAGCTGATTATCTCATCTGTTATTGTACTCCGTTTCGCCTGAAATTACAAACTAATGTAAACATGAATCGTAATCTCACTTTGAGCCTAGAATTGACGAAGTGGTGGATAACTCAAAGCTTAAAAAATCACTTGGCTAATATTTGGATTAGTGAAAAATAAGTAGAACAATAATTCTAATATACTTTATTTAACTTACATCGTTTTTCTTTCCGACACATAATAAGAGAAACATACATTTGTACTCCTTTGAAAAAATATAGAAAACTGTAACAAACTATTTAGCTTTACATTCCTTTTTTTTTCTCCTCATAGTAACACTATGAGGAGTTATTTATTTGAATACATGTTCCATTGCCACATGGCATATTACATGTATGATTATGTTTAAATACGTTTTTATTTTACAATATATACACGTTAATCAACTATCTACTAAAATATAATATAAAAAAATAACAATAATAAAATAAAATATTAAAATAAGTAATTACAAATAAAATTAATAAATGAAATGAAAAAATAAAATAAGAACAAAAAAAAAATCAATTAAAGTTAAAGTCAACCGTTGTTTAATTTGTAGTCTATGTAAGGTAAATATATTGAATTATAATTCCCATTCCTCCGAATCAACTTTACATTCTAATGTATTTTTGCTACATCCATATCTATATTTTTGATAAACTTTATAAGTTCTTTATTGTATTTGTTAAATATAGTATGAGGTGGTTCTGGCCAATTACCTCCTTTTAAAATTATGTTCATTGTTAAATTTGATCTATTTTGCAAATCTCTTGCAAATCTCTTGCAAGCAGCCATACAGATTCTCCTTTTAAAGTGCTATTCCTATGAAATTAATGCTAGAACATTCAAGTTGCAGCTATTATTTCTCCCAAGTCCCAAGCAGATAGTCTGTAACTTTCAAGGAATCTACGTAAATCACACTTACTTCGATTAGTCGATTAATCTCCAGGATTGACTTTCGTAAAGTCTTATATTTTCCTGGATCAATCTCTACCGTGACATTGAAAAATGATGTGTTTTCTTAGTGAGAATAACTAAAATTCTGAAAGGTCGATAACATGATAGTTTGAATTCATGCAATCATAACTGACCCATATCTACATTAACCCCAGCAATTGGAATCGATTAGGGAGTTGTCAACAATACCTATTTAAATAAATATAATTTATATATAGAACCTTTTTTACTATCTACTGAGTTTCTCATAAAAAAAAAGAATAATTTTGGGCCATTTGAAGAAAAAAAAACTGTCAATTCATATTATCATCTAATAATACAAAACATAGTGGTAAAAAATTAAACTTATGAGGTAAAAATTATAAGAAATATGGTATAATGCGAAAAGAAATGTGATATGTTTTGTAAAACTTTACTCCCATACTATTGATTTTTTAATATATTATATCAAATACCGTATAAATTAAACAAAGCAATGCATTATTTAGGAATGAGTTCTAATTATTATTCTAAGTAAGCTGTATGGGGAGGTCCGAAGTGTCCAAGTGTCATGAAACTGCTCAAACCAAGTGGTCCTTAACAGGATTCATGTTCACAATGAAAAACATGAATACGCTTTACAGTCCTTGTAAGGTCTGGCGGTCTACAAGGACTAATCATCTAATCACTGGTGTCTCTTGCAAGGATTCTCAATTTCTGAACTTATATTTTGCCCAATTATTACCAACATTTTGGCTGTTTATGCCTCTTGTCCTTCTTCCAATCGGTATATCATACATTTTCAATGACTTATAACTATTAGATCGGTGAGACCTATCGGATACCTCTACACATAAAAAATATATCATAATTTTAAGTCAATTTATGAAATAAGAAAATCTGGACCCAGTCCCCAAAATTTAAATCAGTATATTTATTCAAACAAAAAAATCCTTCACAATTACATGTTTAATATTCTGCATGACGAATTTTAGTAGCTGTATACCCAGGTTTTTAGAATCATCGTTTCTTATAAACGAGAAGTTTTCGGTTGCAAATCCAAGAGATAAGTTTATTCCGCAATTTTTCTAATATTTAAACTGACATAAGGTATGACTTTCTGTGACTTTAGCTTGTGAGGAAATGATCAAACATACATCATGTAAGGGGAGAAAGCTAGGAAGCTGATGTAAAAAGCGGGAAAGGGTATTTTGTCTGAGCATTATCATAATGTGTGGAATACTTTCGGGGTCCTTGTCACCTCGGCTCCCTTCAGGAATCTCCGGCCTTCCCCAATACTCTCTTTCCTCCTACATAAACTGGGTTATGGAAAATTCCTAGATCCAAGTGCCCCACATCCCAGAAAATGGAACCTATAATCCATCCAGATTTTCATTCCTGTGTAGTCTTCATAACTCCCAAATAAGATGTAGTTTAGCTGAAATTATTTCGTAGATGTATATTCAATTTGTAAGGAGTTAGTTGGTAACCTAAATGATTTTTCTTTTTATTCTAAGAAATACCTAAAAGCCAAATTGGGAAACTTTTATTTACATCGAAACTTATTTGAAAGAATAAAGTACACTGAGCTGGAATATATAATTAAGTAATTATTACACGTTGTCGACGGTAGTAAAAAATTCAACCTTAAATTAGGAAAATGGTGAGCTTCTTTTAAACCCAAACCTGTGTAACCCCAAATCCATTAGCACTAAAAAAAATAACAAACTGTGAATGTAAATCCATTTTATACTAATGATATTTCACTTCCCTCCAATTATTTTCATATAATTACAATACATAAAGCAAGAGATGAAAGAATGTCAGAAATCGAAACTTTGGCAGAACTTCAAAACCACTTATTAATTACAGAAAGCACTACTATTATTCTAAACAGGAATTTTCTCCATTCCTTCATTTCCTTTTATAAAAGCAGTAGTACCGAAGATCCTAAAGAATATATGCTCTAAGTGAACCATATCAGTACTTTAAAATACAAAACAAGGTATAAGAGGTCTTCCTTATAAAAATAACGAAATTTATTAAACTCTGTCTGATTGTTCCTTTGTAGTTTCATTTAAGTAGTATTCCATGATTGAATGTCGAAAACACACTAATTTTTCGGCTATAAAATTTTGATAAAATACATAATAACAATGTATTATTCGAAATTAATTATAGTATAATTTAAATATTGGTTTAATTTACCAATACCTATAGAGTTAAAATACAATATATCTACAACATACTACAAAGATTTAAAAGTGATAATTTTATTATATTTTAATAGGAAAAGTACGGATATGAGAAAACCTCCGATATTTAAGGAATATTTTCCATAATATATAAATAAAGTATCAAGATTTACATGTAAGAATAAATAGATTACTCTAATCAGAGATCATGCCAATCACCTTTGATGTGGGGCATAATCAAAATAAATAATTTTGTTGAAGCATACCAAAAATATGTATAAAAGTTTATTATATATATATATATATATATATATATATATATATATATATTACATTTAATGGAAATAAATAAATTACTTATGAACGTCCGTATGTTTGCCCTTGTGTGTGTGTGTGTGTGTGTGTGTGTACATTCAGGATGAAATAATTAACCTCTTTTTGAGCTGCAGGTCGAATCTGTACCATTGGGATTTTTTCCCTAGACTGAGAGAGCATTCCAATTTGTCTTGGCTACTATTCATATTTCACAAAATACACTTACATCTGTTTTTCTGACGACCTCCTCTTGAAACGTGAGCCCTCCTCCATTTAAAGCAACAGGGCCTCCAGTATTCACGTCTTGTTCTGAGATTCCTAGGGTTCAGAGGTTGTTATTCCAACATAATGTAACATTCAGGGCTGATACTGGCATGACACACAAGACATCTCATGATATACTCTCTATTTAGTAATCTACTTAGTAGTAAGTGTTAATCCAATAAATAGAAGTGGGGTTAATTGAAGGCTGAAAACAATAAACCAGGAATAACAGGAATTTTTAGTAACAAAAACATGCAAATAACTACAATTGTCGTGGGTCAATAGTTTAACGAGATTGGTTCTCAAACCTTTTTAACATCCGACTCATAATAACATCAATAAATTCTGCAAACAATGGAAATCCTAATATTCATTCCTTATATACCATAATAAACCGTATCTAATACCCTCTCTTTCACCATGAATTTAATCATTAAAATTGTTTTGTTCAGAGTGTTTAAACGTTTCAAATTGAAAATGTCGAAGTGAAATTTTCATCAATTTTATCTTTACGAATTTAATTTAGGGTATTATGTGCCACAGCTCGTAATTTTAATGAATTTTGGGGTCAGGAGACTATTATCGAATGCATGGTGCAGCGTTGGTTCCAGGAGTTTTGCAGTGGAGATTTGGACTTCGAAGACAAGGAAGGTCGTGATCGCCATTCATCATTTGACGACGACCAGCTGAGGTCAATAGTGGAAGAAGACACAACCAAAACCACCGGAGAAATGGTGGTACAACTCGGCCTGAACCATTCTACTGTAGGATGCCAATTGGAGCCAACAAGGAAGTTGATCAAGTAGGTGCCACGCCAATTAAACGACCATAAAAAAAAAAATCGCCACTTTGAAATCAGTTCCATGTGTTGGGCACGCCACAAAAACGATCCATTTATTGATCGCATTGTGACATGCAATGAAAAATGGAACTTTTATGACAACAGAAGGTGTTGTATACAATGGGTGGCAATGATGAACAATCAAAACATTTCCCAAAGCCTAACTTGCACCCAAATAAAGTTGTGGTCTCACTTTGGTGGTATACTCGGGGTTTTATCCACTATAGCTATCTCAATCGCGGCGAGACTATAACTTCCAACCAGAACTGTCAAGAAATTGATAATATGATTCGGAAGTTGCAGAATATTAACCCAGCATTGGTTAATCGGAAGAGGCCGATCTTCTTCATGATAATTCAGACCACATATTACCATCGACGCAACCACGACTACTCCAGTTGGGCTACGAAGTTCTTCAAGATCCACTTTATTCACCCAACCTCTCTCCTACGGAATTCCACTTTTTCGGACATTTCGACAAATTTTTGAGGGAGAAAATTTTTCAAAACTAGGATGAAATTGAAAATTTTATTCGCGAGTTCATTGCATCCAGAGATCCAGCTTTTTTCCTGCTGGGATAAGAAAGCTTATTAAGCCTTGGCAAAAGTGCATTTATTCTGACCGAAATTACTTTGATTAAATATATATAGTTAATCTGTAGATATGGTGTATTTTCAATGAATATTAAAAATCTGCATTAATTTTGCATCAACCCAATATTTCAGTGGTTCGTTTTGATCTTTCGATTTACTAACGCTTCTGGGGTAAGATTAATAATATGTGCGGCAATGGGTATTCTTGTTATATACCCAATGCACCTTTTGCGATTCTTGGTAACATCAATGCGACCAAAGGCTTCATTCTATTGCAGGTTGAGTAAAAACGGACAAAATCCACAAAAAAGATTTACAAGAGCGCTTTCGACTTGTATATCATCTGGATGTTGATTTGGAGTGCCCTAGGACCAGAGACTCCATTCTAGTTTTGAGCCTTAGGAAAGTGATCTCAAGATCCATCTTTATTCATTTGTATAGCTTAGCCTTGATAGGTATCCCCCCAGATTGTAATGGTTCAGCCTGATCACCTTGTGTGCTTTGGGGAAAACAATGGGCAAGTGATGTAGATTATTATCATATTCATTGCCACTCAACCACTTACCTAATGAACACAGTAATGTAGAAGAGGTAAACAATGCCCATCGCTAACACTTCGGGGGTCTTTGTAGGATTATTAATACACTGTAAACGTAATTATCAAACTAATAATATTGCGTCAACGTAAGTAAGCTATTAATCCTCCTAATTATTATACAAAGTATGGAAATACTTGTCAGTATCCATTTTTTTTATAGGTATACAGTATTGTACAATGTTGGAGCAATCCCGTTATTTAATTTTTTGAATGTTTAATGGCGGAAAGTCAAGAAAAACACGTTAAAGATGATCCAGTTAATTCAAATAAAGGGTCAGAACCGCCAGTATAAATGATATTGTTGTCATACCTGTTGATGGAGGCCGTTGTCACTGGCTGATGGTCGAGTACAGCTGGCAAGCGCTTTCGATGCGATGGCACCATCTTCAAGCCCGTCAAAAGTTGTGCTGACACAAATTGTTACTGAGCTTTTGACGGGATTGAAGATGGTGCCATCGCTGTACTCGACCATCAGCCAGTGACGACGGTTTCCACCGACAGGTATGACAACAGTAAAATATAATACTTCAAACCATACGTATATAAACTTGAACGGATCACATTTTTGTCATCCCCTTGGTAGGTTCGATGGACATTTCATTCAAATTCGAAAATCACGTTATGTATACAATAGCAATAGCAGATCTTCCTTAAGGTTAATCTGCTAATATGTATTAGGATAGAAAGCGCGAATATTCTGCAAATAACTACACGTTATTCTGCTCTGAGCAAGTATTATATTTTACTGTTGTCATATCTGTCGGTGGAGACCGTCAACACTGACTGATGGTCGAGTAGAGTTAGTAAGCGCTTTCGATGCGATGACACCATCTTCAAAAGTTCAGTAACAATTTGTGTCAGTACAACTTTTGACGGGCTTGAAGATGGTGCCATCGCATTGAAAGCGCTTGCCAGCTGTACTCGACCATCAGCCAGTGACGACTGTCTCCACCGACAGGTATGAGAACGGATGTTCCAGTTCTTTATTTTTCACTTAACATGTTTCACGACTTCTATTATACCATTTCAGAAGTTGTACATGTATTATTTTTCGACCTTACCGCCACAGTGGTTTCCAAAAAATATTGATTTCAGGTAAAATTTCTTCAATCTTAATTTCATGTTCATTTTATATGACCGTTACATTGACAGACAAATTGCTTCCTTGTAATTTCATCTCCAATATATTTTGTTTAGGGTTTTGGAGCCGGTGTCTCCTTTATGAAACAAACTGTCAGGTGAAAAGTGTTCAAGCTGACCGTGGTGCTTGGAAAAGTTGACAGGTAGCCAAAAAAATAAACCTGTGGTAGAAAGCCATAAGAGAAAAGGGACATACGAGATGAGGTAGGCTGACAGGTGAATGGGGAAGGGCATCCCATGCAAGGGATGGCCAGCACATGTTCTATCTCAAACCCAGGCTCCGACTTATATCTACAGCTTTCGCCTTGACGTTTCATTCACTCCCCACTCTATTGTCGCTCCTAACGCCCGACGAGCAGACTAATTATAAACTTAATAAACATGAATATGGAAACAATTATAATGATAAATAATTTTAATATTGTAGTTCCCGTTCATTACTTTTGTCGAAATAATACCTGAAGAAAAGTAATTGTCAGAGGGAATCAC
The DNA here is from genome assembly GCA_019009955.1 of Riptortus pedestris. Taxonomy (NCBI): domain Eukaryota; kingdom Metazoa; phylum Arthropoda; class Insecta; order Hemiptera; family Alydidae; genus Riptortus; species Riptortus pedestris. The sequence goes on along the minus strand of CM032233.1, from coordinate 58,916,951 downwards.
TTTATTGTATAAAGTTATATACAGATTGTGGGGCTGCTCAATTACATTGAGATGCTGAAGCACACAGAAACTGAAATCAATCCCTAGGACAATACCAATATTAAGTAAAACAATACATATTCTATCTAGTCAGATAAATAACTAAAATATTTCACACGGTCAGCAACATAAAAGGTGTATGTCACTAGATATAAATTAACGAATTCTAGTATGAGAATAACATGATCCGTCGAATACTGGATTATTGATGCTTCATTCAAAGAGAGAAAAAGTCCCTCATGCACGGGCTCCGTATACTAAGCAGTGTTTCTACGTACAGGAATATGATTTTTTTATCCTTCTCTTCACCCCGCTGTACCTAGGGCAGCCCCATACCAGTGGTTTATCCAATTTATATCTTTAAATTTTTAATTCCATTTAACAGGTAGTCCGTGACCCCCAAACACCCACATAGTGAGTCCTTGTAGGCACCTTAAACCTCCTCGGAGCCATTAGCTGTATATTTACATCGTGGGGCGAACGTTTCAAAAGGGTGGCTGCAATTGAAGCCTCACTGTCTCTTTTTCTGGCAGACTCCAATAACTGCCTAATCAACTAAGATGGAGTAGAAAAGCTCCCATATAAAGATTGAGAACCGAAATGTAATTAATGTGGAGAAACCTAGTCCGCTGGAACATATTGCCGGGACAACTAAATCTCGAGTTTTACTATATTTTAACCGAATTCAGGAACGTGGCATAATCGTAAATGATTATATCATCTGTGTGAAAATTACTTTTAAAAATGATAGACACCGGAAATCGTATTTGGTAGTTACCGTAAACTATTTTATTATTTTAACAATTTAGGAATTTACAGAAACACAATGAAATTTATGTACTGATGGTCAGAATTACGCAGACATAAATGTTGTCATAATACACTTACTTATGGAAGCTAGAATTCTCTATTGCGTAATAGAGTTCAATACAAAATAATAATAATTTGAAAATTATTGGTTGATAAAGGTAGTTGATGGTGTCAGATAAGCTGAACGGGAAAGGCTAGTGCACAGTTTGGTGGAAGTGGCCAAAAGCGGCAAAGTAAGGGTGTGTCCATTAATATGTAAATAAGCCTAGTCCCACTCACCAACTGCCCTATACTTATACCTGTCAGTTACAGGGCTTCTGATAAATTTTTGATCAGGTATTTTAGCTGGTGAGATGGAGAAATTCAGTAATGACGTTCAGGAATACTGGGTACTTCTGCAAAATATGTTAATGCTAAGGCTGAATGAAATCATGTCTTTACTTTTAATATTCCTGCCAGTCAATATAGTGATATTCCATTATAAATAGGCACTTTGTACTTTTTCCTCGTGCATCAATTCAAGCTGAATGCATTAGTTATATATATAGACAATTGTAGACTTTCTGATGAAGTTGAGTGCTTATAAGAAAATTGTGGATAGAAATAAAAAATTAATTATTTAATAATGAATAACATCTCTATATCCAATAAAAATTGAAATCTGTAGTTATTTCATTCGATTAACTTCGGCAAAACATTATTTGTATATCTGAGGCAAAAGAAAGGATCTTAATGTCTCAACTCAGTTATCTTTAAAATATTATTTCCAATAGCAGGCGTTTCGCCAATATCTCTATTGTTTGACGACTTGGTTTAAGGCTGATTGTAATAAGGAGTTTTTAGCAGATTTCCCTTAAGGGAAATCAGCTATTAAGGTCGTACTCATGACGCGATTTTCGAAATTTTTCTTCAAATGTCCATCGATCTTACGTATCCTAGTAGATGACGAAAATTAGGTCCGCTAAACTGTGTATATATATAAAATATATATATACTATATATAGATCTATCTATATATTTGTCTGTTACCGCTCTAGCGGTCGCAATTTTTATTTGATCGTTACCAAACTCGATATTTAGCCATTTTATGTAAAAAGAAAGATCAAGTTCGTTAACGGCTAAAATCTGACAAAGGAGAGGGGGGTTTAGAGGAGAGGAATTTGAAAATTCGAAATATCTCCGTTACTAGTTGGATCAAAAAAGTGTATAGGATAAATCTTATAGCGAATTACATTCACTATACAGATTATTATATACAGCTATTCTCTTCTTCTCCTTCTTCTTCTACCTCCATCGTGATGATAAGCGTGGAGGGGCCACCTCAGTCCACTTTGCCCAGCTGGGTCTGTCCGCCGCTAGTCTCCTCATCTCTGGCGCGGTCTTGCCCCTTTCTGCTCCTAATCGAGCTACGCAGTCCTGGTAAGTAAGTCTAGGTCTACCACGGGGTCGTTTGCCTTCTGGCCGTGCTTCATATAACCATTTGGCCTTTCTTGTGTCCCCCATTCGGTTGACATGACCAAACCACTTAAGTTGGCGCTCCTCAACTATCTCTCCAATCGGTCTCACCCCAAGGTCCTCTCTTATCCGCTCATTTCTGATGCGGTCTCGCCTTGTTTTTCCCGCAATGCACCTTAGGTATCTCATTTCTGCTGCCTTGAGTTTGCTTGCGTGGTTGTCCAATAAGGTCCAACTCTCTGCACCATACAAAAGCACTGGTAGAAAGACCGCTTTGTAGATTCTGAGTTTGGTTGATCTACTCAATTCTTCCTTGGCAATTAGGGCGTTCGGTATTTGGTAGAAAATTCCATTGGCCTGACTCACCCTATTCAAGACCTCCTGATCTATCCTACCATCCCTGCATATGAGTGTGCCAAGATACTTGTAGGTGTCAACCATCTCAAGTGGTACGCCATTGCAGGTGACATTAACGTCTTCCTCTTCTCTTCCTACACACATAACCTTACTTTTCTTGACATTTATGTCCATTCCTTTTCTCTTTAGCTCCTCATACCACTCCGTAACACTAGTTTGCAGCCTTTCCTGCGAGTCCGCCACAATCACTACATCGTCGGCATATAACATTGCTTGGGCTAGAACGGGCGTCATATTCCAGTAGCTCACCAGTGCTCGGGGTGTCCTTCTTTTGCAAATTTTCCATATTTCGTCCATCACTATAATGAACAACAATGGGCTAAGGCTGTCCCCTTTTTTGACTCCCTTGTAGAAGCTAAATGGAGAAGACTCCTTTCCATTGAGTCTCACAACTCCTTTTGGGTCTTGATACGCCGACTTAATGGCACTAATGAGGTTATGTGGAACACGCTTGCTAACCAGAGCGTCCCATATCTCTTGCCATGGGACAGAGTCAAATGCAGCTTTCAAATCCAGAAAGGCCAGATAGACATTCCTCCCTCTGTCCCATGCCTTCTCCACTATCATTCGGGCCGAGAATATATGGTCCTGGGTCTGCCTGCCCGGTCAAAAAGCAGCCTGTTCTTCCTCAAGATCCCCCTCACCTATTTTTCTTAGTCTCTGCTCAAGGATTCTGGTGTATAGCTTATACACCACAGAGGACAAGCATATAGGCCTGTAGTTTTCGCACTCAGCTTGACTGCCCTTCTTGTAGATTGGGATGATTATATTATTCTCCCAATCATTTGGGATTCTCTTTTCGTCCCATATCTTTTGGAATAGGGCTTGTAGGCACTTCCTTAATTCCTGTCCACTATATTTGATGAATTCCGGGGATATTCTGTCATGTCCAGCAGCTTTACCCAATCTTAGCTTCTCAATAGCTTCTTCCACTTCATCCTCCTCTATTGCACCATCTATATCTTCAGGGTAGTCATCATCTTGTCTTCCTCTCCCTCTAAGATTCTGCAAGTAATTGGGTTGATGCTCCACCATACTGAATTTATCCTGGAAGTGATCCCTCCAGACTTTCAGGATCTCCCTATCATCCGTCACAATATTGCCATTTCCATTCTTTACATTCATAATTGGTTTGGACCTTTTCCCTCTCAGAGCTTTGGTTATGTACCAGAACTTCTTTATATTTTCCTTATAGTGGTTTTCTATTTCTAGGCCGAACTCTTCCCAGGACTTCTGCTTTGCATCCTTGACAACCCTTTTTGCCTCATTCCTCAGTTGCACATACGCATCCCAATCCCTTTGGAGCTTACTTCTTTTATATGATTTCCAGGCTTCCTTCTTCCTTTTGATGGCAGTCCTAACTTCTTCACTCCACCATTTAGTCATCTTTGTGCTTGGCCTGACCTTCTGCATACCGCAAACCTCTGTGGCTCTCCTGAGAATGCATGATTTGATTTCTGTCCAGAGTGAATCGATGCCTAAGTCCAAATCCATTTCTTGTAGGCGATCTTCCAGGAGATTCCTGTATGCTTCGCGCTTACTTTCCTCTTGAAATTTGGAAACGGCAATCCTTCTAAATGCCTTGGCGGTTTTATTTCTTGGTTTCAGAATCATTGTGTCAGCAATCAGCAGGTGGTGATCAGTGCCCAACTCTGCTCCTCTAACTACCTTTATGTCCTTAAAGCATCCTCGGAGTTCATTGTCTAGGATGAAGTAATCAATGATGCTCTTCATCACTCGATCTCCAACCCTAGTCTCAAAGGTAATTTTGTGTATGTTCTTGTGAGGATACCACGAATTTCCGATGAGCATATTGTTTTCAATGCAGAACTCTATTAGACGTTGTCCATTGTTGTTCTTCTCATTCTCTCCTCCCCACAATCCCATTATGCCATAGGCATTTACATGGTCTTTTCCTGTTCGGGCATTCAGATCTCCTGCTATTATAATTTTCCTACGCTTGTTTCTACAGGCATCGACTGTCCTTTGTAGATCATTATAGAATTGATCTTTATCTGCAACTGAAGCATCCTCCGTTGGAGCATAGGCTTGGATGACTGAAATGTTTCCTATATTTAGCTTTATGTTCATAAATATAATTCTAGAGGATACTGGTTCCCAGATCTCAATTCTATCAAAAAGTTCATTTTTCATCACTAGTGCTACACCCTCTTTGGCTCTAGATCTTCCATCCACATCTGAGTAGATCATGCTGTAGTCGCCTTCAAGTTTCTTTGAGCCATTACCTTTCCTTTTTACTTCACTCAGACCGATAATGTCGAACTTGTATTTCACCAATTCGTCAACTAACTCCTTTTCCTTACCTGTAAGGGACTTGATGTTCCATGCGCCAATTCGTATGACCTTTTCCATGCCGTGTCTGTTACCATTTGACCATTTCCGAGGCTACCATTTCTTCTTCTTTGAATCAGAAATACTCTAGACGGGTGATTAGCCCAGTGCTAGAGGCCCCTTACCCAGGGACAACAGGTTCCCAGCGTTTATCGGGAGCTGGGGTCCCTAGGTAGATTGTCTTCACCATGACTAGGAGCTCTACCTGCCCCTTCGCAGTGTATCAGCCGTACCATCAGTCTCCCGCTCCGCCTGATACTCTCTGGTCACATGCCCATCTGACTCTTACTGTCTTCGGCCCCATGCCATTACTGGTGCTACTGCTGCCTCACACCAGAGATATTTATCAACCTCTCGGTCTAGATCCGCCGTGTTCAGTCGAAAGCAGGGTCACCTCTTGCAGGATGCGGTTCTTCACCACGCACGTACGGTCTTGGGTTCATAGCGTCCTAAAGTCCTCCACATTTACAGCTCCTCAGGACTCTCAGCTATACCCCTAGCCCTGAGAGAGGACCAATCTCCAGGTCAACCCTGAAGAAGGTGCTACCTCTCCCAGCACTTTACGACCCCCTTAGCTATTCTTAAGCTTGAATATTAACCCAGATATTTGCATTTTTTAGTTTTCATCCTTTAGCAAAGCCTCACTCCTGCTCATGTCGCATAAACAGTACTCTGTTATATAATAAACCACTTTATTCGAAGCTTAAATACAAAATATTGTTTTCATAACACATTTATTATACGGGATGCATGCAAATATATCTTGTTGACCCCCCCCCCTCCCCGTCTTTAGTTCTTGGATTACTAATATGTGAGTGATTGGGAAAAAAATTATTCTGATTCATTATAAATTACGGCACTAGTATATCAGTGATGATAATGATCTCTAATGTAGCTAACATGCATAGCACGCTTTGTGAAACCGTACAAATAACTGAATCTAGTTACACACCACGTTTACAAAAATAAGCTATTTCCGGACAATAAGGAATTTCCAGATTTCAATAACATTGAGCCCACACTGATGACCATTATTTAATACTTTTGATAATCCCTTGATCCAAAATCGTAATTATCAAAATGCAGTACAGTATTAACTATTTATTTGGGTTTTGATACAAATATAAAAATAAATACATAATATACACAATAAGCAATTCCCACAATTAATATTTTGAGGTTCAAACAACTCCATATATGAACCCAATGGGACATCATTAATAAAGGTGCTACCGCCCTGAGAAGGTTCTGTCCATCTACATGACAAAAAATCAAAAATAATAATACATAATTAAAATAATATACTTCACTAAAATATATAGGATCACAAATCCCACCATACTCCCTGGCCGTGGAAAACGTTCGCCAAGTGGCTGCCCTCTTCCTGCTTCAGCCAATGCTTTAAAACAAGAAGAATCGCAATTATCAAAATTCAGTACACAGATGAATTAATGTCCAATAGTACCGCAAATCACTGGTCCAGTGAAATAAAGTAGCTGCATAAGAGGGATAAGAATTTTTAAAAATAGCAGAAACAAAATAAAATCCTGAAAATACTAAACCACCAATACAGGTATGTATGTCTAGATGCCTATAACTCCGGGCAAAAAGAACTGAGTTGATGTCAGTCGGACACGCAAGGCCGGGGAGTATTGAGGTGTTTTCGACTTGTCCATAATACTTGGGAGAACAACTCACCAATAAATTCATTTTCTGAAATAATGTCAGCTTGATTGCGAATTGCACTTTTTGACACATTTGCAAAATTCATAAACCTCACTATTAAAACAGTTAGTCAATATTTTATTTATTGAAGGTGAGCGTTATTTCAACAATTTCTGTCAGGAAAACAGCCTATTTTGTTGAAGTATTGTTCACTGATAGAGAAATATTGCTCCTTTGGCTGGATCAGTCATAGAATTCAGACTGGCAGCCAATATCAGCGCCCTGATCTAACCTCTTTGAAGCAATTTTATTTATTTAGTTATTTTTTTTCTATATCATTTTGAAAAATAGGTTTACTTGTATTAAATAATTCTTTGCTAAACTAAATGAACAGAGAAAAATAATTAATACAAATTTTAAAACTTATTCTATTTAAACATTATATATTTAGGATGATACCAAAAACAAATGTTAATGTTCTAAAAGTTGATTGTAATTTCTATAACTTATTTGCAATCCCTCTCTTTAAATCCAATAGTTGTTAAAGCCACGAATAATTATTATTATAATTTGGCTGATACTTGTAGATGATATTCTTTTTTGTGAAGATAAAATGCTTGAATGTACAAAAAATGTTCCATATGAGACAAGGTATGTTGACACAATACGTGAGTTTAAACTGTATTTACAAGGAACGCCAAATAAAGCGAAATTCTAGTCATCACAATTATTGAGTTACCCACGACAAGGAAGCATCCATTCGTCCTTTTTAGCAGATTTCTCAAAGGGAAATCAGCTATTGAGGTTGTACTCAAGACGCGATTTTCAAAATTTTTTTTCAAATGTCCATCGATCCTACCCAGGAGATGACGAAAATGAGGCCCTTTCAAAACTGTATATATATATATATATATATATATATATATATATATATATATATATATATATATATATATATATATGTCTGTGACCGCTCTAGTGGTCGCAATTTTTGTCTTATCGTTACCTAACTTGATATATAATCATTTTACACAAAAAAAAAGATCAAGTTCGTTAATGACTGAAATTGGACCAGGGGGAGGGGGAGGGTTTAGAGGGGGAGAATTTCGAAAATTCTTAATATCTCCGTTATTATGCGTCGGATTAAAGAATTGTATAGACCCAATCTTATTGAAAATGTAATGTTCTATAAATGTTGTTACGTACGTTTTTTCACTATCTTGATTATTTACTGAGATATTTGCATTTTTTAGTTTTCGGTCTTTAATGAAGCCCCACTCCTACTCATTTCATATTTTCAATATTCTATTATGTTAAGAAGCACTTTATTTGAATCTTAAATACCAAATATTGTTCTCATTGAGCTTTTAAGTTTAGAGATAAATGCAAATACGTGGCGTACGTGGGAAATCTGCTTAGTTAACGCAGCCCCTGCGTGACGGACTTTTTAGTAAATTTGTGAAAGAATATTCTTTAAACTAATTCATCTCGTTCGGTGTCCCAATTCACTCAGGACACTGATCTTTGGTTCCGTCTCCCTTCTACCTATTTGAAACAACTGTTTGAATATCTTACAGTTAATAGATTGTAGTATTTTAGTTTCTTCATTTGGCCTAGTAATTAAGAATTTTAGAGGAAACTGTTTCAATTTGAGTCATATTTTAGCTCTTACTAACTACATATATTAATTAAGCACACAGTCTAGTAAATTGATAGCTAAAGAATCTAAATGCATTCTTCCTACTACTTATTTATTTAATTCAAATCTCTATTTGAAATATTTTTAAGGACCTTAAGGCTTTAAGTGATAAAGTTTTATACATACATTAAGGATACACAGGGTGTCCAAAGTTCCCTTGCCCCCCCCCCCTTAAAATCGCCAATTGTGTTAATTAATCAATTAAAGGTGTGGCAGAAGCAGTTGTGATTCCTGAAGAACCTTGTCAGTCCATATTCAACCTCCTAACCTTCTCCAGTACTTCTCCAGCCACCATTACTTTGGAACTTCCAATGGAATGCCATATTTTTATGACGGATTCTTGTAGAAAATTAAATTCTAAAACGAGTTTATATCTGTAAATTTTCGATTCGAAGCATCCTTTAGACGTAAAACGCAAAAAAATCTTTATTTCAAACACTGGCCGTTTTATTGAAAAATTATTATTGAAAAATTCACCGAAATAAATTCGTTTTAGAATTCGATTTTCTACTAGAATCCGTCATAAAAAGTATGGCATTCAATTGGAAATTCCAAAGTTAGAGTCACTGGAGAAGGTTAAGAGATTAAATTTGGACTAAAAAGATACTTCAGGAGTCACAATTCCGCCACACCAAGTCTTAGCTATTTATTGACGCAATTGGGGATTTTAAGGGGATGGCACGGGGACTTGGGACACCCTGTATACTTACATTGAGGATTATTGACTGTCCACCTATCTTCCCCCTACCAATCCGTGAGAGTTTCCTTACTTAAATTGTTGATTATGATAATAAAACAAGTTCAATATGACAAGGCAGTGAGAATTATTAATTTTATTATACATTTTTGTTTGTTTAGTGCTTTAACATTATAAATGGAAGATGAAATGAGTAAAACGTAAAACGGGTCATCAATCTTGAGTACATTTGAACAAAATACTTGGCCCAATTTTTCATATAATTACAAATTTATTATATCCGGATTTAAATCAATAACTGATACTTGTACGTTTTTATAAACATGAACTCTTAGATGGCTGATAAAAATTGGTTGAAATCAAATAGTCGAGAGATAGTGTAAATCTTTTAAAAACGTTCGAAAGCTATCCATCATAGCTTTTCTTTAAAGCGACATGGGCTGTCAGAATATTAGGCTAAGTTATATTTTCTAAGGAATGTGCCGGAAAGGCAATTTCAAAAGCAATTAAAACTTTGGCAGTATTTAATTATAGAATGCCACGCCTACTCATCGACATCTAATTGTTAGAGAACAATGTTGCTAGTTTCTGACGGAAAACTTCCAACGAAGAATATTGTTTCTCTAATAATATCAGTATTATATACATCTTGCTACTTAATAAATGTTCATTTTGCTGTATTATTTTTCCTCATGATTGGGAAAATTAAAATAATTATCTGTTATATATTTCGAAAAATGGATTATCAGAGAAAAATAAGTAAAGACTACGGTGCAGAACCTGCAGAAGTAGCGAATTTCCTTATTTACAAACATTTTTTTTGTATTGTTATTCAATAATAATTCAGCTAGTAGCTGATTCCTTTCTTGAACGCCTCCACACATTCATTATCAAACCAAGTGTTCCTTCTCTTCTGAGTTTCTTGAGTACCAGTTTTAGCACCTATTAGTTATGCGTATAATGATTAAAATTATATAGAATTCTAAAAAAAATGTATTGTGAATTTTGAGCATTAAAAAGTGTTAACGAAAAGAAAAGAACTGAATTAATTGAAAAATAATCTGTCTTAAATTCTCAAAAGTTAAAAAAATCAGTTTTACGAATAGCAGCTTAATGGTTTCTTCGAAACGTAAAAGAAAAATATCTATATATGTCTTTCAATTATTAAAGAACAGAATATTTACATATTTGGCTAAAGGTAAAAAAAAAAATAATTTTCAATAAGAGTTGTGTACATTTTTTCGATACGACGTATAGTAACGGAGATATTTCAAATTTTCAAAATTTTCCCCCTCTAAACCCCCTCTCTCACTGATCCGATTTCAGTCATTAACGAACTTGATCTTCCTTTGTACATAAAACGCTAAAAATATGGAATTTTATAACGATCGGACAAAATTGCGACCACTAGATCGTTAACAGACAAATATACGTATATAATTTTGAACGGACCTCATTTTCGTTATCTCCTGGGTAGGATTGATCGACATTTGTGGAAATTTTTCAAAAATCGCTTCATGAGTACGACCTTAATAGCTGATTTCCCTTAAGGAAAATCTGCTAAATAGTACATGCTAGAGATATAGACTATATCTCTATATATAAACATTAGACTAGTGTTAGGCCATTTGAAATGGTTTTAATAATAATAAAAAAAACATAGTAGTACTAGTACATTTATATTATCTAAAATTGTTCGAAATTATATTAAATTTCTCGCAAGTCAAAATCAAAAAGAAGAGAAGTTAAATTTTGTAAAACAAATTTAATTTCTTAAGGTGATTCAGTGTGTTGTCGGTATGTGGGCTCCTCTCAGTAAGACGTTCGTATGTGTTTGGTGGAATCTCTAAATCAACTTTAACTTAATTAACTTTACTGTCATTGTTTTGGAAGTTTCGCCATAGACTTTAAAGCCGAAGGATATTCTTGATCCGTAATTGGCGGGTCATTCGTTGACTAAGTCACTTGACAAACTAACTCTAATTAAAATGACACATATTGAATGAAACATATTCGGAAGACATATATTTAAATGAGTATGATGTGATATTATTTGAAAAAAAACAAAAAAAAAAACGCATGAAATCAAATATCTCCTGATTGTCGTGCAAGTTTGTTCAGGAATAAGGGAGACCATTGTCTCTCATACAGCTAGCAAATCTTTGAAAATCTGATAAGCCCAGCTGAGGGGAGTCTGAATTGTATTGGAACCGGGGAAGAGAGGGGGTATATTTGAAAAATCGGAGCGTTATTGGAGCTCCTTTTCTCGTTGCTCGTCGAGTTCCCCACTCTACCGACCCACCTTACCTACCAGACCTTACCGACCTCCAATACGAGCTCCGAATTTAAATTATGTAAGCACCTACCCCGCTATTATAAAGGCCCCATGTGGATGGAATATAAAAAGTGAAACCAATAATTTGCGATAGCCATGAACCCTTTCAAGAATCCACGCAGTGGCAGTCCTAGAAAATAGAATTTCAACCATTTCTCATTGTAATTCTACACCTCAGGCAAAAATGCTTTATAGTTTATTTCTCAATAAAAATATTATTAGAATAGAAATTGGAAAAATACTATGTTCTTTTCAATTAACATAATACATATACTTCTTTTTTCCCTGATATAATATGTAGACTTTTATATAAATATTATTTCCGGCGTTTGTCTTCTACATTAAATAATGGACATTTATTTAGTTAATATTCTCCTAATAATTGAAGGTATGATCTCCTTTCCTTTCTTCTCTTGGCAGGTTACAATAGAAATCATGTGATTGTGAAAAATAAGTTCTTTATTTTAAAATTCTTTTAAATGAGTGTAAGGGTATAGCTAAAAAGCTCCAAGAACTAATACTATTTTTGTTGTTATTTCATCTTAAAAACCAAATTAGGATAACTCTTTGAAAAGGGCTCGTATGAGCTCAAACTGGTTGACCGAGTAAATACAGCAATTTTCAAGAAATAGAGAAGGAAATGAAGTTTAATTAAACAGCCACACCATACGTTTTTTACTCGAAAATTGGAAATAGTAAGCAATCAAGAATAAATGAGCATTACCTAGAAAATTTAAAGAGGAATGGTTATCGTCATATTAATTATAATACTGAAGAGGTCATAAACTAATCAGAGGTAAACATAAGTATTTATTATTTATTTTAAACATGAGTATATGTGGCTTTATATATTCCGTTTTATTAATTCTATATTGAATATTTCCTATTGACTTTCACTATTGTCCGGATTTCCTAAAATGGATAATAATTCAGTTTGTATTTCTCTTCAAGTCGAGAGGGAATACATAGTTCCTGTGCAATAAAATTAATTATTTATGATTTCACTCTAAACTTGAGATAGACTACAATTTTAGGTGAATGCTCTCTGTCGCAGTCCAAACTAATTAATATAGCTAACTCCCAATATTCCTGGCTGAAGACATAAAAGAAATATCCCAAGATAAAAGGAGTAGCACATTTTAGCAGATTTCCCTTCAGGGAAATTAGCTATTTAAGGTTCTACTCTTGATGCGATTTTCGGAAAATTTCCTCAAATACCCCTTCGACCCGAGATGACGAAAAAAAGGTCTGTTTAAAATTATATATATATATATATATATATATATATATATATATATATATATATATATATATATATATATACTCGTATATATGTCTGTTACTACTGTAGTGGTCGCAATTTTTGTTTCATCGTTACCAAACTTTATATTTAAACGTTTTATTAAAACCTAAAGATCAAGTTCGTTAATAGCTGAAATTAGACAAGTGGGGAGAGGGGTTTATATGGAGAAATTTTGATTCAAATGATCTCCCTTATTATGCGTCGATTGCAAAAACCAATCTTATTGAAAATTTATAATTACAATAAATTATTGAATAAATGAATTTGCAATTTTTAGTTTTCAGCCTTCAGTAAAACCCTACTTCTACTTGGTCTGATTCCAAGCTAAAATACCAAATATTGTTTTCAACAAAACTTTAATAGATTAGACACATGCAAAAACATGATGAAGTCATCAATTAAGGTTTTATTTATTGTCTCCAAAAACTATACTATGCTGTATATTTAACCGTTTATGACCACGCCAATGATAATTCGTTAATCGGACCAGGAAAAGACGAGGGGGTAATCGGAAATTCAAAATTGGTAAGTTGGATTGAGAAATGTTACAGACCATATCCTCTTAAAATATCGGTGGTCTACAGTTGTTGTTCTACTCAAATATTAAGCAAATTATTCGTGCTTTCTTATTTTCAGCCTTCAGTAAACTCTCACTTCTACTCATCGAATTTTTATTAAGAAATTGAGAGTGAATAGTGAAATAGCTTTAGTTTCACAGCAGCACGTGGGAAATCTGCTTATTTTACGCAGGCCCTGCGTTACAGACTTTTTACGATTAATCGCCAAACTATGTGTGGTCATTTACTTTGAGTTGAATATGACGTGAAGTCAATTAAAATATTAATCTGTTCTTAAAGGAAGTGAATACATAAACCTTTTTGCTTACAGGAACCAATAATAATGGAGATGAACCTGTCAGCTGTAGAGGAATGGGTTCTTGAGGGGAATAAGGTGCGAGCCGCATGAGGGCTTTACTCCACCCCTACATCACAATCATGAATATGTTGATTACTTAGAGTTCCCTACTTAAAGTGGTGTGTAACACTCTCACATAGCCCTAAGTTTCATTAAAAGTTCCCTAACATGCTTAGGGGAAGGAACTCGCTTAGTAGAGTGTGTGCATGATGGTGAATATGAGTGGGCGTGTCAATCTGTTGCTCTCTATCTTCTCATGTAATGAGTCCTGTCCATATTCAAATTTGTTTTATTAGCAGATTTATCCTAAAGGAAATCAACTTTTCCAGTTGTACTCATGACGCGATTATCGAAAACTTTCTTCGAATGTCCATCGATCCTACCCAGGAAATGACGAAAATGTGGTCTGTTCATAACTATATATATATATATATATATATATATATATATATATATATATATATATATGTTAACGCTCTCGCGGTCGTAATTTTTGTTTATCGTTACCGAACTTAATATTTACTCGTTTTATGAAAAAAGAAATAACATGTTCGTTAATGGCTGAAATCGGTCAAGTGGGGTGGGGGTTAGATGGAGAATTTTTGAAAATTCAAAATATCTCCTTTATTATGCGTCGGTTAGAGAACCCAATCTTATTGCAAATTTATTTTTACTATAAATGATTGCATAAATATATTTGCAATTTTTAGTTTTCAGCCTTCAGCAAAACTCTACTTTTAGAGATTGCGCTTTAACAATAAGCGAATATATCATGAATAGTCTGATTCCAAGCTTAAATACCAAATATAGTTTTCAACAGAACTTTAATAGATAAGACCCATTCAAAAACATGATGAAGTCATCAATTAAGGTTTTATTTATCCAGACTCCAAAATCTATACCATGCTGGATATTTAACCGTTTCAGTCAACACCAATGATAATTCGTTAATCGGACCAGGAAAAGGGGAGGAGGTGTTTAGAGGGGGGGTTGAAAGGGGGGATTTTCGAAAATTGGAAATATCTATGTTACTATACGTCGGATTGAAAACTTGTATCGAACCAATCTTATTACAAATTAAATTTAATTTTCTATAAATATTGTTATATACTGTTATTCTGTATCTTGAATACTGACCGAGATATGTGCTTTTTTATTAAGTGTGAGCGGATAACGGACGAGATGAGATTGGCTAAAGTCGTGTTCTGTTTGTGAGTTTCCCCCGAAAGCTATTTCGGCCGTTTCCGTAACTGTTCAGGTCTCGTGAAATTGGTTTAGAGACTTATATATATATATATATATATATATATATATATATATATATATATATATATATTTGACTGTACCACCCTAGCGGTCGCAATTATTGTTTGTTTGTAAACAAACTCGATATTTAGTCGTCGCATGTGAAAACGAAACGATTAAGTTCTTTGACGGCTGAATCCGACCAGGGGGAGGTTTAGAAGTCAGAATTTTGAAAATTCGAAATATCTCCGTTACTATGTGTTGGATCGAAAAAGTGTTTCGGATCAATCTTATTGAAAATTAAATTTGCTATAAATATTGTTATATACATTTATTGTCTATGAATATTAACCGAGATATTTGCATTTTCCAGTTTTCAGCCTTTCAGCAAACCCCACTTCTACTCACGTTAAATTAATAATACTCTGTTATATAATAAACCACTTTATTCGAAGCTTTAATACCAAATATTGTATTCAAGAGACCTTTATTATACGTGAAACATGCAAATATAATCTGTTGACCAACGCCACTCCCCCCCCCCGTCTTAAGTTCTTGGACTACTAAAATTTGATTGAGATAAAAATTATTCTGATTTATTGTAAATTACAGTACTAGATATAGAAAATAGTGTTCAATAAAATTAATGTTATATTCTGATATGATTCAGTAATTGTTTTTCTTTCCGGTGAGAGGTTGGTAGACCTGTTTGTTTACATTTCAGACTCTTCCCGTCGGGAAATTATTAAAAATTTTCTGGAAGATTCCTTATTACCTTTTGTATTTATTCACGGTGTTGTTTTGTTACCAGTATGTAGATTTATCTATTGTTTAACTTCAGGAGGGAAATCTGCTCAATTTATGCAGCCCCTGCATGACGGACTTTTATTTCTCTATCTTGAATATTTGCATGTATATGGTTTTTTCTTTCATCAAAACAAGACTTGATATTTAACCGTTTCCTGAAGAACTAAAGATGATAGTAGACAATGGCTGAAATCAGATTATGAACGCCACATGCTTTTGGAGCATTTTGAGAATGAGGAAACTGGTGTCGTGATATTTTTAGCCACCCTTTGATGGGCTGAGGTTTAGGCATTAAATTATGGCAATGAGTTAGGACAGGTTTTAGTGAATTTCATAAAAAGGATCTTCCTCTTGGCTCACAATCCTCCAGGGAATTTCATAAGGCTCGAATCAGGATTTTTACCTCTTATAACTGAAAATATTCCTAACGTTTTAACAGCACTTTTAGTCAACTACAGTTTTGAGATAATGACAGTCACTCAGATTGTGTCGCTAACAATATTGAAATTATAATTGTCCATCACGCAGAGGCTGCGTAAACTAAGCCGATTTCCCACCTAAAGTTTTACAATAGAGAAATTTCACGAGAGCCGAAAAGTTACGGAAACGGCCAAACTAGTTTTTGGCGGAAACTCACGAACCGAAGTTAGCCGATCTCATCTATACCATTATTTTTTGAAAATCGAGTCATGAGTGTGACCTCAATAGCTGATTTCCCTTAAGGGAAATCTGCTGAAACTTATGCAATTAACACTACGTTAATTATTAATATTACTAAATAATTGTTTTTCTTGAACCAGTATATCTCTTCTGATCTAGAGCAACAGTGTAGATTTATTAATAAGTCCGTTACGCATGAGCTGCGTAAACTAATCAGATTTCCCAGAATACAAGTCACTATCTTGATTATTAACTAAGATATTTGCATTTTATAGCTTTCGGCCTTCGGTAACCCCCCCCCCCTCCTTCTCATTTCATATTAACATTAAGCTGTTATATTAGGAAGCATAAATATCAAATATTGTTCTCATTGAACTTTTACTTTTTGAGATAAATGCAAATACGTGACATACGTGGGAAATATGTTTAGTTTACGCAGCCCCTGCGTGACGGACTTTTATAATAAAGAATTACTAATCCTCAATTTTTAGTTTATATTGGTTAGGTCTCCGATTTTTTCCACACTTTTTAGAGTTAAAAATAAAGAATTGTGATATCTTGTGCTGTATTTTTATGCGGGTTTTAAATTGGAATCCCAGTAGCTGAATATCCAAAGACATTTATATATTTGGAATTACAATCCAAAGTTCTTCGGAGTGACCTGGTTTCAGTATATGGTTGAGTGAAGAATGCCACGTGTGGTAGGCAATTAACTTGCATGAAGAGACAAATCAAGGAGCCCTTCAACAAATAATCTGAAGACGGTGAATAGAATGTGAGGGGGAAAAGTTCGAGTGTATCTGAAAAGAAGCGAAAGAGGACTTGCAAACAATAAGACTCCCCTAGGGCAGGGAGAACATCAATAAGCTGCCACTCGAGCAGCAGATAAGCCTTCCTAAATGGATACAAGGCCCATATCTCTCCAGCAACTCTATTTAAAGGTGACTGGACTAGTAGTGGGAATCCATTTTTCTAAATACATCTCAAGACCTACCTTTTACTTGGCATCATTAGAAGCCCAAGTCGAAAAACGTTATCACGTGTAATGTTTATGTAGATAAACTGTAAATACTAAGCCATTCGTATTTTTTTTTAGCAGATTTACTTCAAGGGAAATCAGCTATTGAGGTTGTACTCATGATGTGAATTTCGAACAATTTCCACAAGTGTCCATCCATCCTACCCGGGAGATGACTAAAATGAGATCCATCCAAAACTATATATATATATATATAATTCTCTGTTAACTCTCCAGCGGTTGCAATTTTTTTTGGTCATTAAGAAACTTGGTATTTAGAAATACCAATCTTCTTGAAAAGTTAATTTCCTTCAAATATTGTTATAAACATTTTTGGCAGATTTCCCTTAAGGAAACTTTTCGAAACTTTTCTTTAAATGTCAATCGATCCTATCTAGAAGATGACGAAAATGAGCTCCGATCAAAATTTTATATCTATCTATCTCTGTGTGTGTGTGTGTGTGTGTGTGTGTGTGTATATATATATATATATATATATATAATAGTTGTCCGTAACGCTCTAGCGGTCGCAATTATTGTTTGTTCGTTAACAAACTGGTTATTTAGTTGTTTTATATAAAAACGAAAAGATTAAGTTTTTTAAGTTTGGCGGCTGAAATCGGGTCATGGGGGAAGGGTGGTTTAGAATGGGCAGCATTTCGAATATTCGAAATATCTTCGTTACTATATGTTGGATCGAAAAAGTGTATAGAATCAATCTTATTGGAACTTAAATTTTCTATAAATATTGTTATGTACATTTATTCCTTATGTGTGAATATTAACCTAGATATTTGCATTTTCCAGGTTTCAGCCTTCAGCAAACCCCCACTTTTATTCATGTTGCATAAACAATACACTGTTATATAATAAGCCACTTTATTCGAAGCCTAATTACCAAATTTTGTTTTCAAGAGACCTTTATTATAATAGATACATACAAAACTCGTTATTGGTTTAAATCGGACCAATGGGAGGGAAGGGGGTTTAAAGGGGGGATTTTTCAAATTCGAAATAACTCTTAGATGTAAATTTAAGTTTGAATCTCTTAAATTAAATTTAAATTTATAACTAAAATTGGGATTCTTCAAATTCGAAATATATTATACTTATAGGATTGAAAATTATTATAGAAGATAGTTGTCGTATAAAATATGTAATGTGTAACATGAATCTTAGCCGAGATATTTGAATTTTTTCGTTTTCGGCCTCCAGTAAACCCCCACTCCTACTAATGCCATTTTAACAATAAGCTGTTATATCTTGAACCGATTTGTTCTAAGATTAAATCCCATATATTACTTTCTATAGACCTTCATTATACTAGTTGCATGCATCTTTGAGTGATTACGCCATCAAGTAAGATTTTCTGTTCTAGTCTCAAAAATGGTTATTTTATATATGTGTACCATACTCGATATTTTTGTGTCAGTATACACTAAAAATCACATTAGTTATTGGGTTAAATCGGACCTGGGATGAGGGGGCTTAGAGTGGGGATTCAAAAATTCAATATATCTTCTTTATTATGAGTTGGATCGTATATTTTTATAAGACCAATCTTGTTAACCATTGATAGCCTACAATTGTTGTTTTATGCATTTTTTTCGTAACTCAAGAATTAATGGAGTTATTCGTACTTTCTTGTTTGTAGAGTTCAGTGACCCCTCCGTAACTCATAGGTTTTTTTTTCATATCAAACCAGAATATGTGGTGAGATGAGATTACAAGTGTATAATACCTGCACGTAGGATAAACTGCTTAGTTTACCCAGACCGTGCGTGACGATCGTTTCTTATTTTTCATTACGGATGAGGATTACTGAGGATGGCAATGATTATACATTAATGCTTGCAAGCCGATCAGCATTAGATCATTTTTAGGGCCCATTGACTCTAATTATGACAAACCCTCTCGTCTTTTTGTTCTGTTACAGTCCTCATTGATTTGTTTTCATTGTTACTTCCAAAAAATAGTCAGACCTAACGAATGAGGCGCTATGGCTAGAAGGGCTCCGAAATGTGTTCATTGAAAACAACCATATTTTAATTCACCAATTTGAAACTGTCTTTGAGCAACTGAGTTATTTTCATTATTTTTAAAAACCGAAAATGGCTATCATTTTGGGGTCAGAAGTGATTACTTCCCTGTTCATCTCTACCTCTTTTATTGTGGCTCTAATAAGTTAATCTCACAGAAAATTCAGCAGACTAAATATACTGAGTCCAAACTAATTCGGTTTCTTTATTTTTATCAATTATTGAGAATTTGTTATAAACCCTGTTTCCAATGGGTTGCAAATTCTGACACTTTTCTCACACATAAACATTCTTCTATGCTAATTTAGATTTTTTATTTAATTTAAAATTTTAATTATTTTTAATAGCTATTGTACGAGTTCCTCATAGTCTTTACAGTTACTTTTGTAATCTTGTTCATAACAATACCATAAATAGCAATGCCAACATGGTTAAACATGCTCGTGAAAGCTAAAATGTTTGAAGTATGCCTATTGAAAAATTGCACATGGGAAATCCCCAACACTTCATGACGGATATTATAAATTTGATGGAATTTTCATGTGACCCTTTCCAACAAAGCCTGTTATTTGTCTTGCTACAATGGGATGTAAATAGTGACTGGGCTAATGTGAAGTAGCGGAGTATTTGGAGGAAGGAAAAAGCCGAGCCCAGAAGATCGATGAACGGTATAATAAACGACTTGAATACGGTCATACATATCCCAAGGAAAAATGAACCTTTCAAACCACTAAAGCCCATTCTTCCAGGAAATTGTCTCCTTCTCCCTCCCGGGGATGAAAATTGACCAAAAAGGATTATAAAGCTAATGCCTTGATTTCTGAGCTCTCATAACACCTTGGAGGGGGCGTTAACGTCCTTATTCCACGGGTCTTATTCGATTTAGGTTTACTGAAAAGGTTTAATATATATTTGTAAGTTGGTGATTATGATCGTGTTTCACTTGTCTAATAAGACGCAGAATACAGATTTTGTATGTAACTAATCTAAAAACTATCTGCATAATTTAATTATGATAAAACCAGTGATCATAAAAACAACACGGTTTTAATAGATTCAGAGTAGGTACATTCACTACTTAAACTGTAAAAGTTTAAAATTTACGAAGCGGGTGTCAAATAATCTATTTTATGTTACTTACTATTGCTTTATGAGCCATCACTTTTCTCATTTGTATCTGCATTGATAATATAATATAAGAAATTAAAGATAACCCTAAATTTAACATTAAAATTTTTGATCGATGTAGGTCTAAAAAGATTTTCTTTTTAATAAACATTCGATTTTTCAACAAGTTATAGAGAGTAAAAAGGATCGGAATTGTATCGCCTATCGATGGAATTATTCTTGCAAATAAAATATGTGTTACTTTGTACGCGATCATTCCTAATATTTCAAATGCAGCAAAGCGCCAAGAAAGAGAACAAAAACAACCAGTTTTGGTAATATCTACAATTGGTAGTATCTACATGTCTCATAAAATATTAAGATTTATTAAAACAATAATATCTATAATGATTTTGCACTTGACGGTGGCCAAAAATTCAGATAGCTCAGATTCCATAGTACGGACTGTGCTCAAAACTTTTCTACCATAGATCTACACACTTTTTCAGCTGTGCTTTAAAGTAATAAAAAGTCCGTCACGCAGGGGCTGCGTTAAATAAGTAGATTTCCCAAGTGCGTCATCTCAAAATTTGCATTTATCCGAAAACGTAAAATTTCAATGAGAACAATATTTGGTATTTAAGTTGCAAATAAAGTGTTTCATTATATAACAGAGTATTCGAACAATTTTTCAATCCAACGCATCATAACGGAGATATGACTTCGAAATTCTCCTCCTTGAAACCCCCCTCCCCTGTTCCGGTTTCAGCCGTTAACGAACTTGATCTTTCTTTTTATGTAAAACGTTTATATATATCAAGTTTGGTAACGATAAAACAAAAATTGCGACCGCTAGAGCGGTAACAGGCAAATATCTGATTCCCTTAAGGGAAATCTGCAAATAGAAGCTATAGATATATACTTGGTTATTAGATTTAGTTCGTTTTGTGAACAATGTGCTACTACTTCTTAAGTTCTTAGTCATATAATTTTCTGCAGATAACTTACCCATGATGTTGTCTATTGTTTAATATGCTTTATCAGCGCATTTCCAAATGCGTAGCTCGATAATTTAATAGAATTTCCTAGTCCCAATTTCTAGTTCATTTAGATTTTTAGCCGTCGAAAACAATTACGATAGACTATATTTAAATTATAGGGGAAATGATTTGATCATGAAACCTCCTAACAGACAATGCGGAATGAGCCGGCACATTGTCTTGGTGGAGAACCCATGACTTGTCCTTCCACAATTCAGGTCGTTTTTTCCTTATTCTTTCAAGGAGTTCAGCAAGAACGTGAAGGTAGTAATTTTGATTAATCGTTTATCTGAATACAACACATTAACTTTATTGCAAATTATTTACTGTATCTAGTACTGCAAGTTATAATGAATCAGAATAATTTATATTTTAATAACTCAATTTTTAGTAGCCCAAGAACTAAAGAAGGGGGGATGAACAGAGCGTACTTGCATATATCTCACAAAGTAAAAGGGTCCACCAGTCTAAACCAATTTCATGAGAACCGAACAGTTACGGAAACGGCCGAACTAATCAGGAATCTTAAGACGAGAACAGACTATAACCGATCTCATCTCGCACGTTATCCACACAACCTTGATAAAAATGCAAATATCTCGGTTAATATTCAAGATAAATGTGCATAACAATATTTATAGAAACTTTAATTTTCAATAAGATTAGCTCTTTACAAGTTGGTTCTATACACTTTTTCGATCCGACGTATAGTAATGGAGATATGACGAATTTTCGAAATCCGCCTTCCTCTAAACTCCCCTCCCCCCTCCCACTGGTCCGATTTTAGCCATCAACGAACTTGATCTTTCTTTTTACATAAAAAGATTAAATATCGAGTTTGGTAACGATAAAACATAAATTGCGACCGACACACACACACACCCATATATATAATTTTTAATGAACATCCTTTTCGTCATCTCCTAGGTAGGATCGATGGACATTTGAAGAAAAATTTCGAAAATCACGTCATGAGTACGACCTCAATATCTGATTCCCTTAAGGGAAATCTGCAAATAGAAGCTATAGATATATACTTGGTTATTAGATTTAGTTCGTTTTTTGAACAATGTGCTACTACTTCTTAAGTTCTTAGTCATATAATTTTCTGCAGATAACTTACCCATGATGTTCTCTATTGTTTAATATGCTTTATCAGCGCATTTCCAAATGCGTTGCTCGATAATTTAATAAAATTTCCTAGTCCCAATTTCTAGTTCATTTAGATTTTTAGCCGTCGAAAACAATTACGATAGACTATATTTAAATTATAAGGGAAATGATTTGATCATGAAATGTTTTTAATTTATATCCTTTGAAGGGGATTTATTGTTGAGAAATAAATTAGTCAAATTGGCAAAGTCAACTACAGAATTCGTAGTGGCATTGGAGACCAACCCTAGAAGTGTATTTATTCCCTTAAGGGAAATCAGCTGAAATCTGGTGCGTGAATTTTCAGATTCGAACCTGGTCCTTCTAGCACGGGAGTTTACCACGTTACAACAAAATCACATCATTCGGTGATTTCGACAATTTGAAGAAAATATATTACAATACAATTCTATTGCTGGACTACAGAGATTAACCACTTAATTTGTAAACAATGAGATAGCACTTAATCATTAATCAGTCTGATTTTCTAGATACTGCAAGAGAACTTCACCGGATAATCCATTAGGAATAATCCAAAGGAAATTGAACAGAGAGGTCTTGCAAGTTGAATAATCTAGCTGTGTGTGTGTGTGTGTAATGACGATAACAGTGCAAGCATGAACTAAGCAAACGTGCGGATTAACTTACGAACGGAGCAGCCGCCCACTCCAAACATTGATATTCAACCAGCCGTAGAGATGACATACTCGGTCCCCCACCCCGTTTGCCGTACTGTCCTATATCGGCCTGAATCAATAGGTCGCAAATACCAGATGCTCTGAAGGCCCCTTCAAACCATTTACACTCGGAAGCGTCAATTTAAATATAAACTAAAAATAAAGCCTATATAGTGTATGTTAAACCAGGCTCTCCCCCATGAAAATTTAAAAATGACTTAACTGATGAGTTTGGGGGATCCAGAAAGACTACGCTAATTGTTTTGGTAATAATTTTCAATGATTTTATCAAATTTTATTTTGTTTGATTATATAATTTTGTATTAATAAGCATCTTTTATACCCCATCATTTGTATTATTATTTACATTTTTTTCCTAATGTAGAAATGCTAATTATGTATTTCCTAATTTCAAAAGTCTCCAGAATACGTCTTTATGCTTTTAGCAGATTTCCCTTAAGGTAAATCAGCTATTGAAGGTCGTAATAGTCACGATTTTCGAAACATTTCATCAGATGTCCATCGATCCTACCCAGGAAATGACGAAAATGAGGTCCTTTCAAAATTATATATATATATATATATATATATATATATATATACATATATATGTCTGTTAACGCTCAAGCAGTCGCAATTTTTGTTTGATCGTTACCAAACGTTTTATGTAAAAAGAAAGATCTAGTTCGTTAATATTGGACTAGTGGGAGGTAGGGTTTAGAGGGGTATTTCCGAAAATTCAAAATATCTCCGTTACTGTACGGTGGATCAACAAATTGTATAGAGCACATCTTATTTAAAATTAAATTTACTATAAATATTGTTATATACATTTATTCTTTACCGAATATTAACCGATATATTTGCATTTTTCAGTTTTGAGCCTACAGCAAACCCCCCACTTCTACATATCATATTCACAATAAGCTGTTATATCATGAACCACTTCAAGGTTAAATACCAAATATTGTTTTTATTGAAGTTTTACTTTGTTGAGATATATGCAAATACGTTCTGTTGATCATCCCCCCTTCGATAGATAAAACTACATACAGATAACACTTAACACAACCGTGAATAAATTCAAATGATAAGGAGAAATGATTCAGTTAATTTACAATTTAATAACCCCCACAACAGGAAGCGTCTGAATTGTAAACAAACAGACTAGCCAAACTTTCAGAGCTGAATAGATACATAGAAATATTCTTGATCAGAAAGAAATACAGTTACTGAAATGGCATATGATATATTAATTTAATTGAAAACTAATTATATCTAGTACTGTAATATATAATGAATCACAATAACTGAATCACTCTAATTTTAGTAATCCAACAACAAATGACAGGGGAGGGGTAGGGCGTCATCAGAACGTATTTGCATGTATCTCATCTAAAAAGATTTGTTGAACAAAGTATTTTGGTATTTCGGCTTGAAATAAGACAGTTCATGATATATTAGCTAATTGTTAACGTTTGAAGACTCAAAGTGAGAGTTTAAAGAAGGCTGAAATCTACAAAAATGTCAATAACTCGATGGAAATTGAAGAGAGATAAAACGTACATATAAAAATATTTGTAGAACATTAAACTTTTAATAATATTGGTGCTACACAATTTTTCTATATGACGTGTAGTAACAGATATTTTGAATTGGTCCGATTTCACCCGTTAACGAACTTGGTCTTCAGTTTTACAAGTTTAAATATCGTGTGTAGTAACGATGAAACAAAAATTGCAGCCGCCAGAGCGGTAACAGACAAATACATGTATAATTTTGAACGGACCTCAATTTCGTCATTTCCTAGGTAGGATCGATGGACGTTTGAGGAAATTTTTCAAAAATCACCTCATGAGTACGACCTCAACAGCTGATATCCGTTAAGGGAAATCTACTAAAAATGAAACTGTCGTTTTTCTACTAGAGCAGAGTATCCAAGCATCAGTTACTTCGGGAATAGCCACTTTGGTCGTCTAACAACTCAGATGTACATCTAATAGGTGTCAGCCACTAGGTTATGGCAAAATCCTGAACTCCTCATAGTCAGCTTCGTGGAGAAACCACCATCACACGTTGGATGGATTAATTCAGGAGGCAGATTTAAGCCATAGGATATTGGAAAATAGCCTTCAGTGAAAACATCATCGGAAATAAAACAAGAGGAATCGGAAAACCGCACAGAGCATCCAATGTTGTGAATAATTTATAAGGGGTGATGGACGAAACCGAAAATTCGCAGGTTCACCAGCGTTGAGCAGTAGCAGGTTTCATTAGTGTCAGCACAATACCACATCGATCATTGTGTCAGTCAGAGTGGAAATTTTATCCTCAAGTAAGCACTCTTAGTTCCCGAATTAGTACCATACGGCTTTCAATGTTCATTTCTACTAAGGTAAATGTAACGTGTGTTCCGGAAAGTACTCTAGTACTCCAGTACAGATGATAACAGGATTTTGCTTTCAGATTTGGCAGAAATATGGGATAAATTCAATATCATGATAGAAGCTCGACTTTTAGATGAGTTATGAATGCGAAATGATTAGTATTTTTCTGTGTGAGGATCATCTTTCCTTCATCTAGTAGGAAGTGTGTATTTTTATCAAAGAAGAAATGGGAGTACTCTGACCCTTTTCACTATATACAAGTTGGTTGATTGTTCGTTTGAAAAATTATTGGAAAATGTGTATTAGATAATCAAGAGTTACGCCTAGGAAACTTTATACTTAACTGGCGCCCGAACAGGGTATAAATACATTTAATATAATCAGTTAAGTATAAATTAGGCGTGAAAGCCTTTTTCGAAAGCACTTTTATTGATAATAACAATTACAAACTTAAAATGAGTAGAGTATCAGGCTACAGCTCCTGGGGAATTGACAAGGAGAGGAAAGAAGGAAGGGATTATAAATAGGGAAATAAATGTTACCTAGACGTACCTAAGTACAGTAAGCGCCATAGTTAGGCTATGCCTGTAGCAGTTTCATATGCTTGATGAGTAAAACGATATAACAATCACAGGACAAAAGAGTCGTTTTCAAGGGCAACATCATAGTTCAAAGCGAGCACAACGTGAAGTGTACGAGGACGGAGTATGTTTGTGGGCCATTGACTATGGTGTTGTCATATAAAGGTAGTGAGAGGGGAGGAAAAAAGTCACGCATGGTCTGTATACACTAAGCAGATTTTCCACTTAAGGATATGCCACTCTATTGATCTCATCTATTCATCAATTTTATATTTCTAACTAAAAATCGGATGAGTTTAAGTGAGAGTTTATTGAAGGCTGAAAACTAGAAAGTAAGACTAACGCGCTTAATATTTGAGCTACAAAAACTTGTATAGAAAAAAACATTTTAGATGATCAATAGTTTAACAAGATTGGATTGACTAATTATAGCCGAGGTATTTCCATACCGTCCCCATCTGTAAACTCCCCCTATTCCATCTCCGATTTTAGCAATCAACTAATAAGATCTTTAGTGTTGAATGAAACAGTTAAATATCGAGTATGGTATAGAACAAATAAACATTGTCGAGTTAAGGGAGTAAAATCTTAAATGATGACGTCATCGGAATGTATTTTCATGTACTCCAAACATTAAAAGTTCAATGAATAGTTATTTATTATACAAGTGAGGAAAGTAGATCATTTTACAACTCGAGTGAAACGTTTACCCACACGAGCGAAGCGAGTGTGGTAATTTCACGAGAGTTGTAAATTCTACTTTCTTCACGAGTGTAATATTAATTTTTTTCTGTAATCGTGTAATATATGATCAGATCTAACCAGAATATGAACAAAATTAGGATGTTGTGAAGATTATGGTATGTTGTTGGTAGGTTATAAGCATGGTTGTGAAAGGTTATAAGCATAGTTATAAAACAACTAGTGATGATTGTGAAGTAGTGCAGTTATAAACAAGTGCAGGTTATAAATAAGGAAGGTAATTATTATTATATTTAAATTTTAAAATATATTGATTATTTCTACCAATAATACATTCACATTTCAATTTATTTTGTTAAAATAAATTCTTACAATGTTAAGAAACATTTAAAAGCATTTAATTTCCAACTTCAAATTATTTTTTAATTTATACTTATTACTAATTAAGAAGGCAATTCACTTTCTTCACTCTATTGCAAAATGTTTCACTTTCTTCACTCATTTCAGTTTAGTAATGTTACCATTATTCAACGATTACGGAAAAAGAATATTAAGTATGTAAGCTCCCAATAAGTAGTTCATAATATAACAGCTCACTGTTAATATGGCATATGTAGGAGTGAAAGTTTACTGAAGGCAGTCAACTAAAATATTAATGGAACATTAAATCGGATGGATTCTATATCATTTTTCGATTCGACGTATAAGAACGGAAATATTTTGACTTTTCGAAATTCTCCCCTTCCTCCTGTCTTATTTCAGCCATTAACGAAATTGATCTTTAGTTTTACATGAAACACATATATATCGAGTTTGATAACGATAAGACAAAATTAACTAATCACGGGCTGCATTAACTAAGCAGATTTCCCAAGTGCGTCACGTATTTGCATTTATCTCAAAACGGAAAAGTTCAATGAGAACAATATTTGGCATTGAGGCTTCAAATAATGTACTTCACAATATAACAGCTTTTTGTTAATATGAGATTAGTAGGCGTTGGGGTTTACTGATGAAATGAGGAAATATCAAGTTTAATATTCAATTTAGGGAAAATATTTATACAACATTTATAAATCGTCACAGTTGCAAGAAGATTGATTTTATACAATTTTTCGATCCACCGCATAACAACGGAGATATTTCGAATTTTCGAAATTCTCCTCCTCTAAACCCCTCCCCTCCCACTGGTCCGATTTTAGCCGTTAACGAAATTGATCTTTATTTTTACATAAAACATTTAAATGTCGAATTTTGTACCGTTCAGACAAAAATTACAACCTCTAGACCGTTAACATACAAATATATATATATATGCAATTTTGAATGGACCTCGTTTTCGAAAATCTCGTCATGACTATGACCTCAATAGCTTATAACCCTTTAGGAAAATCTTCTAAAAAAGGAATAGTTATAACTATATGTAATGACTACTGGGGAACTAGCCTTGGTTTGAGAACGTTTCCTTTTACGAGGGACTAGTGAGGGATCCGAGAAGGCAGGTTGAATCCCGGGAAGTGTCGACATGTCAGCCATGATTCATGATTCTGGTCACAGCATCTGCGGTGACAGCAGAAAGCCCAACATTTATAGTCTTTATAGAGACAGAGTAGAAGGATATAGTCATTAGTTCAGGATAAAGTTATTATTGCTAAGAGAGTTGAAGTCATAAGATATCATTTCTCCTTGATATAAAGCGACTGAATTATTCCTGACCGTATGAGGATCATTTACATAGATAGCATTTTAGCAGATTTCCCTGAAGGGAAATCAGCTATTGAGGTCGTACTCAGGACGCGATTTTCAAAATATTTCTTCAAATGTCCATCGATCCTACCCAGGAGATGATGAAAATGAGGTCCGTTCAAAATTATATATGTATATATTTGTCTGTTAACGCTCTAGCGGTCGCAATTTTTCTTTGATCGTTACCAAACGCAATATTTAAACGTTTTATGCAAAAAGACAGATGAAGTTCGTTAATGGCTGAAATCGGACCAGTGGGAGGTGGGGCATAGAGGGGGGATCTCCGTTACCATACGTCGGATCAAAAAAAAAATGGATAAAACCAATCTTATTGCAAATTAAATTTGCTATAAATATTGTTCAGGTTGTTTTTTCAGGTTATGTTTTCTTGAATTCTACTTTATCTTTTGTTATTATTATACATTACGACATTAAAAACTGCGCGGAAATACGTTTTATAAATACCAGTAGGGGTTTTTCACTATAAATTAATGTTAACTTGTTGGCGATGCTATAATTTAAATAAATGTAATAATAATATATTTTACTCATATTTTTTTTTAAATATTTAAGGAAAACACCGTTTAATTTCTACTTTTATGGTTTGAGGAGACACCCCCCCTCCACCAAAAATTCTTCCATGCCTTGCAATGATATTAGAAATATTTTTGGATGATAGCCACGCTGCCTAAAATTCTCCTCCAAAAATATTCTGTCCATTTCCATTTCGACTTGACTGATGTAAAGGACTAAAACTTTGAAGCTTAGGTAACTTCATTTTATGTTTGCTGGATGTTGATATCGGATAACCTAGTTATATTTATAAATGGTAATTAGAATGGCGTATTATCTGAAGCACTCATATGCAGATAAATTTTCATAAAGTAAAGCTGGAAACTTTGACAGGAATAAAATTAGCCACCTTTCCACGAGCGATTCAGCAGGAAGCATGATTTTAAAGTCAAATTTTCAGCAACTTCTAGTCGCTACGAAACAGTTTGCTCCTTATTTATGCATATTACATTGTTGCTGTCTGTTAATGAAGCTTCCATTATCAAACTGTTTAGATAATTTTCGCCACAATTAAGCATTTCCTTCATGACATAATTCTCTAGTTCTAAAGAGACTATTCGTGCTATTCTTACATTAATAACTTTTATTCTTTTAAATTAGTTCACTTATTTTAAAAAAAGTCATCTATCACGATAATGAAATTTATAATTTGTATTTATTATTGTCATAAACTCTTATCCACTGCAATTAGGTGGAGTCCATGAACAAATTTAAAAGACAATGAATTTAAAGAAACAATCATTTTATATATATTTGATAAATGTATAATATTCAGTGTTTCATTTGAGTAAATTTGGACTAGCTGGTTTATTCGTTGTTGGCTTGTTTCTCATGAGAATGTAAAGATTGAATTATGATATTCACGAAATCATCCGAAAATATTCTTCAACTAACACAAAAGGGATGCAAATTATGTATCTTATACATGAAATAACATTTAAAATTAATGTGCAGTCATTCAATTATAGCTGTGATGTAAACAGAATTCAATGTGACAATTATGTTCACAATAGCTGTTATTTTTTAAGTGAATTAAAATAATAGCGATTTACAGTCCAAATATAAAGATCGGATTACCGCAAGCACTGTAGTTTTTAAGCATGATGCATTGCATGAATATTGGCCAAATATTGATGAAGCTATATTAGTTCATGGAATGAAATAAAAATTAATGATGGCATAATAATAAATTCTATTTTGAGAAGAAAAGTCGGAAGTCAACATTTTGAAATTAATAAATAAAACGTTTTCGGAACGTAGAATGTATTCTAAATGAAATTCGTTCTTTACATTTTCCCCATAACTAAATAAAATATTGACGAATATGTTTTGATATCCTGGGAAACACTCAGTTCTGAGAATGGTTTCAAGGTATAAAATAGCCCCTGCTGAATATTTTTTTCACTCAAATATTACTATGAGAGATATTTGCATATATTTTACGTTCTTAACTCGAAAATGTTTATTTGATCTATACCAGCCGCGATATTTAACCGTTTTATTCCTCACTAAAGTTCATAGTCGGTAATCCCTAAAATTTTACCAGGAAAAGGGGGGTAATAAGAAAATATAAACTACCCCCTTTTAATAGCTCCTCGCAGCTGCTGAATAAAAGGTTAAAGCAACACGTAAAAAGTATTGACAATAATGAAAATAAAACTGCGTTGACGGATCATGTTATTTCCAGGGAATATACCTTCAATTGTGAAAAAGTTCAAATAATTGATAAAGAAATAAATAATACAAAACGGAAAATGAAAGAGAACAATAAAATAATAAAAAATAAAAAAAGGGCAGTAAAAAAAACAACAGAAATCAAATAACTTAATCATATATTCTGTAACACTTTGTCTTAAATTAATCGACTTTAAATTATGACGTGAAATAGTCGAGTTCAAGATTGACTTGTAAATAATCGATTTTTAGTCACCTGACTTAACCTACCTCGGGAACCTCTCAGTATCATATGCCTCCTCTGAGAGGACAGTCGCAGCGTAATGTAAAAGGTAAACGAGCACTTCAGAAATGTAAGTAGTAATTTATAATTAGATTTAATAAATATATCATAGATTTAGGCATCTACTAATACAATATTTAGCAAAAGAATTTTTAAGGGATGTGTTAAATTAATGTTATTAATAATTTTTATATTTTTTTTCTGTTAATAACGATAGCCCCTGAAGAGTTGGCAAATAAGCCACGAAACATCAATAAAGTTTACACCGAAAAAAATGTTTTTTATTGGAGACCCTTGCCATAAAATTTGAAGAATACTCCCTTTTATTATGAATCGTATCGAAATATTTTTAAGCCAATCATGCTAAATTGTTCATGCTCATAGCTTCAATATTAAGCGAGGTATTATGTATTTTCTTGTTTTCATACTTTCTTAATTTTTGACAGGGAAGTGAACTCTGGTCTATTTAATTTTACATCTAAAGTTATTTCTTTATTTATTAAAATATCTAAACTTATTTTTTTTATATGGACTTATGGCTGATGTGACAGAACAGCGGTTGACCATGTAAAAAAAATTGGTTTGTTTAAAATTTTTATTTTCTGGAGAAAAAGAAAATATTTAGTTTAATTAAATTGATGGAAGGCAGGAATTGCGCTCAATGGACTTAATTGGAGAATCCAATGGAGTAAGCTTTTGGTCAACTCATGCTACCGGATGGGAAAGGGAAGCACCACTTGCCGTCAAACTAATTTGCCAAGTTTGTGAAGTTATAGTTAATATGGCTTTGTTTATCTTTGATGCCCAAGACACCACGGGAAATCCCAGCAGGCAGCTTCCATCCCCAGAGCCAGGCAAAACTACCAGTGGAAAACATAACATGCCACGCATTCAGAGAATAACGGTATAAACTTTTCATTCATCACGTTTCACTTGAAACGCAAACATATTTGATAAAAGTAAATTTCTCATATAAATTCGTTTATTAATTACAACCTCACGAAATACAATAAGATATTAAGAGAAATTGTGTGCAGTTATTTAAGTGAAACTACTTTAATGTCATTAAACTATATCTTGCTTTTCTTTTATTCGAAAAAAAAGCTCGTTTCTCCTACTAAGCAGATTTCTCACGTGCTGGAATAACACAGTACTGATTTCATCTCAACAAATATTTTCTATTTCTAATTAAAATTCTGTTGAGTAGAAAAGGGTGTTTACTAAAGGCTAAAAACAAGAATATAAGAATAGCTTAATATTTGACTTACAGAAACATATCAAATATCAATTGTAGAGCATCGATATTTTAACAGGGTTGGTTCAGTAACATTTTTCGATCTGTGTCATAATAACAGAGATATTTTAATTTTCAAATCCCCCCACACCTGTTCTCAATTTCAACCATTAACTAATGTGATTTTCAGTGTTAAACAAAACAGTTAACTATCGAGAACGATATAGATCAAATAAACGTTTTCTACACAAGAACGTAACATTTGAATTTATGACTTCATCACACAACGAATTTGAATGTTTCCGCATAATACAGGTCTCTTCTAATACATTTTGGTACTTAAGGTTAGAATAAAGTGGTTCATGATATAAAAATGTTTTGTTAATATGACAAGAGTAGGAGTGGGTTTTCGCTGAAGGTTGAAAATTAAAAAATATGCCAATTAATATTCTAGCTAGAGAAAAATAATATATAAAACCATTTATAGAATATTAATATGCAATGATTTTGATTCTATACAATTTTTCAATACCACTCATAATAATAGAGATATTTTTAAAGTTCGAATTTCCATTCTCTAACCCCCCCCCCCTCCCGCCACTGGTACGATATCAGCCGTTAACGAACTTGATCACTAGTTTTATATATAAAAAGTTTAATAGCGAAATTGGTACAGACTAAACAAAAATTGCGACCGCTGGAGCGTTATCAGATATATATAGTTCTGATTTTCGTCATCTCCTGGATAGGATTGAAGGACTTTTGAAGAAATGTTTCGAATCAGTACAGCCTCAAAATCTGATTTCCCTGTAGGCAAATGAGCTAATAATAAATGTCTAGAAGAGCTAATATGTACGGCATTATTCGTGTGCACCAAAGAAAGAGGGAATATCGAATAGAATATATTCTGAACAATTAGTGATTGGTTTTAATCTCTAATAACTTTATACGTTTTATAAAAAAAAAAAAAAAAAAATAAATAAAAAAAAAAATAATAAATAAATAAATAAATTCGCATTAATCGTCTTATACTATGGCAATAATAACAGTAAACAATTGAGAAAAAAAAATATGAAACGAATTATGCAGGGAGGGAATTCCATTTCATCTTCTTCCCTCCTAAAATGACTCCATGTCAAATTATAGACAGCAGGATTTCTCTACTAACAAATTGTATATAGAAGCTTTAAGATTCAGTACTTTACTTTTTTCAATCAAGATGTACACAGGAGGCCTGTTTCCTCTACAATACGTTATATTTTTGACAGAGTGCACTTTCAGAGCAAAAGCTGCATCGTCAGTGCCTTTTTTGAAGAGCGGTAGAAATCTCCATACGAGTGCCGAACAGTTAAGGAAACGGCTGAACTAGCTTTCGGCGGGAACGAATATCTCGATTAATATTCAAGATGGAGAATAAATGTATATAGTGCATATATATATATATATATATATATATATATATATTATATATATATATATATATATATATATATATATATATATAATTTATAGTGCATTCAATTTGAAATATGATTCATTCTATACACTTTTTCGATCCCAAGTACAGTAACGGAGATATTTCGAGTTTTCCCATAATTTCCCCCTCTAAACCAACCCACCCCCTGATCTGATTTCAGCCGTTAACGGACTTGATCATTCATTTTACATACGACTAAATATCGAGTTTGGTAACGACCAAAGAACAATTGCACCCACTGGAGCGGTAACAGACATATATATATATATATATATATATATATATATATATATATATATATATATATTAATACGAATTAATATGGATGTACACATTAGGCCTGTTTCCTCTACAATACGTTTTAATTTAGACAGAGTGCTGTTTCAAAGCAACAGCTCCATCTTCAGTGCCGTTTTAGCAGATTTCCCTTGGGGGAAATTAGCTATTGAGGACCCATGAAACGATTTTCGAAAACTTTCTTCAAATTTCCATCGATCCTACCTAGGACATGACGACAATGAGGTCAGTTCCATTTTATATATATATATATATATTATATATATATATATATATATATATATATATATATTTGTCTGTTACCGCTGCAGCGGTTGCAATTTTTGTTTGATCGTTACCAAACTCGATATTTAGTCGTTGTATGTAAAATGAATGATCAAGTCCGTTAACGGCTGAAATCGGATTAGGGGGAGGGTTGGTTTAGAGGGGGAAATTTTGGGAAAACTCGAAATATCTCCGTTACTGTACGTGGGATCGAAAAAGTGTATAGAATGAATCATATTTCAAATTGAATGCACTATAAATATATACGTATATATGCACTATATACATTTATTCTCTATCTTGAATATTAATCGAGATATTCGTTTCCGCCGAAAGCTAGTTCAGCCGTTTCCGTAACTGTTCGGCACTCGTATGGAGATTTCTCTATTGTATAACTTCACGTGGGAAATCTGCTTAGTTTACGCAGCCCCTGCGTGACGGACTTTTTTTGAAGACCGCTAGAGACTGACAGTCGCCTGGCAGCCGTGGTACAAACCAGTTTTCTCTAGCGCTCTTCAAAAAAGGCACTGAAGATGAAGCTGTTGCTCTGAAAGTGCACTCTGTCATAAATATAACGTATTGTAGAGGAAACAGGCCTACTGTGTAAATCCTGATTGAAAAAAGTAAAGTACTTAATCTTAAAGCTTCCATATACAATTTGTTAGTAGGGATATCCTGCTGACTAAAATTTGACATGGAGTCATTTAAAGAGGGAAGAAGATGAAATGGAATTCCCTCCCTGCATAATTCGTTTCATATTTTTTTCCTCAATTGTTTACTGTTATTATTGCCAAAGCATAACACTATTAATGGTGGTGGCTAGTGGTAGTAATTTATGTTTGGTGGGTACCTAACTTGATATTTAAACGTCTTATGTAAAAGCAATGATCGAGTTGGTTAACAGCTGAAATCTGACCAGTTGGAGGGGGGAGGTTCAGAGGGGGGAGGTTTAGAGGGGGGAAATTTCAAAAATTCAAATATCTCCGTTATATTCTTTCTTGCATCTTCATCTGGGGACACTAGTCTGATCTCTTCTATTAGTTATTTATATTCCATTTACTACAAAATGTCTTTTTCAATTAAGAGAAGGTGTTTAGTGCCCCATTCAGCTTGAGGACGCCATTAACTGGCGTCTTTTCTGATCCTGAAGCTGATCATTTAAAGTCCTGAATCATTAAGGCTTTTCTCCTGCACAGGAGTAAAGTTCTCTAGTAGTAGTGATACTTTGTGTCAGTTTATGCTTCATTGAAATTAAAAAAAATAAAATGAAAAAAGTCCATCACGCAAGGGCTTCGTAAACTAAGCAGATTTCCCTCGTGAAAATTAATAATAGATAAACCTACATACTGCTAACATAACACCACCGTGAGATTAACTGAATGGATACCAACGGTAATAAGAAATCTTTCCCCTGCCGGGGAGATATTTCGAGTTTTCCCAAAATTTCCCCCTCTAAACCAACCCTCCCCCTGATCCGATTTCAGCCGTTAACGGACTTGATCTTTCATTTTACATACAGCGACTAAATATTGAGTTTTCGTCATCTACTAGGTAGGATCGATAGACATTTACTTATTATTATTTAAAAATTACGATGATTGCGTAATGAATACGACCTCAATAGCTGATTTCCCTCAAGGGAAATCTGCTAAAATAGCAAGACACTTATTTATTTATGTTCTGTGGCCAATTACATCATAGGCTTCTTATTTCCCTTTCCATAGCATTATTATTTTCCTTTACGCTCTTTATTTTAAAAATTTGGTCCAATTTGTGTTTTCTAGCGTGTGGAATGAGTTAGTTAAAATTATTAATTCGTTTTTTATTGAAGTATAGTTTAAAATCGGAAAATTCCGTTCAACCAGATACGTAGAGCGCTGATCATAGACTAAGTGTCTTAATTGTCTAATTACCGGAACCGTCATGAGAAAAGGACGGAGTCAGACGTTTATGTCATTAATGGTACGAATTGGAATTGCTCCAATGAATGAAATTAATTGGATCTTTGTCGGTTTTAGGAACACTGGAAAAGCTTTGCTATGGACCAAAAGTGATGGTCAATGGCGATGGTGGCATTGGGCCAGGTGTCTCATTTACTCGGTCAAGTCAATTATTATACCGTAAGATCAGATTGTGGAGTTTTGAGGAATGGATGTTTGAGATGTTTAATATGTGTATTTCACATTTAAGGAGGATTTATCAGCACATATTAGTACCCTAGAATGAAGCCTTCCTTTCATATTTAATTTATAATAGGTAGGAAGACAACTGGTAAGTGTGCAATCAATATTTCAGTGCGGTTGAAGTCTCATGGCCTTCTGCTTATAATTAATTAGACTACTACAATGTTTATGCATAATGTAGTAGAAATAGTTTGGATGACTTTTAACGAATTAACTCCAGTCAATTTTCGTTTTCCGCATCTAATAGACAGGTTTTCAGTGGAAGAAAACGCTCAAACGAAATTCATTTTATAATTTAGGTTCTCATTAGCAAGCAGCTCTAACACGCTTAGCATTAGCGAAGCTGGAAGTGCTAATTTACTTTACCTACAAATGAAAACTTATCTATATAAAAACATCAACCTAACTAAAAGTTTATCCCTAACTTTTATAAAAAGAAACAGAACTGAGAAGGCTAGGTGCGGTTCTTCCTTGAACACTCCGCTTCTCAGACCAACTTTCCTCCTGTATTTCCCTTTTTCTCTCATCCTTCACTCTTTCCATTAAAATCCCATACTTCTTCGTTACACTACGATGCCGTGAACATTTTTGTACAAATTCTTGGATGCTAAAACATACTATCTTCCTTTTTGTGTTCTCTCAAAAGTTTACTAATGTCAAGTTCATTCATCACTGATGTTCCTTTTTGAAAACGTCAGTGTAAATATTTCAAAGCGAGACAAATTTTGAATTCAGAGGCCAAAAAGGAGTGACCGTTAATTTTCAAATTTCGAAATGTGTTTATCTCCAATCTCCCTAACATGAAGCTATGCAGGTGGAAAACAAGTATTATTTTTATAAATAACTACGTAATTAGTTTTAAATAAATTAATTATAAGAACGTTTCTTGCTATGTTGATGTTTTTAAAAGTAAACCTTTATTTGGATTCATTCAAGAATACTTTTTCGTATTTTTTTTCTTTTTTTTTTTAAATTTCAGAACCCAATTCTTTCACTGTAGACTTGATTCAAAGATAATTTTGTTGACTACAACTTTTATGTCGCAGCATTTTTCAATAGAATTGCCGTTTCTGAACTAAAGATTTATGCATTTTGCGGCTAAAGATTGCATCAAATCGAAAAGTTCACTGATATAAAATCGATTTAGAATGATTTCCTACAAGAACCCGTCATAAAAAGTAGGGCATTCCATTGGAAATTCCAAAGTTATGCTAGCTGGAGAAGTGCTGAAGAAGGATACGAGGTTGAGTATGGATTGAAAAGATTCTTCGGGAGTCACAATTATTGCACACCAAGTCTCAGCCTTTTATTAATACAATTGGTGATTTTAAGGGGGGAGGGGTGGTACGGGAACTTATGACACCCTGTGTGTGTGTGTGTGTGTTTATATATATATATATATATATGTATATATATATATATATATATATTTGGATATTGCATCTGTAAAACGTTAGCACGATAGCATATCTGATTCTTTGCTCATCGGCAATGAGGTTTTGGAATTTTTGAAAATGTAGTCAATTTTCCGAAAACAAATGTATTCTTTATTTTTTAGTGGATTTACATTTATTACCATTTTTATTCTGTTGAAAAGTTTTTTCCGCAAAACTTGGAAGTCGTTTGAAGCTGTTTGGGGGCCGAAGCTTTGGCACCAATAGGCCGTTCGAGGTTGAATATGGGTCAATACTGTTGCTACTATTTCCACAACAGTCTTTAGGGTCTTCTTTTAGTTATCCCCTTCAACAGAAACATTATAGATTTATCAG
Organism: Riptortus pedestris; assembly: GCA_019009955.1. NCBI lineage: Eukaryota > Metazoa > Arthropoda > Insecta > Hemiptera > Alydidae > Riptortus > Riptortus pedestris. Next base: position 58,878,349 of record CM032233.1, on the reverse strand, counting down.
TTAGTGGAATAAATAAAACACATCTAAGAGAGATTACATATTAACACTGTGCCTCCTAAATAATACAATTATATAAACTTACACTATTTTTACTATTGTGATTAGGAAGCTTATTTATTTTGTGTTCGCTCTTTTCTATGTAATAGGCTTCATTTACTTCTTTTGTAGCCATGCGAGGCGATGTCTTTGGTGTTAAATATTCTTCTCTCATAGATCTGCAAATAAAAGTGACTAAGACAACTGCATAAGTGTATTAGGAATACTTCAGCTCTTTACTACTCGTCTCTCGGTCATTTTTGATCGGTTCAAAATCACTAAAGGATATGGAGTTAAAATATTTATGCTAATCGGGAGAAGCTTTAGGGAGTTATATTAAGAAAGTGGAAATAAATGAATTGAAATGTTTTGAACTCCATTAAAAAAGAAGAGGCAAGAGAAGCTCAGAAATTGAGCATAAATTTACCGACTGCCATGAATTTGGACTTTACAGAGAAAGGGAAGTTGGTCCAAGAAGTCGCAGGTATGAGAGAAAATAATAGTAACTTTTCAAAGCTAGAATCAATTTTCGAGATCCCTAAAGTCCTAAAGTCTTCAGAAGGGCACGCCGTGCCTGGTTATGGAGCAGTAGAGAATAGGGTAATAACATAAAATTCAGATATTTTACAGTGATACAGGATGTAGCAGCACAGGTCAAATATATGGTGCCATTTCAAGTCTAGAAAATATGTTCAATCGAAATCTTTTGTGACGTCTTGCCATCATCATGTTTTTCGCTCACCATCAGGATGTTTACTCACCGATAAGTGGAACTTCACCGTTTTTAGAGGATTTGGAAAAGCCCATACACAACTCTATAATGACATTGTAATGTAAATGTCCCGTGATTGATTGAACAACAGCACCCTGCAAAGAAACAACATAGACATGATTATTCAAAATTGTTTGAGTTAAAGATAAACCTACTTAGCAGTATTCCACAGAACGTTATATGTTATTGAATACCTGGAACCTATGAATACCTATTTTCTTTTCACACCATGTGAGCCTGCTTTCCATCATACAAAGAAAATAAAGCAACCTTATGACGATATCCGGCTCATAATTCAGCTTATAACTATTTATTTGGGTTTCTGTACAAAAAATAAATACAAAATTTATACGATAAACCGTTATCTTATTCATGTGATATTTTGAGGCTCAAAACATCTCCTTACCTAAACTGAGACTCCCTAACCACAACATTGTCCCAAAGGACATTATTAATAAAGGTGCAAGCACCCTGAGAAGATCAGCCTGTCTACTTTCTAAAAAAACTACAAGGAATAACAATATAATACATTTTAAAAAAAAAGTATTAGGAATAAAACAAATGCCACCACTTTTCTTGGCCTTGGAAAACGTTCAAGAGAATTTCCTCTCCCAGCCTCAGCCTTGTCTTCCACACAGTTACCCATTCTTTCTTACAAACTCGCCCCAGACTGTCCAGGAACCGCGAAGCACCAGGATTGCTGCACTGCTAACGCCCAAACCCCGCAATCCGTTGGCACTCTTCTTACACCAGAAACCTTAGTAAGACAGGGTCACTGGGAGTACCCGGACCTTGCCTGCCAATCACTCGATTCAGCTCCAACCTGGAGTATTTCTCTTTCTTCCTTTGAAAGATATCCTCCAATGGCCTTGCTACAGTAACGACGTGAATATCAATAATTGCTACACTTGTCCTCCACTTCACTACAAAGTCCGGCCGAAAGGATGCAATAGAGTTTCCGAATAAATTCTCTTACCAGGTTCTCCATCATTTCATTAAAGCCCTCCCTTATAAAGCAAACTACTTCATTATGCTAACGGATTCGAAGTTGCTTGGTAGCAATACAATTGCCTAAAACATGAGCAGCCGTCTCCAATGCTCCAGAGCCAGATCGGCACATGGCAATCCTAATCCTATCAGGCTTACCACGAGATGTCCTCGCCAAGGTAAGAATATCCCCTACTACAATCTTAGGAAACGTCACCAAATGCCTTCCAGTCAAATCTTCTGCTCTTGAACGTGACCATGCTGTAGAAGCTGGAACCTTACCACATTCACTCATGTCCTTGCTGTCTACACTCGCATACAATTCATTCATGCAAAGCTCACGCACGCTTACAATATTATCCGGACAACCCAAACCACGCCTCACAGACTAGAAGAAGTCTCTTAGTGCAACTAAAGCACCTCATGACAATAACTGGTTCATGATTCAAGCTATAAATGACCAAGACTTGATTCGGAAATCAGGAGGGTAGATGATGAAAATATTTCAATACATCTTTGGCTCTTAATTCTAAAAAAATTGACTTCAAACTTATTTCATTATAATGTTCCTACAACAGTTAAGATAGCAGATACGCCCCAAGTTATGCGAGAGGGTGAAGAAAAAAAAAACAACTAAGAGGAACCTTCTGAACAAACAGGAATTTTTTCCCTCCTCGATCTACGAGTTTTTGTCTTACTTAACTGTCATTATAAACTGCTCAAAAATGAATAGGGATATTGGTAGGTTGGTAGGTTTTGTGGTATTTATGGGTCCTAGCATTTTTTTTATTTTTTTTTAAATTATAAATATCATTAATATTTAATAGAAATTATAGTCTTTTTCCCCCCATAAAAAATATATTTAATTAAGGTCGATTTAATTAAAATTAATAGGATAAGAAAATAATAACCAATATCCCTATTCATTTTTGAGCAGTATACAAACATTGCAAACAGCATGGATACAAAATTTGATATGAAAAACATGATAAGATATTCGAAATAATTAATAATAAAACCAATTAAGAAATTCAGTAGCGTTCTTGCGAAAGATGAAAATTAAATAACGTTTTTATGAATAGATAAAAATACCATGAAAATCCCTAAATGCTACTAAATACTTCGGTAGGAAAAATAATATATACCGTTCACATTATATTTTGACTCTATAGAAATGCTTGCACTTCTTAAGTGTGTGTCCTAATTAAGAATTATTAATTAATTATTTCTTTGTGTAATTTCAACGTTTATTCCAACTTAAGACGTTTTAGTTGTTACCTATTAGTTTTTCATGTTCAAATTAAATTTTGTAGTAAAAAAGAGGGCTTGAGGGAGCGCATTTTTTACTTTTGTAAAGTTAAAAAAGTTATAGCTGAGGGGTTCCATAATATACGGCGGGGGAGATGCTAACACAGATACTGACTTTCGTTGAGCGAGCATGTTTGCCGAAAAACAAATAGGAAATGAAATATAGTTTTTTTTTTTTGTTCTTTTTCATTTCAGGCCTCGCCGAACACCCCCACTCCTGTTTGTCTGTAAGAATATAGGTGGGTCTAAGATCTAATTCGGTGCAGTTGAATAGACACCGAAGCCAAAAAAATACATTCAATTCAGTGTAAATACAAAAAAATTAATATTAAATTTTCAGAAAAAAGACAATGTACAGACAGGGGTTACAATTTGTGTAATATAAAAGGAGCGGGGTTCATCAGTGAGTATTGGAAAATGGAGGGCGCTTTAATTAAACTTCAGAGATGTTATTGAATTAACATCTAGGAAAGGAGCACATTAATCATGGATATACATTGGACACATTCAATGAATTATTTATGGTTAAGGTAATGAATGTGATCAGAAACCATACCCTCAGGATGGTAATGTTCATATACTCATGACCAACTTCACCCTTGTTCGCTAAATATTTTTCTTGTGTTTTTGATTGGCCACAGTTAAAGGAAGTGGAAAACCAGTTTCGATTTTTATTCACCTTTGAGTGAAATTCTATTGCATCGAAATATGACTTTTAATTTTATTATGGACATTCGGTTTTGTTCTACAGTTTCGCAAAAGCATTACAAAATTCACAGCGTTCTGCCATTTATCCAGTGGTAGCCTTCATTGTTCGACATATATCTGAATTCCTCTTGAACTAATGTTTATTAAATTCTTCGTTGGACAGTATAATAAAACAGAAGACAAACATCGTTTTTTTTTTTTAAAAAAATTTATTTCTCTCACTTATTTTTTATTACAAACTTTCAATCTAATTCCCAAGGAACTAGATTACAACAGTTAGAGAATTTAGTGTTGTTGTTTTTTTTTTAAGTTAAATTTTCTCCAATACCTCCCTATATATTTTGGAGTACGATGAAACTAATGGGAATGATGAAGGTGCTCGAAACAAGGACAAAGTGAATAAGTAAACCAATGCTAATTGTGTATGTATCAAGATTACACTTCAAAAAAATCCCTTGTCACATATCTCTTCTAAAAGTGATTAAAAACTAATTTTGATCTTGGGGTCAAATTATTCTGATTGTTTTAGCGCAAGTGCGGTTTGGTGAATTTTAGTCTAGAAACGGCGCATAATAAGTACTTAATAATCCTATATATACATGTATTTAATGTATATATATTTTATTTTGGAAGAATAACATATTTTTTACACCTGCACTCTACAAATAACCATGAATGTGATGAAAATAATTTGGGAACTAATTTAGGATCCCTGTAAATTTGATGATTATAACTATAAGCGGTAAGTTCTGGCTGCATCATGCACAATGTGTCAAAATGAGGCCACATGTGAAAAGTAAATAAAATAATCATTATTCGCAGCATCAGCTAAATATCTTAATATTGGAATCTTAATCAAGTAATGCATAGTAAAATTCTTTATTATTTGTTATTCTATTAACATTGATTGTCTGGAATTTAAGAAAATGTTTATAAACTGATCGTTTCTCACGTTGTTTGTTTTTATGTTGAAGTCTTGCAAATGGGGCTTTCCAAAAACAACAAATGGAGTAGTTGTATAAACGCGAGCAGAAAAAAACATCTGTCAAGACACCAAAGGACTGAGATTTATGCCAGGGCAAGGTTTCCGCCTACGTCAGCTCCTTTCTCAATCATTCGCCGCACACTCCGTTCCTTCTTATTTTCCTCTCTTATATATAATAAGTCTAAAAAACATTCATACATACAAAGGAAAAATGGAATTTTTATTCATTTTTCCTTTGTATGTATGAAAGTATTAAAGCTAAAATAGAAATATAGAATGGCTTGGCAATTGAAGCAGGATTGATCTCCTAAAATACCCACGGGGTAGTACACTGAGAAATTTAATTTTGGTTATTTAAATAAAATTATATTAATTATTTTATATAATGAATTAAATATCTTAAATGAAGGTAATAAAACCATTGCATGTCCTTCTATGCACATTTTGGTTTTAGCATACTGTCCTTCTGGAAAATCAACTAATGAGATAGACTCAATACGGGATTTTTGAAATTTTCTTCAAATGTTTTTTGTCCCTGAAAAATATCAAAATAAAAGGTTTTCAAATTTCTTATATATTTTTGTCTCTTATGATTCCCTATAGTATAGTCATAGCCAAATCTGGTAAAGTCATTACCAAATTTGATATTTAAATGCTTAAACTAAAAACCAAGTTTGTCATTGTGAAAAATTAGACTAAATGAAATGGTGGTTTACTGAAGGGGTAATTTTAATATCTCTTTTATATTCAGGATTGAAAAATTGTATAAAATCACTTTTATTAATAACATAGTTTTCTACTGTTGTCATAGCTGTCGGTGAAGACCGTTCACTGGCTGATGATCGAGTACATTTGTCAAGCGCTTTCGATGCGAAGGCGTAGTGCCGTTCAAGCCGTCTATAGTTGTACTGAGTCAGTTGTTCGTTAGTCAGTAGGTTTTATACGTCTGTTCCCCGTATTAGGTTGTTTACGATTTAGTCTGTGTATGTTTACTTACATGATTGGTCTGTCAAACGAACGGTGGTTTTAGCTTGTGTCCAGGTGAATTTTGTTCGTGTTGTCGGTCGTTAACAGTATCCGCATTATCTTGTTTACATTTTTAGTATGCTATTTGTGTTTAAGTCTGGTATAGTTGCTTGTGTGTAAGAACAGGTTTAATGTAGTGTTTGCAAGATTATATGGGTAATAAATCATGGCTGATATTCCGTGATTAAAGTAGAATCTCGATCGTGTCTGAGCTAGGGTTGAGCTGTTCGTTTATAATGTCTCCGTTGAATGTCCGTTGCTTATAGATCTCCATGTTTTCTATTATGTCCAATCTTCGTCCTTTTGTTTGTCTGTGGAGGAGTTTCATTCTGTCGGCTATATTTGTAAGGTCGTGACAGTGATCGTTCAAATGGTTGGCGAAGTTAGAGTCTCGTTTATTTAGTCTGAATGAGCGTGTGTGTTCTGTGTATCGAGTTTTCAGTCTCCTCCCAGTTTGTCCAGTGTACGTGTTATTGCAACTGCACGTTATTTTGTACACTCCGTTCATATTGTAAATGTCCTTGTTCTAGATGTCATTTGTCAGCTTTCGTCGTAGTGTGTTGTTGGTTCTGAAAGTAGTGTGTAGTCCTTCTCTTTGTACTACGTTGGTGATTTTATGTGTCAGGTCCTGTGTACTTGATGGCGTGGCGTCTCGTGATTGGTTCAGCGGGGGGTGTGAGTGTCTCGTTTTGTGTGTCCTGGTTAATTTCTTGAATATTTTGTCAATGGTATATTTGTCTGCAATTATTATTCATTACAGCATTGTAATACAAATATTAATTGAGTCTTATTTATATGTTTTAGTTTTCAGCCTTCAATGATACTCCTAATCATAAAATTTTAACTTAAAGGTATTTTATCAAGAAATATCCCATACGCAGCTTCAATTTTTTCTTTTATTTAAAGTTCTTAGGAAGATAGAGATAGGTAATAATGTGAGATAAGGTCATCTATGTGCTACTCTACTACGTAGGAAATATGCTTAATAATAAGTTGCCCCTTTGTGGCAGACGTTTATTTTCTTCATTTATATGTAAACTGTATAAATATGCTCATTGTACTCTGCCTTTTGTCAGTATTGTTAAAGTTAGATTGATCTCTCTTACCTTGTTACTAGTATTTTATTTATTCTGCGAAATTTATCATGAAATTTATTATTGCTTGCATATTATGTTGAGAGTCAAAGCACCTGAAGGCATAATATGGCTCTAAAGGCGGAATATAGAATGGGTTTCAGTTATGGTTGAAGGTAGATTGACTGTGGTTATTGGTCTGCTTCCCGTTTTATTTTCAAATATATATCCTATTTCACGGGAATTCAATCACGGAATATTCCAATTTAAGGCAAGGTATCAAACAACCCTGACCTTATTTAAAATTAAACTTTTGTTAAATTGTATTCAGCTCTTACCGTAAGCGACTAATAGTTGTGAATATAACACAATATTTATAACTAAAGCAGAAATGGAGATGTCTGAAAATTTTGACTTTAGACATTGCAGAAGAACTAATTTGGGAAATGTAATTCAAAAAGCACTCTAAATTTGACATTTTTACAGACAAACCAATAATAACTGATGAACTGTATAATCGGTTTCGATTTAAGTGTTCATATGTGCTTATACCTCTGGCTTACTAATAAAATTTATTATTCATTGAATAGTGAGTGTCAACGCACCTGAAGGTTTATTACGGCTCTTCTGCAATTTGGTAAATTTAATTCAAAAAGCACTCTAAATTTGACATTTTTGCAGACAAACCAATAATAACCGATGAACTGTATAATTGGTTTCGATTTCCGTGTTCACATGTGCTTATACCTCTGGCTTACTAATAAAATTTATTATTCATTGAATAGTGAGTGAATTGAGTGTCAAAGCACCTGGAGGCTTATTACGGCTGTTGGGAGGACAAAAAGCAGACAATGGGAGGGGCTTCAGAAAAGGCTGCAGGTAGATGGACCATGGGCTTTATGGTCAGGGTCTGTCTTTTGTGCTCAGTACTCTCTACCGCGGCCAGGAAATAGGCTAACAAACTCACTGCCTTCCAAACCCCTTCCCTTTCACAGCACTTAATGTGAACAAAGTCAAACAAAAGGTGGTTGCGGCCCTACGCCTACGAATTCCTAAGAAACGTCTTGTTTAGAATTAAATAAAGAAAAACGCCACCTGCCGATTTCACATTGGCTTCATGGGGGGGGGGGGGTCGTACATTTGCCCTTGAAATATAGGACTATAAACTATGACGTATTTTATCCCAATGCATTATTTGTTATAATTGAAACTTTCTTAGTCCTTAGTAGTATGTAAGGGGTTGATATGATGATGTAACTCATCTTTGCTAGACCAAAAACTAACCTCACGCCCTAATACTAGATATTTCTTTCATGTTACATTCCTCTGGTGTCTGCAGATGAGTTCTCTCCACAATGAAGTAACCCATGAATCCCAAAATTATAAAAAAAGCATATTGGCACTTAGATGTAGAAGATTATTATGTTTTCAACTTCATCCACTTGCATAATTTCAATAGAACTCATTGATTTATCGTACTGTAACTGAAATGATCCACAGACAGCCTCATTTGGACATCAAAAGTCACATTCGATCCCACGTTTCTCACCTTATAAGAACGTAATAAAAACAATGTCTGCTATATAAAATAATACACTTATACCATATATCCGGATGACCGCCACCTTCCCTTCCTCTATCTCTTTCAATTTTAGCAGATTTCCCTTAAGGGAAGTGGAGATGACGAAAATGAGGTCCGTTCAAAATTGTGTGCATATATATATATATAAAATAGTGTTGTTGTTTTCTACCAGGTTATATATATATATATATATATATATATATATATATATATATATGGTGTTGTTGTTCTTTGGAGTCTTGGTCAGTGAGCCCTGAAGAAATAAATATTCTTGAAATATAGGAGTGAACTAAGATTTTTTTCCCACCAACACTGACCAAGACTCCAAAAAACAACAACTATATATATATTTGCCTGATACTGCTCTAGCGTTCGTAATTATTGTTTAATCGTTACCAAACTCGATATTTAGTCGTTCTATGCAAAAAGAAAGATCTAGTTCGTTAACTGCTGAAATCGGAGCCCTGGGGAGGGGGAGAATTTTGTAAATTCGAAATATCTACGTACCAATATATGATTGATTGAGATACAAATTATTCTCATTCATTAAAGAATACAGTACTAGGTATAGTAAATAGTTTTCAATAAAATTAATGTTATTTTCAGATATATTTCTGTAATTATTTTTGTTTCCGGTGAGAGGTTGGCAGGCCTGTTTGTTTACATTTCAGACGCTTACCGTCTGGATGTTATTGAAATTGACTGAAATATTTCTTTTTCCATTTTCTATATATTCACTTAATATTCACGGTGGTGTACCAGTATGTAGATTTATCAGTTGTTAAACTTCACGAGGGTAGACAGTAGTCCCCCCCTAGATATAGTGTTATATATATATATATATATATATATATATATATATATATATATATATATATAAAAAAAACTTTGAATGGGCCTCATTTTCGTCATATACTAGGTAGGATCGATGGACATTTGAAGACATTTTTTGAAAACCACGTTGTTCACGGAAAAATGAAGTCCGCGAAGAGTGTAGTCAGCGCGCGCCAGTTGATGAAATCACCCGCCGCCCTCATCCTTACCCTTGACCGGGGACCTAGCTGCCAGCGCTTCGAGCCTCGAAGGGGGTCTGACAGGAAAGGAGCAGAAGACCCCGATACAAGATGAAAGCCTAGACCCCGAAACGATATGTAGTCCTAGTTCGGCAGATAGATAGACTACACTTCTCATCACAGGTGAAAACAAAACCCAACATGTTCGAGTAAGCGCAAAAAGGCCTGTCGAGCGATCTCGCTGAGAGGCGGGCAGAGGGAGGAGAAGAACCTAATATAAAATGAATATGTAAAGAACACGGATAAGTGAGTACTCACCTTTAAAATCATTAACTCCAAGCCCCACATGTTCAAGCCAACCATAACCAGTCCCCCACATATAGGATACCACCGATTTCATCTAATGCAGAGAAGTCCCATCAAGAACATCATCATCATCATCCTCAAGTATTGCTACAAACTAACCATAAATGTCCCTGAAATACGCTTCCCCCCATAACCTTGTACAGTACTTTAATATATATTGGCTCTTGCCTCAGAATTATAGTCTATAATAATGTCTCACCTTTTACAGTTCCCTCAATTCACAACAAGTGGGGTGAAGGGGCCTCTCCCTTCACTTTTTCATGGGAAGCCCCATCTAATCCCGAACATGCGTCATGACTACAAACTCAATAGCTGATTCTGCTAATAACTGATAAAGCACAAAGAACATAAACCTGGTGTTTATAAATAAATACCAGTTTTTTATTTTGTTTTAAATTCGTCTTAATTTTCCCTGCGTCGCAGAAAGAAAAAAATACCCTGTACAACTAAAGTATCGAATACGTGTACTCGACGGCCAGCAAGTACGGACGGCATCCACCAACAGATTTGACAATAAAAAATAAACGCTATATTTATTATATTCATTGTGCATTCTCATAATGAGTAAATTTGTTTCTTGTGGATGTGAAGGATAGGTATTCTCGTAATATGCTTGTATTCAGCGATGTGTGTGAGGCGGGAAGGTTGTAATGTAATTTTCTTTCTGATCGTTAATGGAGTGTTGTGCGGAAGAGTTTTGCGGGGAGGTGGTCTGGGGGAGCTAGTAGGTCAGGGAGAGGGAGGGGAACAACTTTCCTACCCTATTTCCGTCCAAGCCGAGGACCCAGGAACAAGATGGCCGCTTCCTACCCCTCCCGCAACCACCTCTCGCTCTAAACCTCCACCTCTCCTTCTCTCTTCTAATCAGTAATTCTTCATCCATTCATTGGACCTGAATCAGTGCTCACCCCAAGAACAAAATGCCTCTACGTTTTCCCTCCAAACGATACTAAGTCAACTTAGTGTTCTCTTAGATGTTTATTTGGGTAAGAACAAAACTTTTCCGGATTGTCAACAACTTAACCGCTCGCTTTATTTTTCCAATGGACAATACCCCACTCAATCGCGATCTGACTTAGCGGAGGGGGGGGGTATACAATTGAGTTTGGAACAAATAAGGGTTTTTGATTCCCTAGGATCACCCTAAAACCTTCGAACATCAGACGCATCAAGACAAGTCCTGCGCACCATAGTAGATGATCCATATTATGTTACAAACCACACCCTCCATAAAGATCTTAATATCCCATTTGTAAAGGACCTAATTCCCTAAAGATTCAGAAAATTCCACGGCAGGCTATCCGATCGTCCTAATCCAGAAGTCCTAGCCCTTTCCAGTACCACTCATCCATATTCCACTCCACGGCGCCTCAAGAGACAATGGCCCAGAGATCTCCTATTGAGAGTAAAGTGAAGTGATAGCAGTGGCTATTTTCTTCTCAAGTGCCATTCCTCCTTAGCTCTTGACTTCCTTGCCAGGCAGGGAGAGGCTGCTCCTCTCATTGTGGTGAAGGGGTCCAGAATGATGGAGGACGACTGTATTGTACATATCACATTACCAAATGCAATTAAAGGCAGACTGTAATATTCTTAATAGAATAAAATAATAATTCAAGGATCAGCCGGAAAGCAAGCTGATGCTTTCGGTTTGCACAACACTCGTATCTGATTTCAACATTCTCAAATACCTGGAATGTCATATCGTAGAGCATTCAAATTGAAGAGATATTAAAAAAGGAATGCTTGCATGAGCCAACATTAGAGGGGAGGAAAATCGTAAATTCATAATATCTCAGCTATTGTAAACCTTATTAAAAAATTGTATATAACCCATCCTCTTGTAACTTTTATTTATTTATTGAAACCAAACTCGATATATATGCGTTTCATGAATAACTAAAGATCAAGAACGTTAACGGCTAAAATCAGACCGGGGGGGGGATGCAGAGGCAAGAATTTTGAAAATTCGAAATTCCCCCGTTATTATACGTGGCATCGGAAAAGGATAAAACTAATCATATTGTAAATTTAATTGTCTATAAATGTTGATATATGCATATTACCTCTAAGGTTAATATTAACCGAGATATTTGGAATTTTAGTTTTCAGCATTCAGTAAACCCCCACTCCTACTCATTTTCTCACAACAATAAGCTGTTATAACACGAACCTCTTTGTTCTAAGCTTAAATACAAAATAGTGTTGTAGTGTAGTATATTGGACCTAAAAAATGCGAGATAAATAAAAATTCGTTATGGAATGACGTCATCAATTAAGGTTTACATTCTTGTCTCAAAAATTTTTATTTGATCTATATACCATACTCGATATTTGACCAATTTATTCAACACTAAAGATCATATTTGAGATTGACAGAAATCAAAGCAGGAATGGGGGGGGGAGAGTGGTAGCGGAATTCGAAAATTCAAAATATCTCCGTTATTATGAGTCGAGTCGTAAAATGTTATAGAATCAATCTTGTTAAACTATTGAAGCTCTACAATGTTTGCTCTTTGCATTTTGTTGTAACTCAAATACTAACCGACTTATTCGTACTTTCTAATTTTCAGTCATCAGTTCCCCCCCCCCTCCACTTCGACTCATCGGTTTATTTTCTTAGAAATAGAGAATATCTGGTGAGATGAGATCGCAAGTGGGCTATACCAGCACGTGGGAAATCTGCTTAGTTTACGCAGTTGGTATTATATCTGTTCTCTTAAGTTCCACTATTGCAGGAATTATTTTTTCGAATATAAAAACAAAATTTTTAGTTTCGCAAGAACATGTTCTAGGTAGAAATAGTTGAAATTTGAAGATATTTTTCATATAGTACGTCACGAATACACAAAAAATAGCTGACATCCCATAAGGAAAATGTGCTAAAATTAAGCACATTGAGAACATGAATTGTTTCGTTTATGATACCTCATTTCTGCTACTTGAATATCTAGGAAGAATAAATTTTTATGAAATCCTATCTCCTACTCATCATCATCATCAGAGAACACGATTCTAATCAGAATATTGTAATTAGAGTATTTTCTTTTCTTATAAAAGCAAATCCTCCAGTATTTGAAAGTAGAGATTAGGTTCATAATTTGAATAGCCTTGGTATTCTTACTTTGGTCTCGATCCAGGAAAAAGGAAAAATAAACCACTAGATAAAGTCGTTACTGAATTTTAATGAAACGCCCTGAATTATATACGTTTTTCTCTGTAGTACTTATCGTAATAGCCATTATACTAAGGTGTTTGCTAAAACGTTTTACTCAGTGAAATGCCTTGTAATTTTCCTGGTGGCTTACAAAAAAAAAAATATCTCAATGTGCATGGAGCCTTTAGACTACTGTATAATTTTTTTACCTATTTTCAAACAAATCTAGTTGTAGCAGATTTCCCTCAAGGGAAATCAGCTATTGAGGCAGTACTCATGACGCGATTTTCGAAATTTTTCTTCAAATGTCGATCCTACCTAGTAGATGACGAAAATGAGGCCCGTTCAGAATTGTATATATATTTGTCTGTTACCACTCTAGCTGTAGAAATGTTTATCTTCTCGTTACCAAACTTGATAGATAATCGTTTTACATAAAATAAAATAAAGATCAAGTTAATTACCGGCTGAAATCGGACCAGGGGGAGGGGGGAGAATTTCGAAAATTCTTAATATCTACGTCATTATGCGTTGGATCAAAAAAATGTATAGAACCAATCTTATTACAAATGTAATGTTATATACATGTTGTTATTTACATTTGCACACTACCTTGATTATTAACCAAGATGTTTGTTTTTTTTTTAGTTTTTGGTCATTAGTAAACCCCACTCCTACTCATCACATATTAACAATATGCTATTATGTTATGAAGGACTTTTTTTTAAACCTAATTACCAAAAATTGTTCTCATTTGACTTTTACATTTTGTGATAAATGAAAATACGTAACGCACGTGGGAAATCTGCTTAGTTAACGGAGCGCCTGCTTGACGGGTTTTTTCTTCAATAGAAATATTTGTTTCAATTATGGAGTTATCTCTATTAAACAATAAAAATGTGTAAATAATGTTTGTAATATTACAATATGGGCACAAGTTAGCCACGTAAGTTAAAGCGTTTGTTTTTATCTCACATGGTACACATTGAGTGGTGAGTTCAATTCCCGTCTGTAGAACAGGAATTTATTTATTGACGAACTCATTAAATAAAATCGTTAGTTCTACCCTGGCTAGAAAACGGTGATAACCTGTAGATAAATAAGCCATTGTAGTAATAAGTGGACATTAGAAAATAATGATATAAAGATAATTTTATGAGTAGAAGAAACTTATATTAGGCTATGACAGTTTCAATGGAAGACTTCTTTATTTGTGCCTCAAATTCGAAGTGCACAGAGAGAAAATTCGTTGGTGATATTAAACACAAAAATTTTCCAGTATTTTTTATATGAAAACAACTGACGTATTTTTTGGACATTTCCCTTTCCATCCAAATCTTCTAATGGCTTTATTTATGCATATTAGAAACAACCTACTATGAAATCGTTCCAGAAATCTCGTAATCAGATTTGATTTTTATTCCTAATAATGACTAGGGTCAGAACAAAATGTTTCAGGAATATTTCGAAAAGAAAAAAAAACAGATATATTTCTCTCTGAGAATACTTAGTACTACTCAATTTTCTTCCTATGAAAATGAAACCACAACTTGTTCGAATCTGGAAATAAGTTTTCATGAAGTATAAATTTGACACTAGTATTATCTTCCCTGAGTCAACTAGTTGATGGTCGACCAAATTCATATTCAGAATAATACTTTTAATTCAATAATATTTTACTTTGGGGGAAAGAGATTAAAGGCGCTCAAAAAGAGGTAATGTTTTAGCCGAGGGCAAAGCCTAGCTGTCAGAGAAGCCGCGGAAACAATATTTTGTGGTAATGCGGATTAAAATGTCTACTGGCCATTTGGCCTCATGTCAGGATTTAATGAGTGGCGCAATGCTTGGAACAAGTTTACAAACAAACTATGACAGGGAAAACAAATCTTCATCACAAAACGTTATAACCTTCGTGATTCAACAGTTCTCTAACCTAATTTTCGTATGCACATAATTCAGGTAAAATCTGACAATATGTCGGCCTAAAAAAAAAAAATAATTAAGGTGGAATCAAAATTATATATAAACGGTTCAATAGCGAAAATGGTATTCTATTAAAATTACCTGAACCCTTGGAGTGCCTATACAAATTTTCATCACCCTCGGTTCTAGGTATTTTTACAATATATACAATATAATGGCCTATTGCCATATAATAAAAAAACATAAAATAAAAGTAGAATGAAATAATTAATATAAAAAAATAAATAAAAAAAATGAAGTAAAATAAAATTATGAAATAAGCAAGAAAATTAATAAATGAAAATGAAAAAACAAATTAAATAAAGTTAAACTCAACCGATGTTACGGGTTTTCTCTTCTTTAATTTGCGAGTCTATGTAAGTCAAATATATATTGAATTATAATTCACTTTCCTCATAATCAATTTTATATTCTAATGTATGTTTGCTACATCCGTATCTATATTTTTGATAAACTTTATGGGTTCTTTATTATATTTATTAAATAATATATGAGGTAGTTCTGGCTACCCCATATATTACGAAATTTGAACTATTTTGATTATATGTTGAACAGTCACAGAGTATATTTGAAAACATTTGTGTTGGCTGTGTATCACAAGTGAATTTTTCATTGCCTTGAATTTTAAATCTTTTTTAAAAAATGTTCTGTCTGTCCATGTTCCGTTAGAAATTGTGTGCATTTGTGACGGTGACTCTTAATTGTGTTGTAGTTGTTGTGAGTTATATTTGGTGTTTATTTTTGTAAGCTGTAGGGTTTGTTACATGTCGTCCATTCTCGGTTCCACTTATGGATTTTTAGTTTTACTTACTATTCATGTCCCATAAGTTAGTACTGACGTGGAAAAAGTATACCTTGTCAATAAACCCACTCTTGCCCTTTCATGACTTCGTTGCTCCCTGTTTTTAAATTATCTTAGAATTCCAGCTTTGTTTATTTGGGTTTCCTAATAAGATTAGTGAGCAACCAAAATTCAAAAGCGGCTTTCTTCCTGTTTTGGCGCGACTTTATTACGATGGCTAGCTTAGCAATAATTAACTCTATTTTGAAATATGATTTGTTAGTCACAACATTCGAAAATCAAAGAAATTTATATTTTAAATAAAGTCGCAGCGTAAAATAATCAGATTTCCCACGTGCTGGTATTTGTTTTCAATCTAGTGGTTCTGAGAAGGAACAAGTTTTTTTTATTTCTAATTTTCTCTACATATATTTTTTATAAGTTCGTAAATATCATATTTAAGTTTCCATTTACATTCTATGTAAGTTTACATTATAATAAATTATTTTTTGACATGAAAACTTCTTTTTCTTCTTGAAAACTTAAACCATGTCAAGAAAAAAATACGATTTTTTAATTCTTAGGCCATATACTCGTCACACTGTACATGACCTAATCCAATATCAACCATTACCAAACTTGATCTTTATTTTTACATAAAACATTTAAATGTCGCATTTGGTAATGATCAAACAAAAATTGCAATCGCTAGGGCGTTAAAATACAATATATATAGTTTTGAACGTACCTCATTTTCGTCATCTCCTGGGTAGGATCGAAGGACATTTGAGGGAATTCTTGAGTACAACCTGAATAGTTGATGTTAACGGAAGTTAAGGGAAATCTGCTAAAAAATATATAATTATGAAATAAATATATCATTCAGAAGTGCCTGGAATTTATTTCTAATAATAATGTTTTCAATCCAGAGGTCGTATTTCCTGTTTTAACTGTAATACAGTCACCCTTAAACAAATTTTATTGAACTAATGAACAAATAAAAGACAGGATAAAAGGGAAAGGTGCTTCCGCTTCAGTAGGTAGAGCCCACTGCTCAAACATTGATTGCCCCTGTTCTGTTTATTCATAAGTACTCTCGAACCAGATTCCGACCTTACTTTGAAGATGCTCCTCATATTTTTAATGGAATTATTATATTAAAATCCATTAAAATAAGCTTTAGGATCTTTAAATATTTAAAAGCTGTAAAATTCCACAGTGACTTAGTATTGAAAATTCCCTTTTATGTTATAAAGGAAAAGCTGACGTCGAGACGGTGCTAGTCAACGCTTATTAAGCGACGATTTAATATTATTATAACAAATTAATATTTAACTAATGAAGAGGAATATCCTGTTATTATGCATCCTCCAATAAAGAAAATTGGTGAATACCTATAATCCTGATAAAAAGTCTAATTTGGGGAAACAACCTTAAGGGAAATCAGCTATTGAGGTTGTACGCTTGACCTACACTATTTACGAACAATTTCTTCAAATGTCCATCGATCCTACCTAGTAGATGATGAAAATGAGGTCCGTTCAAAATGATATGGCACACACACACACACACACACACACACACACACACATCGCACGCTCGACTATACGACATTATGTATGTCACATGATGTTTTGGTCTTTCATTCTTATATCATACGAACTGTTTGACACGCACTCTTAAACATTTCCGTTTACTCAACTTTGTCCTAGTTTAGCACCTGGAGCAAAGGCTCACGTGTAGTACATGCCTAGTTAAAGAGACCAGAAAGGTCGAAACACAGTTGACCAAACGTAACATCACTGAAAGTGGTATCGAAACTTAACTTTACACGGTTATACATCGATTGACTTGTTTCGGTTTGTGGGACTTTGGTAACCCGTTTTCGTATCTACGGTAACTCATGAGCAACGCGAAGAAGCGTTGGAACGATTGGAATTAAGGCGGAAACGGCAGTGAAGTATTCTTTCGACACAACTTCTTTTGACAAAAGTCAGTATGACAAACGTCTGTAAACAAGTATCTTAAAACAAGGCAGTTTCTCCTCTGACATGAGTAGGAGTGGGGGTTTAGTCTACCATATATGCATATTTTCTATGTCATGAATATTAACGGAAATATTTGGATTTTATAGTTTTCGGCTATTAGTAAACCCACACTCCTACTCATGTCATATTAATAATTAGTTGTTAAATTATGAACCACTTCAAAATACCTAGGTTAAATACCAAATATTGTTTTCATTCAACCATTAGTTTGTGAGATATATGCAAATTCGTTCTATTGATTCCCCCCCCCCTCCTTCTTTTGTTCTTGGATTACAACAATTTGAGTGAATGAGATAAAAACTATTCTGATTCATTATAAGAACTATATATAGTAAATAACTTAATTAAACAATAAAATTAATATGTTATATTCAGATATATTTCATTAATGGTTTTTCTTTCCGGTCTAGAATTCAGGTTGGCTCGCCTGTTTGATTACAATTCAGACGCTTTCCGCTGTAGAATTATTAACTTGAAACTGAAAGATTTTTCATTACCGTTGGTATTAATACACTTAATATTCGCGGTGGTGTTCCTTCCTTTGGAAAAGGAAACCTTCCCGTTGGAAATCTGCTTAGTTTACGCAGCCCCTAGGTGATGGACTTTATTTACATCCTGTGGAGCAAGAAATTACATACGCGGACATTTGTTCTCAAAAACCTTTACAAGGACAAGTAAAACTTCAAGTAAAATTGAGTTACAAGTCTTATGAGCATGTTTCGAGGCTTTCATTTGACAGATGATTTCTGTTCTCATTTGGGTTTGGGTAAAATAATAAATATAACCAATTACCTGGAACTGCCCCTTGATTTATATCCACCACTTTCCCTGCTCGTTCAATTGGAAAATTATTTCTATCGCTAATGTATGTAGGATGAAAAGAAGTCACTTCCACCTGCCAGAATACCAACTCAGAATTTCTATTGCTGTTTTTTCCTTCTTTTGCAAGTTGTAACAGTTTTTCACACTTTGATTTTAGATATCGTTTTATATTTCATTAATACGATAACTTTATCAACTATATTTGAGTCCACAACTATAATTTATAATTTCGAAAAAGAACAGAACGAGTGAGTGGGTTCTAGGTATATTAAAGTAAATGACTGAATAACGAGATTCCCCGTGTTCCTAATGTGTCTCGCCTATTTTTATGACCAAAGTCACTAATTTTAAGAGTAAATTAAGCTTATTTCCCACGTACATGACATACTCATGAATTAAACTCACATTCTGATTCTTATTTACTTACTCCTCCAGCAGGAGTATTCGGCTCACAGAAAAGTGTTCGGTATAAAAGTTGTAAGTAGCACTATGTATAGTAAATAGTTTTCAATAAAATTAATATGTTATATTCAGATATATTTCATTAATGTTTTTTCTTTCCGGTCTAGAATTCAGGTTGGCTGGCCTGTTTGATTACAATTCAGACGCTTTCCGTTGTAGAATTATTAACTTGTAACTGAAAGATTTTTCATTACCGTTGGTATTAATTCACTTAATATTCGCGGTGGTGATACCAGTTTGTATATTTATTTATTTTAAGTCTTCGCGTGGGAAATCTGCTTAGTTTAGGCAGCCCCTGCGTGGCGGACTTATTCAAGAAATCACGAGTCACAATTACATTGCCTGTAGTTGATTTTCCTCAATAGGAATTTACTAATAGAGCTAAATCAATCGGTGGTATTGGGCCTAGAGAGCAAGGATTTGGTGTTGATCGGTAGGGGGGTAGGTGGTGTTCCTTGGGCAGGGATGGTGACAGGACCTAGGTAGGTATAGGGGAAGGGCTGGACTCCTGCCAACCGTTCTCTCCCCTCGACCAACACCCTACCTTAGTATTACCTACCCCCTTCCCATCCTCCTATTTTTCACTCGGCCTCTACGTTAGTTCCAAAGATAAACATTGGGGTAAGTGGAATAAGTTGGCATGAAGTTCTGGACAGCTAATCTTGAACTGCATACCGTGACCATAAGCTTAAAAATTTCAACAGAGGGTTGGTTCCTCTATTATATATAATATACTATTGCCAAAAGAGGCCGTCTTATTATTGGCCCATAATAATGCTGCGTAAACTATGCAGATTTTCCACGTGAAGTTATACAATAGACAAATCTACATATGAGACCCGAACAGTTACGGAAATGGCCGAACTAGTTTACGAATAAAACCGATTTCCGCCGATCTCATCTCGGCCGTCATCGGGACACACTTAATAAAAATGCAAAGATCTCGGTTAATATTCAAGATAGAGAATAACTGTACATAACAATATTTATAGTAAATTTAATTAGCAATGAGATTGGCTCGATACAAGTTTTCGAATTTTTTGATTTGACGTATAGTAACGGAGATATTTCGAATTTTCGAAATTCCACCCTCTAAACCCCCCTCCCACTGGTCTGATTTCAGCCGTTAACGGACTTGATTTTTTTTCTTTTTACATAAAACGATTAAATACCGAGTTTGGTGACAATTAAACAAAACTTGAGACCGCTAGAGTGTTAACCGACAAATATATATATATATATATATATATATATATATATATATATAGAGAGAGAGAGAGAGAGAGAGAGAGAGAGAGAGAGAGAGATGTATGTAGTTTTGAACCGACCTCATTTTCGTCATGTTCTGGATAAGATCGATGGACATTTGAAGAAATTTTTCGAAAATTGCGTCATGAGTACGACCTCAATAGCTGATTTCCCTTAAAGGAATTCTGCTAATACACATTGTATCCTAATGATTCTCGTCAGTTCCACATCGGCTATCTGCTCTAGCGGTTTCTTCTCACCCTTTAAATTGTAAATCGAAATCAGGACTTCCTCTACGATTTACAAGAACTATTGATAGAAGGAAGCCCATATATTAACAATATATTCTTATGGCTACACAAAATTTAACATAGAAGTCTATAGTGTACAAATTATATACATGCTAATTGACAGATATATATGTGTGTGTGTGTGTGTGTATGCACATGTTATATGTTATATATATATATATATATATATATATATTTAAGTATTCTATTTTTGAGGCTGTATTGCTGGGAAGTATTTTCATTGTGAGGACTTTGGCTATCTGCTCCAGTGGTTTGAATGCTATATGTGTTGCAAATTTTCGATGGAAATGCGTCCATCTTCGTCCGGCAGTAAATTTAATTTGAATAGCTACTTCATTCAATCACCATCTTTTGGTTTTATTTTAATATGGCTTTCCACGTTTCAGAGAGTATGACACCGTCCAAGCCGTTTCTTGTATTTGTTCTCCTGTTAATTTCGAGAGCTTCTAGGACCAATCTTTTACCGTGGTGAATTTCTCTGTTTAGAACTTTTGTCTCATCGAATTTAATTTGGTGAGAACAAATACTTTCATGTCTAGCTATGAGGGGATGTCTTTGTTCTCTGGTGTTTCAGATCAGCCATGTATTGGTTGACTCTTGTAGCAGTAAAGTTTATGTGGGACATGCAGGTAAGTCCCACATAAACGTTAACACAATCACTTGGTATCATATAAACTCCACTATCTTGTAAAAATTGGGTGTCTTTCGAAATTTTTAAATATTCATTGAATATTTGGTGGGGTTTGAATACTGTTCGTAAATTATATTTTCGAAATATTCTTGCCAGTCTTTCTGAAGTCCCCGCAAGATAAGGAAGTGTTACGTTTATCAATGGTTTAACTTGAGTATTTTCAATGTATTGTTGAACCTTAGTGGTATCAAGTTTCTTCTAAATACACTTGTAACTTCGGTTTTTTTGTAGCCGTGGTAGTAGAGTTCTTCTTTTAGCTGTTCAAACCGCTGGAGCAGATAGTTCTCATAATACATACATACATACATATATATATATATATATATAAACAATCTGTAAAATCATCATTAGTTGCTTATGGAACTAACGCAAAAATAATGCTGACTTGACTTAATGGGTCAAGTACTCATTCACTCCAGAAATACTAACACAAATATTCAGTGTGAATTACTTTAAGACAGCTGTATAATGTTTTGTTTGGTTGAAGTGTAGTAGAACACTCGGATCAATGTATTGTATTTAAATAATCATTAAATTTACATACCATCAAGAGTTTCCTCTAATATTATACATATATCCTTTTGGATTTTACATCAATGTACTTATGATTAACAGCTTTCTAAATTGTATTTTTATTAGTAATTTGAAGAAATATCTAGTTAGTTAATGGCCGGAATCGTTTGAGGAGTTGGGAGTTAGGGCAAAAAAGACTACTGTATATAAATCCAATGTAAAGCGCATGAAAGAAAAATATAACATTAACATTCTTATTGAGAAAATACAGTCCAAACACTTTTCTGTTATTATACTTCTGCTCGAGGAATTATATTTGTAAGCTTCTTATTCACTGAATGGTTCATGTCGGCTTCATATTCACTTTGAGTGAAATAAGAAACAGAATGTGTGTTTATTTCATGAGTATGTCATGTACGTGGGAAATAAGCTCAGTTTACTCTTAAAATTAGTGACTTTGGTCTTAGAAATAGGCGAGAAACATTAGGAAAACGTGGAATCTGTTATTCAGTCATTTACTTTAATATACCTAGAACTCACTCACTCGTTATGTTCTTTTTCGAAATTATAAGTTATAGTTTTGGACTCAAATGTAGTTGATAAAGTTATCGTATTAATGAAATATAAAACGATATCTAAAAACAAAGTATGAAAAACAGTTACAACTTGCAAAAAAAGAAAAAAAACATCAATAGAAATAATTTTTCAATTGAACGAGCAGGGAAAGTGGAAGATATAAATCAAGGGGCAGTTCCAGGCAATTGGTTATATTTGAGCCCAAACCCAAATGAGAACAGAAATCATCTGTCAAATGAAAGCCTCGAAACATGTTGACTTGTAACTCAATTTTAGTTGAAGTTTTACTTGTCCTTGGAATGGTTTTTGAAAACAAATGTCCGCTTATGTAATTTCTTGCTCCACAGGATGTAAATAAAGTCCGTTACGCAGGGGCAGCGTAAACTAAGCAGATTTCCAACGGGAAGGTTTACAAAAGATAAATTTACATACTGGTAACACCACCGTGAATGTTAAGGGAATAAATACAAATGGTAATAAGAAATTATTCAGTCAATTTACAAGTTAATAGTATGGGAAAATGTCTGAATTGTAATCAAAAAGGGTAGCCAACTTCGTAGCACTGAATAGATAGAATTATTCTAGACTGGAAAGATGAACAATTAATGAAATATATCTGAATATAACATATTAATTTTATTGAAAACTATTTACTATAGCTAGTGGAGTAATTTTAAATGAATCAGAATAATTTCTATCTCAATCACTCAGATTTTAGTAATCCAAGAACAAAAGAAGGGGGAGGGGTCAACAGAAAGTATATTTTTGTATCTCGTATAATAAAGGTTTGTTGAAAACAATATTTAGTATTTAACCTTGTTATGAAGTGGTTCATGATATAACAGATTATTAATATGACACAAGTAGGAGTGGGGGTTTTATTGAAATCGGAAAACTAAACTACATATATCTGGGGTAATACACATTATACGGAACATATGTATAGAACAATATTTATAGTAGATTTCATTTGCAATAAGATTGTTTCTATATTTTTTTTGGATTTGATGTATAGTAACGGAGATATTACGAATCTTCGAAATTCCTTCCCTATAAACCCCCCTTCACCCTATTCCGATTTTAGCTGTTGACGAACTTGACCATTCTTTTTACATAAAACGACTTAATGTCGAGTTTGGTAACTATTAAACAATAATTGCGAATGCTATACCGGTAACAGACATATATATATATATATATATATATATATATATATATATATATATATATATACACACAGTTTTGAGCGGGCCACAATTTCGTCATCTCCTGGGTAGGATCGATGGACATTTGAAGAAAATTTTCGAAAATATCGTCATGAGTACGACCTCAATAGCTGATTTCCCGTAAGAGAAATATGCTAAAACTTTGGTTTGTACGGTTCTTACGAGTATGTGATATATAGTTAGACTAAATCACACATTTAAATCTTAAATCATCAGAATGCAACATGCGATATTTTAAGCTAGGAAAAAACAAAACCGAGCAAATGCGGTTCCTAATGTAAGTACTCCGATCTCCTATTCTGTATCATTCTTGTAATTTGAACAATGCATTGCGTGACATAAATCACAAAATACCTATCAATAGTGAAACAATCCCGCTGTTGGCGGCTGAATGGTGAAAAGGCAGATAAGGCGTTCTGCTTGCTATCATTGTTAATAAAGTTCGTTACATGTTTCAATACTTCTCGCAACAGCTTGTCAAGTCTTCATGATTATTAGCTAGTTTATTTATAGATTCTCAAATGCCGTTTGTTACACCTTTTCGGTCTAGTAGCATTGTTATCGATAAAATATTATATAACCTTTATGGGACTGCTTTATGGCACATTTCCATTTAATCAAATTGATTTTATTATATTTGAAAAGGCTGTCAAACTTTCGCACCCATAAAGGGGTGCCTGTTTACGTTTTGTTAGTTGTGCTATTATTCGCAAGAAAAACGTTCCGAAGCAACAAATAGAATTCAAAATTAAGGGAACACTACGAAATATCAGAATATGTGACAAAAAAACTTTTTTTTTTTTTTTTTTAAATTTTATGTCTAGTAGAAGGTGCCTAGAGATAATTGTAGAGCATCAGTATCAGGCCCATGAAGCAAGATCAAATACAGACTACAAGCCTAAAGAAAATTAACACAGCAAGGCAGGCAAGCAAATTCACCAATTTTTGACATAGTATAACTTCAAAAGTAAAAGGGCTTCTTCTTCCAGATCGAAATCAAAACCCATCCTTAAAGACTTAATGTTCTATAAGCAGATTTCCCTTAAGGATAATCTGCTATTGAGGTCGCACTCATGACGTGACTTTCGAAAAATATCTTCAAATGTCCATCGATCCTACCCAGGAGATGACGAAAATGAGGTCCGATCAAAATTTTATATATATATATATATATATATATATATATATATATATATATATATGTGTGTGTGTGTGTGTGTGTGTGTGTGTGTGGTGTGATGTATTTTTTGGAGGTTTGGTCAAAGTTGGTGAAAGAAACTTCTTAGTTTATGCCAATATTTTGAGAATTTTATTTTCTCTAATTCAGGGCTGTAAAATACAGTTGCTATTGCACTAGAGTTACTGGTTATAGTTACCTTCCATGGTTTGTTTACATTGAGCAGGGCCACAGCCTTATGTTTTTTGTATATCTACAGTATATTGTCTTATGTTAGTTGAACTATATTATAATTTGACCAAACCTCCAAAAAAACACAAAAACACCACACCATATATAAATATATACTCAAGAAGCAGGGAATAAAAACAGCATTTGGCACGGACGAGAAAATAGCACACATTTTACCCAGCTGCAAAGATCAACTCCAGACAAAAATCCCAGGAATATACAGCATACCCTGTTCTTGCGGCTTAGAATATATTGGACAAACCGGCAGATTGATAAACACCAGGGTCTCCGAGCATATCAAGAGTGTAAAAAAGTTTCGGACAGAAGAATCAGCAATAGCAGAACACTTCTGGGAAACTAATCACAGCATCAAATTCGATGAAGTTAAGGTGCTGGCCAAGGTGGACCGATACCAAGATAGACTGGTTCGAGAAGCCATAGAAATCGCGAAATGCCCATTCAACATCAACAGGGAGGATGGATACAGACTCAGCAAACTCTGGAAGCCCGTCATTCCACAGAGACCACGGACAAGAAACATAAACGACAGTATAGCGGGTGAACGACCACCGGAAGAAGTATCCGTAGACACCTGGAGGGGACGACTCCGCCCAAGGAAACAGGACAAGGCCTACATATATACCTGAGGTGAATACACAATCTTCAGTCTCAGAGATAGCCCTGAGGAAGCTAGAAGCATGTCTAGCGAAACGTTGGTAACTAAAATGCAGACACGGTCAATACCCGAAGACCTTAACAGTATTACTGACCAGGACCCTGGAAGTCTACGAGTTTATTTAAATATAAAGATATATATATATATATATATATATATATATATATATATATATATTTGTCTATTACTGCTCTAGTGGTCGTAATTTTTGTCTGATCGGTACCAAACTCGACATTTAAACGTTTTATGTAAAAATAAAGATCAATTTCGTTAACGGGATGAAATTGGACCAGTGGGAGGGGAGGGGTTTAGAGGGGGGATTTCGAAAGTTCGAAATATCTCCGTTATTATGCATTGGATCGAAAAATTGTATAAAATCAGTCTTCGTGCAACTGTGATGTTTTATAAATGTTATTATCTACATGTTTTCTTTAAATGAATATTAACCGAGATATTAGAATATTTTTGTTTTCACCCATCAGTAAACCCCCACTACTAATAATCTCAAATTAACAAAAAGCAGTAATATTATGAAGTACTTTATTTGAAGCCTCAATATCAGATATTGTTCTCATTGAACTTTTTCGTTTTGAGATAAATGCAAGTACCTGACGCACTTAAGAAATCTGCTTAGTTAACGCAGCCCCTGCGTGACAGACTTTTTTTTACATTTGTGTACAGACGACCAAGTAGAAGTAAAATCTTCTCAATAAAAAAGAACTTTCAATTCTTCGTAGTTTAAATTAATACCGAAATTACCTTGGTTAGTATTGAAATAGGAGATAAGGGTTTCTGGGATTGGAAAGACCGAACAAACCACCACCCCCCCCTCTCCGAAAAAAGAAGAAACCATTTATGATTTAATATTCAGAAGTATATTTGTTAGATTTTTTTTATAAATTTGCCTAATGTAATTTATTCAGTTCTTAATTTATTAAATGAGTTCCCTGAATTTCAGAAGTGCTCTTGATTAAATCAGCGTGATGCTGTTATACTTTAACAAAAGATTGATACAACTTTTCACCGTAAATGGTTTCCTAATAACTCGAAGCAGAAGTTGAGATGATTGATGTCCTC
Source organism: Riptortus pedestris (assembly GCA_019009955.1). NCBI lineage: Eukaryota > Metazoa > Arthropoda > Insecta > Hemiptera > Alydidae > Riptortus > Riptortus pedestris. The sequence continues at coordinate 58,851,517 of CM032233.1, read as the reverse complement.
CTGATTACTTCCCTGTTTTAAGTAGTTCTAATTAATTACAAAAAAAAATCTTTTGATGGAGTCTGTAAAGCTTTGATTTGATCTAAGCTAATTATTTTCTCGGTTAATATACTGAGTGATACTTTTCCTGTTAACGTGTGTCTAGTTTGATCCATTTTTCTAATACTAAGGCCGCATAGCATAATTAGACTTTATCTAGCTCTTATTTAAATTAACTGATCAATTTGATTAATTTTTTAAAATTTGCGGCTATTGAATGTGGCTTTATATATATATATATATATATATATATATATATATATATATATTCAAATAAAGGGTTAGCCGCCAATATAAATGATACTGTTGTCATACCTGTCGGTGGAGACCGTCGTCACTGGCTGATGGTCGAGTACAGCTGGCAATCGAGAACCAGGTCGTCTACAATATGAGTGGAGTATATAAAATCACGTGCAGCTGCAACAACACGTACGTTGGACAAACTTGGAGGAGACTGAAAACGCGATACACCGAACACATACGCTTATTCAGAATGACGAAACGAGACTCCAACTTCGCCAACCACTAGAACGATCACTGCCACGACCCTACAAGTATAATCGACAGTATGAAACTTCTACACAGACAAACGAAAGGACGAAGATTGGACATACTCGAAAGCATTGAGATCGAACATTCAATGGAGACATTATCAATGAACAGCTCAACACCAGCTCAGACACGATATTCAGACCATTGAGACTACCATTGAGACAACAAAAACGCCAACTGACGGACACACGTAGGATTATCAACAGACGAAGCGACGACGTATGTAGATCCAGATTCCATTTAATTATGTGAGTAGATTTATTTATTTAATTATCCTTGATGTATACCAACATTGTACACATATCACATACACTTCGCTTGACAGATCTGAGGTAAGTAAACAGACTTGGACTAAAACGTAAACATCCCACCACACGAAAACAATTTACCTAGAAACTAGCTAATACCCTTCGTTTGGCATATCTGTGGTAAGTAAACAGACTTGGACTAAACCTACACGTATACAAACTAATACGGTGACCAGACGCATAAAACCTATTGACCAACAGACATCTAACTCAGTACAACTTTTTGACGGGCTTGAAGATGGTGCCATTGCATCGAAAGCGCTTGCCACCTGTGCTCAACCATCAGCCAGTGACGATGGTCTCCACCGAGAGGTATGACAACAATATATATATCAGCGTTGTAAGGAGACGTTAGAGGTAGATAAATGAACCATACCTGCATTCTTTCAGTCCTAAAAATAAGTTGAAGCAAAAGGAATTTGAAGAAGTTAAGAGTTAAGGACGATTATGTCACGCGAAGTACATTATTACTGTCTTCACTCCTGCTATGCAGCTTGTAAATAGGGCCATTGTCTCTTGAGTCACCGTGGTGGTGAATAAGTGTGAGTGGAAAGATTTAGAACTTCTGGATTGAAATGAATGAATAGCTTGCAGTGGAAGTTTAAGAACTTAGATGATATTAGATAGTTTATAAATGGTCCTTTAAGAATGTTTAGGTTATAATTATAATATTAATTTTTGAATATGATGTGTAAGAATTTTAGAATAGAAAGTCAGAATGTTTTCCGATATTCAAACGTTTTAAAGAAACCTGCACCTCTATGGTTGTTAAAGTAGTAAATTGTGTATTTTCGGTTTGTTTTTTATAGAGAGAAAGGATCTTCTATTAAGATGATTTACGAAAAGCGGCAATCTTATGTTGTTTTTTTTTTTGTGATTATCTTAATACAATAACAGCAGATGGTAGAGGAATATTTTTGAAAAGATCACGAGGCTAGAAAGTGCACAGATAGGAATATATGATATGGCGCACTCATATTAATTTACGATAATAAGCTTGAACTAGGACAATTTTTCTCCATATTTTCGTTAGCGGAATAAAAGAGATGTAGACGGAGTGATAAGATTTTTGTAGAATGAAATGGTTTGAATTTTATCAGCAGAGGATGCCAAGAATTTTGTTGGTAACATTTTGACTGTTAAGGATAGAGCGAAAGACACTTTCAATTTCCCCTATAGCATAGAGAAGGGTAAGACTGACTCTGAGCAAGGGAAGATTGACTCTAGGGTGGTTTTCTACATTTTCAGAAAGGTTTAAGTAAATTTGCTGTGCAGTGAAACTGGGTACAGGTGAATATGCAATAACGCAGAAATGTTAGGAGTATAATGACTTTGGAAAGGAGATAGCGATGGATCTATGAAAAATAAGATTAGATTTATTATGTAAAAGATGAAAATAATGTATTTAATGTCTGATCACATAATTGAACATGGAGAGAGAGAGACATTGGGTGATTCAAGGATTTCTTTGATTTTTAACTATTAAGAGACGTCGTTAGGAAATAGAAATGGTGTTGTAAATATTTTTGAAGTTCTTCTTATTCTGGACTCAATATTATTTATATATTCTTCAAATTTTATGGAAAGGGTCTCCAATAAAAAACATTTTTTCGGTGCAAACTTTATTGAAACTAACCTTTGCACCGGAAAAGTGTTTTTATTGGAGACCCTTGCCATAAAATTTGAAGAATTGTTGAAGTTTTCATGACAGAATATTGGATTAATCTTTATCTTAAGAGATTCATGTGCCACCTTCCCTAATATTCATTTAGAAAGGGCTTCGTTATGAGGTACGATAGAAGCAAAGAGTAATATAAAATACGATAACGTCCTGCTAACTACTAGGATCAGTAAAATACGCTCCAATAAATAGTGGACCACAGTCTACAGGTAGTCCAGTATGATGACTAAGAGTTGGTAATTCCGGATCACTAAAGGTAGAATTTTCAGTTGTAATCTCCACCAAATAGGAAATTATTTAATGGAAGAAATTATTGGACGGGATCCATGAATAGGAGGATAATAAAGGTATTAGCAGTAGCTGGCAGAAATTCAGTATCAGTATGGTCAGTTTTACAAGTCTGATATCCTGCTCTGTAGCAGGAAATAGCCTCGTTTATTTCTACTTGTTAGTCTAGTTGCAGTAATAAGCACAGCGTCAGCTCGTTGTTGTTGTATGATTCTAAATTCTGTACTATTCCAGAGAAGGATGGACATGGTTTGGCGTTGAGTGGACTCGATAGTGGGATGATGAAATAAGGTTGTTTGGAAGTGGCATAAATAGATTTGTTATTGATCTGAATTTTGAGCTGGACGTATTGACATGTCTTCGTAGACATCTGAAATAAAACTGAGGCGATTTGTATAAAATATTAAAACAAATAAAAATATTTGTATAAAAAGGATAGTGAAGGTTTCGACGATTTTACGTTCTATTACTAATTTCATATCCCGTTCACAGACTATCTTCAATTATATATAGAAACGGAGAGTTTTAATTATTCCTACAGGAGTAGAATGATGACGGCCGAAATTCACAACTTTCTGTGAGTGTGTGATATATTGAGGTAGTGAATTGTAGCTATCCAGATGTCGGGTACTCATTTTTGAATGGTTAATTTTATTGGCACATGTACATTTGCCTGTGTCTAATTTACTTTCTAATTTGTGTGGTGAAATTTTTGATGTTATTTATATATTTTTTGGTAGATTGATTTTTGCTTTGTAGAGCCCATGCCCCATCCATTATTATTTTTATGTGAAGCAAATTATTGGTCCTGAAATTGAGATTCTTAATAAAGTGCCAGGTTCTGGATCGGTTTAAATTTCATTCTGGGAGAACAAAGGGTTGGGAGCTGTTCTGTAGTCAACGACACGATCTATATTATTATTACAAGAGGTGAATTCCCTGCAGAGCAAGATCGCCTTCCTCCTGTACGCGGAACATCATATGATCTTATCTTCCACACATTTTATTTTTCGTGAGTTTAAAAAAAAAAATAGTAACAAAGCGCAAATAAATAGATGATTTAGCATGGTTCGAGTCCCATTGGTCAAGATGTCTATCCACTACACAGCACTGATGCTGGTTAGTAGATATTGCCTCTCAAAGGGGCATTGGCTATAGCCCGTGGGGCTTGCATAGACCAGAGCTACCCCCACCGCAAGGCAGTGCTATTTGAAATATGGAATTAAATTACTTACTGTAATCGAATGACTCGAATTAACTATAAATTCATGGAATTGTGTCTGTGACTACAACGCTCATTGCAATACTGATAATCAAGTTCACAAAATGTGGGGAATGTCACAGAAGCCTGAGTCGTTACTCATTTGTTGTAAGTTATAATGTTAAAAGTCCGTCACGCAGGGGCTGCGTTAACTATGCAGATTTCCCACGTGCGCCACGTATTTGCATTTATTTCAAAACTTAAAAAATTTAATAAAGAAAAATATTTGGTATTTAAGATCAAATAAAGTGCTTCATAACATAATAGAATATTGTTAATATGAGATGAGTAGGAGTGGGGCTTAACTGAAGACCAAAAACTAAAAAATGCAAACATCTCAGTTAATAATCAAGATAGCGAAGAAATGTACAACAAAATTTATAGAACATTAAATTTGCAATAAGATTGGTTCTAAACAATTTTTCGATCCGACGCATAATAACGGAGATATTAAGAATTTTCGAAATTCTCCCCCCTAAACCCCCCTTCCCCTTGTCCGATTTCAGCCGTTAACGAACTTGATCTTTCTTTTTATATAAAACAATTATATATCAAGTTTGGTAACGACAAAAATTGCAACCGCTAGAGCGGTAACAAAGACAAATATATATAAAGTTTTGAACGGACCTCATTTTAGTCATCACCTGGGTAGGATCGATGGACATTTGAAGAAAAATTTCGAAAATCACGTCATGAGTACGACGCCAATAGCTGATTTCCCGTAAGGGAAATCTGTTAAAATAATAAATTATTCAGCAAATAAAAATCACTAGGAGGCTTAAGGATGGATTATGAAGAATTGAGATAATAAATGTGGAATAAATAATAATTAAATAGATTTAATCAATATATGAGTTTTGGTGAATTTCTTTTTAAGGCTCCCATTATATAATTTTCATTAAAACTTGGATTGCCGATATAGAGCCATCCTGACTCGCTAGGAAATAAAATGGGTAAATTTCCACTTCCTCCCCGTCCCCAACGAAACTCAGGAATGCTATGACAATTCTGCTCCAGGTACAGAAATAATTACACAGTTGACAGTAGTACATCTGAATGAATAAATGCGTTGTCATATTCACAACGAATGAAACAACTCTAATCTCAATTCCACAATAGAATGCGAGCTACGGGGTTTGCGTTATTACCCCATTCACCGTATTTCAATCGTTTACAGTCTGTAGCAAATAATGGATTTGTTTTATTTGCTGGAGACATTGGTTTCTAATAAACCAAATTTAAGAGCAGTCTTACAGTTTAATTCTTATCCACTATGCCTATACTAAAATGATAGGGCTCCAACTCAATTCCTTTGTAATTCTCCTCGTTGGGTTATTGTCTAGGAACGCGTTCTATATATCCTAGTCATTTTGTGAGTTTTTCAGTACCAAATCAGTGTCATCATATTTAATTCATGATTACCATAAGGCTGTAAGTATTATTATTTTTTCGTAAATGTTACATAATTATGCATCTTGACAGTAATTGTCTGTACCTACGTAATTATTGGATCATCTCTTGTTTACTATTTAGCATCATGGAATTAAGATCGTAAATCCCTTGAGATGGTTGACTGTAGCATTCAATGAAAGGAAAAGCGTTGATTTACCAAAAGTATTGGTTAGATTTTCAGTCTTCCAACAGCAAAAACACATGATAAAGAGATTAAAATAGATTGAACAATAAGAATGGGCAGTAAGCAAATAGAGGAACAGAAAAAAGAAAGATCACAGATCAACCATCTCCACTGACAGATATTCAAAACCTACAGAATCCGGTCTACTTTGTTTCTACTCCACTTAGAAAAAAGTCCGTCACGCAGGACCTGCGTAAACTAAACTGATTTCCTATGTGTACTTGTTTATCACGCTTGTGATCTTATCAGAGCACGTATTTTCTATTTATATGAAAATAACCGATGAGTAGAAGTGGGGAGGAGTTATAATAAATATGAAAATATCTCGGTTAATATTCAATACAGAGAAAATATATAACAACGTTTATAAAATTTTACATTTGCAATAACATTGATTCTATACAATTTTTCGATCCAACGCATGACAATGAAGATATTTTGAATTTTCAAAATTCTCCCGCTAACGAACATGATCTTCATTTTTGCAGAAAACGTTCAAATAGAGTTTCATTGCGATCAGACGAAAACTGCGATCTATAGAGCGTTAACAGGCACACACACACAAACACACACATATATATATATATATATATATATATATATATATATATATATATATATAAAATATTGAAAGGACCTCATTTTCATCTCCTGGGTTGGGGGGGGGGTCGATGGACATTTGACGAAATTTTTCGAAATTCCTATAATGATTACAAGCTCAAAAGCTAATTTCCCGTAAGGGAAATCTGCTAAAAATAATAATAAGGCCAACAATCTCATTCACCGAATACATACCTTTCCCGATTCGAAATCTCACTCTAGAAATACACCCTTACTTTCCAACATTCTCCAGTCGAACGGCTACCCTGAAAATCATTTCCAAACCCATTGACCTGTATAGTTAGTTACCCATTAACCACTGTATTGTTAGTTCATAAAAATCCAACGGTCCTTCTCTGTTTTATGTAAATTGTAGCTACTTGTAAGTTATTGATCGTTACCGGTTACCACAAATGTAATTGCTAAAGGCGCTCCAATTATACTAGATGTCTATACGCTATAAATAATTAGTTTTATGCTTCAGTTTACACAGTGTACTTATTTTACAAGACGAGGGAAAGGTGGATTTGAGCTGGAGGGAAGATTGTATGGGTTAGAGACGTCGGGGAACAAATGGCTGGAGCTTCCCATGTCACCCTACCGCAACGCATCTCTTCCCTACACCAGCCCAAGAATAAATTACAGTTTAACTCAACCAATTTAGAACTTCATTTGCGACGTAGAAGAATTCGTCTACGGTTTATCTTCACAGTGTCTCAACAGTGAAGCGACTAACTCAGACTGATCTAACTTAAAAACTCTCTTGGTAAATGTATGGCACTCATTTTAATAGTCTAATCAAGCGGCATTGTTTTGTCGGGGTTAAAGGACTTAGTCTTATCCCAAGTTGAAGCAGGGCCCTGAATCATGCCCTCCAAGTACAAACTAATCCCACGATCCTATGGTTTGAGATCAATACATGATGTGCTTCGGGAGCTGATTGCATATGGTACCACCATGATTAGTAATTATTCTTCGGATTGCCACTTAGAGAGTGGGGCTAAAAATCACAGGTGATATTGGGCTCCCTTTCTCAGGCTTCTGATAAACTCCAGATAACCTAAGAATAGATTTAACACTGCTTCGACAATTAATAAGTCTATCCAGTAACATACTTGTCAGTCGCATGATGACAGGTTTCCTCAGAGTCCTAATTGCCTCAAACAACTTTTGGGTAGAGATAACCACTCTGGTACACTTTTTGTATCATTTCATACTCTTACCTATCCCAAAGATATCTCTCAGATAATATCTTATTAACTGTGAAAAAACTTATTGACTTATTTATTCCACATTTATTATCTCAATTCTTCATAATCCATCCTAAGCCTCCTAGTGATTTTTATTTGCTGAACAATTTATTATTTTAGCAGATTTCCCTGAAGGGAAATCAGCTATTGAGGTCGTACTCATGACACGATTTTCAAAAATTGTTTTCAAATGTCCATCGATCCTACCTTAAATATATATATATATATATATATATATATATATATATATATATATATATATATATATATATATATATCTGTCTGTTAACGCTCTAGGGGTCGCAATTTTTACTTGATCGCTACCAAACTCGATATTTATACGTTTTATGTAAAAATAAAGATCAAGTCCGATAATGTCTGAAATTGGACCAATGGGAGGGGGGGGGGTTAGAGGGGAGGATTTTCGAAAATTCGAAATATCTCCGTTACTATACGTCGCATCGAAAAATTGTTTAGAATCAATCTTATTGAGAATTAAATTTACTATAATTATTGTTATATACATTTATTCTCTATCTTGAATATTAACCCGAGATATTTGTATTTTTCAGTTTTCAGCCTTCAGTAAACACTCACTTCTACTCGTGTTACATAAACAATACCCTGTTATATAATAAACCACATTATTCGAAGCTTAAATACCATACATTGTTTTTCAAAGTCTTTTATTATACGAGATAAATGCAAATATGTTCTTGATAAATTAAAGTACTAGGTATAGTACATAGTTTTTAAGAAAATGAATATGTTGTATTCTGATATGTTCTTAATGTTATCTGATATCACTTAATATTCACGGTGGTGCTGTGTTAGCAGTATGTTGGCTTACCTATTATTAATCTTCACGCGGGAAATCTGCTTAGTTTACGCAGCCCCTGCGTGACGGACTTTTGTTTATCGATACATTAGATTCATTATAGATTTTGTAATTATAATTGTTCCATATCATTCAAATCTTGAAAAATTCCCCAAAAACTAGTGTTCCAAACAATAAATCTTGAATTGAATTTGCTCAAGCGTTTTGAATTTTCTTTCAAAACTCATTAAAATACTTATTTTGTTATTTTCAAACTCCAGATATTTTTATTTGGTACTTATTATTAGATGTGCCCTACTTTAAAACTCGAAACACTCAACTATTTAGATGTATAATTGCAACAAAATATGTGTGTGTGTGTGTGTACCAATATCACGCATTGACAGCCAATTAACATTTTAATACACTGACTAACTCTTTAATGTCATACAATTTTTTAAATAACCTTCCTTTCAAAACCTCCGAATACTCCAGGCAAAGATTAATTTTTATCAGCTCAATAATAAATATTACTGACGGATGAAACGAGAAGTGTGGATGGTATTGAAGGCAAAGGCAGTAAATAATCTCTTAACGTGAATATGGAAATCTGCTAAAATCCTGCTTAGGAATTATGGCTCTTTAGCTAGGGATTACAATGGATATGTGTAGTTCCCTATGTTTAGAAGCTTAGGCCCGCATTCTGTTATAAACCTAGATGTGCTCGCCGAAATAATCTATTCTCTCTCCATCCCTCATTTTCATACTCTTGTATGTTTATATATGTTTATTAATACATAAAAAAAAATTAAGAATGCTTTAATATTCAATCTATCGTGACAGAAAATCTCGGTGATTTCCACACACAAGTTATTTTAGAAGACAAGGTGTGTCGGTTCAACTAATGAGGCAGAAATTATCAGTTATTACAGGCACAGAAGTATTTAAATGAAATGGAGTTGCTACCAAACACATACATTCTTCTACACAAACAGCCAAATGCTTTTACACGAACTAGATATAAAAAAAAAATACGAGCATATAGAACAATTACAAAATAATATATCACAATTAAAAAACAGAGCGACTTTCATTAACTTCAAATGGGTCAAGGAACGTACAAGATGTACGGGCAATGAAATAGTCGATAACTAGAGAAAGAGCCTCTATAAATAACGAAAAAGTAACTTAAAATAAATTTACTCCAACGCACACCGTCACGAGCTGTGTTCAAAACTAAGAAAAATTAAGGTTGAAGATATTTGTTACGAGAGGTAAAATAAAAATTAGATCGCTAGAAAAGAAATAAGACATATTGGAATTGGAATATAAAAACAAAGGCTCAAAGCTAAGGATTAACTTGAATTGCTGATACCAATACACATAATAAAACTGATTCGGCTAGTAAGTATTTACTTTAATAGTTCCAATCTTATTGCTTGATCATTTTCATCGCTCTTTTCACCTGTGACAAGTTAGTGACTCGGTCATTGGCTATTCTTAACCAACAGTGTGCTTTCATACTTTAACCATAAATAGTACACTGCTTCACAATTGTTTTAATACCTTGTCTACCTACTTTTGGCTGCTTCTAACGGTGATTTTGGATTTCATAACCAATGCACAACTGTGCAACGTCTGGCGCAGCAAGGAACCAAACATCAGATATGATGCTTTATTTGATAGAATCGTACAAGAATATAATTTATAGGAATGCTCTGATGAAGTTAAGGAGAATATCAGAAACGCCGTACGATTGTTTTACCTTAAATTAAAAAAAAGTGGGACCTCTGTTACAGGTTTTAGGAACATTCAAAACGAAATATGAAGATTGGTTGAATAAAATCATTAAAGTTACTGATAATGCTTTTGAAATATGCCAAAATTCACTGAGTTAATTTGTGAAACTAAAGATTTATATTTAAAGCATTATTCATGGTATTATATGCCAGTACCTTTACATAAATTGGTTTGGATCCTTTCACATGGACCTGATATTATTTCTTTTTTCATTGCACCAATTCGGCAACCGTCAGAAGAAGCATTTGAGGGCCGACACAAAGACATTAGGTATCTCAGAGAACACAATACAATGAAAACGTCTCGTATTTATACAAATAAAGATTTACTGAAAATGGTCCTCCTTTCGTAAGATATTTGTTAACTTTAAGAAAGATTAGCTCCAAAAAAGAAATAACAATTGAAGAAAACGTTTTATCATACCTAATTTTAAATAAAAATGATAGTATTTGTTTACAATCTAGTGATTCTGAGGAGGAATAAGCTTTTTTTTCTAATATGTTCGTAAATATATCTAAGTTTCCATTTACATTTTATGTTGTTTATACCTTAATAAATTATTTTTTGAAGTGAAAACTTTTTTTTCTTCCATATTTGTGTTGTTTATAAACCTAAAAAGAAAATAAACCTTGTCAAGACAAAAATACGATTTTTTTATATCTTACGCCACATACTCGAGACACTGTGTAACCGTGTTAAAATAATTTTAATAGAAAAAAGTATTAATTTGTGGCAAGAGTGGTGGAATCACCTAGATAAAGAATCACATTTAAAATCATATATCCCTGTTTTAAAGTCCAATATCTCACGAGCCCAACATGAATTTCCATTAACACAATTTACTACACAATTTACGTTCGGTTTCAAATATTTTGAAATGCGACAATTACACTTCACAGACATTGACTCCAGACAATCATAGACATTTAAAGAATCACATTTTCACATTGTCTACCAGTTCCGATATTTTTTTATCAAAACACTCAAATTTAAAAAAAAATAGCTAATGATATCCTTCAGCTCACAGAGGAAAGAAAGTATAATATTTAAATAATGTATTTTTTGAATTCAATTCCTAAATTGTTAATACTTCATGCAGTTTCATTTTCAAGTGGTTATTTACATTAATTGAATTGTATATGTGTGTATATATATATATATATATATATATATATATATATATATATATATTACAAATAGTTGTAACAAATAATTACATATGTAACAAACAGTTGCGAGTTTTAATAAAATGCATATCTAACGCAAATATGCATGAGATGTGCAGACAAATAGAATCCCTCCACACATGGATATATATAAGTATATATATATATATATAAAAAAGGTTTGTTCATTACGAAGCTTCCCTTAGCACAATACGACTAGCTAGATGTAGTGCTGTCGATGTGTAGTGACTTCTACTCGAGTTTATCATTTTTCTTATTATAAAAAAAAATGTTTTATATTTCTTTTTTACTGTTGTCTCATATATTCTAAAATTGTGAGTCCTCCTTCACAGCCTGTCTTAGGACTGATCCTCGCTCTCCGTCTCACCATATCTTGTGTACCATTGAACACTTTTCGAGGAAAACTGTTGAATCATATTTACCATTCACATCGATGTATTGAGTCATTTATCATTAGGTACACGATACTACTTTAGAATGATATAACTTCTTTCTGGGCTGCTCTGCAATTCATGTTTTATTACAAACATTTTTTTAGCTCATCTCTATCTTTCAGGGGGCTGGGAGTATTTCCAGTAATTATATTTTCAGTCCAGACACGTCCCTTTCCTTAATGACCCTTCCACATTTATGATCAAACCCAGTATATTTTTCTGTGTCAGCTATTTTGAACAATTGTTTCATATATTATGCCGCAACATCTTTGTTGTTATTTTTTGGTTCACCAGTTTGTAAGCGCCCATTCTCGCTTATGTGATTTCCCCCCAATACCTATTAGAACTAATAGGTGGGTATTCAACGTTTAGGCTATTAGTGCTGACGAATGTAGAGTGTATGAGGATAGATGAGAATACGTTACATTCATTTTTCAGTTTACACTATATATTCTCTAATTATTCAGGAAATTAAATATGTAGCAATATTTTCACGTGTTGATACCTCACACGTATGCGTACTGGTGCTTATATTCAAATGGGTAGAGTTAGATGTTTTCAAAGACATGGTTATTGTGTATTATATAATGCAGATTGTGTTCAGCAATTTTTTTAACTGTCGGAGTGACGAAGAAAGATAACTGTAGACAGTACTATTTCCAATTTTTAGCAGATTTTCCCTAAAGTAAATCAGCTATTGAGGTTGTACTCATGACTGGATTCTCGTAATTTTTCTTCAAATGTCCATCGAGGACATCTACCCAGGAGATGACGAAAATGAGGTCCGTTCAAAACTGTATATATATATATATATATATATATATATATATTTGTCTGTTTTTTAGATCCAACTTAGTAAAATATTTCCATACCTGCGTTCCATATTGTTGATCCTTGATTAAAATAGTTTTAGAATTTAGGACTTGCATTTTGTTTTGTAGACAAGGATTCACTACAAGTTTTTCTATGGTGAAAGATAGGCTGTGTGTATGTGTGCGCGCGTGCGTGTATGTGAATTGGAGTAATTGTCAGCTTATTAACTTGTTAGACTAACCCAGCTTTTCTTATTACAAAGGGAAATTTCATCTTTTTCTTGTGCGTTTGTATTTAGTGAAGCCCATGTTTTTTTCCGTCTGTCTGTCCTCTCTTTTCCTCTCCCCCTCTCACTCTCTCTTTCTCACTCACTCTTTGTGTGTGTATGTGTGTGAGACTAGCTGTGAGTATGGAGGTTGTAATTTCCAAGCCCGTTCAATTTTTGGACAAAGCTGGCTAGAGGAATTCCATGTTCTGCTTTGTTGTTAGTATTTAGCATAAAACATATAAGTGTATGCCAGATGGTCGTGGGAACAGAAAGTCCGTCACACAGGGGCTGCGTAAACTAAGCAGATTTCCCACGTGAAGTTTTACAATAGCGAAATTACACGAGAGTCGAGCAGTTAAGGAAACGGCCGAACTAGCTTTTGGCGGGAAAGTCACTCACTCGTGCGTTAGCCGCCCAGATTTAATAAAAATGCAAATATCTCGGTTAATATTCAAGATAGAGAATAAATGTATATAACAATATTTATAGTAAATTTAATTTGCAATAAGATTGATTCTATACAAGTTTTCGATCCGACGTATAGTAACGGAGATATTTCGAAAATCCTCCCCTCTAAACCCCCCTCCCACTGGTCCGATTTCAGCCGTTAACGAACTTGATCTTTCTTTTTACATAAAACGACTAAATATCGAGTTTGGTAACGATCAAACAAAAATTGCGACCGCTAGAGCGGTAACAGACAAATATATATATATATATATATATATATATATATATATATATATATATATATATACAGTTTTGAACGGACCTCATTTTCGTCATCTACTAGGTAGGATCGATGGACATTTGAAGAAAAATGTCGATAATTCCGTCATGAGTACAACCTCAATAGCTGATTTCCCTTAAGGGAAATCTGCTAAAAACGTTCTGTAGCTAGGGCTTCTAATTTGAGGAATCGTGGTTAGTAATTATTTATGTTTTTTTACTTCTTCAGTAAATTTGTATAATTCTTTTATACATCGATATAAGTCACACATCAGTTACATTATGGATGAATCCCTTACCTATATCCGTAATTCCCGTATTCTTTAGTTTTACAGTTCTGAAATCTGTTCAAAACAATTAGTTTATTAGGACTGGTTATTTTTTTCAAATTACCCTTTCGTCCAACACCGCTTAATTAGAATTCAAATATTAAGTAAAATGAAGCTTTTAGTTTCAGATACTTCATATGTCAATATTAAATTGTTCTATTGCCATTAGTTCTCATAATATTAAGGAAATCATGTGAACTAACTTTGGCACAAAGAACTATGAATTACAATTCTACTAAATGCAGGCAGTCAGACAGACAGATTCCACCAATCTCGACTACAGACACTCACTTTCGCTCGCCAATTTTTTATATTTTTTTATTTATTTACGCCCACTTAATGCTCCTAAGGCTAATCCGGAAGGATAACCTAACATGTTACTACGTTTTGGTATCACGGATGAGACTAAGTATTTCATTTAATAAGCCCGTAGCTAAATAAATAAATAATTCTAGATTTACCAAGAGTGTTTGTACCACAACACCAATAACATAACTCTCAAGGCTAACCGGAACACCTCAGATAGTTATAGGAACATCAAATATAAATCTGGCTATTATCACAAGAAATAACAATACGGGATGCAGGGTTTTTTTCATTTAATGGATCAGGAGTTGAGTTATTTTTGCCAATTATTACATTAAAATAAACAGCAAATTATTTAAATATTTAGAATAAGTGTTTCTGGAGGGGGAGCATTTAAATTTAAAGAAGACATTACTTAAAAGAAGTTGAGATTATAAATAACTCCCATTAAGCAAGGGCACACAAGAAGCTGGCTGGCTGTCTCCTGGAACTAATTAGTTAGAGCTCTTCTCAGGATATTCCAAGGAATATTTTGGGTCTTGTCGTCATTGTCTTTCCCATTTAATCTACTGGGAAGGAGTTAATTTTGATTTAACTCCCCTTGCTAAATCATAAAAGTGCCAGAATAAATTTGCAATCTTAGGAAGTATTTGAATAATTTTCTTAATTAAGGGAGAGTTCATTTCCAAATAGTTTCCCCTTCATTAATTTCTTGAAATTTGATGAGGTAGTATTTGAAAACAATCATTTGTATTAAAACAAAAAACTTGGCTGCCGAAAACGATCACCATGAATTACAAGGAAAAGCGGTAAGCTCAGGTAATTGATGACACACAGCATGCTAAATTCTGCTGGTAAAGCAACTATTTCAATGTGCGTATAAAATTTGGTTTAAAAAATGCAGTTTTGATTGGGGCTATAGAGATTTAAATAATCCTCACTGTTGGTAATCACTCAAGTCCATTACAAAGAATATTTTGTCAAGTTATTCTGCTAAACTAACATACCGAGATATCCACTGAAAACATAACTCCTCATTTTTTCAACGTTAAAGGCTCAGATTGATAAACTTTTTCAACATCAATGAAAGGCTTGATCACCATCCCAAATAAACCCGTGGCCTGTGGCATTTGAACACATAACCAACGCTCTCAAAGTCTATATATATCAGTAGTTTTAGCAGATTTCCCTTAAGGAAAATCAGCTATTGAGGTCGTACTCATGACGCGATTTTCGAAAAATTTCTTCAAATGCCCATCGATCCTGCCCAGGAGGATATAATTCAAAATTATATATATATATATATATATATATATATATATATATATATATAATTTTTATGTAAAAAGAAAGATTAATTTCGTTAATGGCTGGAATCGGACCAGTGGGAGGAGGGGGGTTTAGAGGAGGACTTTTAAAATTCAAAATATCTCCGTTATTATGCGTCGGATCAAAAAATTGTATAAAATCAATCCTATTGCAAATTAAATTTACTAAAAATATTGTTCTATACATTTATTCTCTATCTTGAATATTAACCGAGATATTTGCATTTATATTGTGTGAGTGGTCGGCAGAAGTCGGCGATATTCGGGACTTTCCGCCGAAAGCTAGTTCAGCCGTTTCCGTAACTGTTCGTCCCTCGTGAATTGGTTTAGAGATTCTTACTACTACAGCTATGAGTAGGCAGATTTCTCTATTGTAAAACTTAACGTTGAAAATCTGTTTAGTTTACGCAGCTCCTACGTGACGAACTTTATTTGTTTGATCATTACTAACTCAATACTTGAACGGGTAATTCTGAGCTATTATCCGGTTAACTTCAGTTCCCTCCATACTGTAATATTACATTAGTGTAGTGCTGAATATTAATATTCAGTCCTAATTATGTGTCGGAAAACGAAAATATATTAATAAACTTAATTTAGTAGTCGTCTGGCTCACTATCGGTATCTGGCTCATGAACGACGCGAGATAAATTTTGTAACACTAAAATTTCCAAAATACGCCATCGGTGGTTAAAACCGAGGGTGGGGGTTTTCTTGTTCTAACTTTAGTATAAAACAAGAGTACATCACATTTTTAGGGCGATTGGTCAGATCTACAATGGCGAGGACGAGCAACCCCCCCCCCCTCCTCGTCCCTAAAAATGTGATGTACTCTTGTTTTATACTAAAGTTAGAACGAGAAAACCCCCACCCTCGGTTTTAACCACGGATGGCGTATTTTGGAAATTTTAGTGTTACAAAATTTATCTCTCGTCGTTCATGAGCCAGATACCGATAGTGAGCCAGACGACTACTAAATTAAGTTTATTAATATATTTTCGTTTTCCGACACATAATTAAGACTGAATATTAATATTCAGCACTACACTAATGTAATATTACAGTATGGAGGGAATT
Organism: Riptortus pedestris; assembly: GCA_019009955.1. NCBI lineage: Eukaryota > Metazoa > Arthropoda > Insecta > Hemiptera > Alydidae > Riptortus > Riptortus pedestris. The sequence continues at coordinate 58,834,814 of CM032233.1, read as the reverse complement.
GAAGTTAACCGGATAATAGCTCAGAATTACCCTTGAACGTTCTACACACAACTAAAGATCAAGTTTCAATCGGATCAACGGCTGAATCGGACTAGTGGGAGGGAGAGGGAAATTTCATAAATTCAAAATATATCCGCTATTATCGTCTGATCGAAAAACTGTATAGAACCAATCCTTAATTTCCTATAAATTGTATCTTATACACAGTTTCTTTACCTTGCATATTAATAAGTATACCCCCACTTTTTGTGATCGGACTTGAACAATAGGCGAATACCTACTTAAATTAAATGCATACTATATACATAAGTGCTCTAGGAGGGAAGAATGCTTTAGTGGCACCTTACCAGGCATGGATGGAAGGATGCGATTGAATTGTTGAATTGAAAATGACGAAAAACTGGAAGGCAATCAACGTCCAAAAACACTAATTAATGTTATTAATATGCTTACTTTACCCAATTCAAATGTGAATAGAAGGCAGAAGGTCATTTGGTAGAAAAAATGCACTACCCTTCTTCATCAATTTGTTTAATTCTTTCTACATGTTGCTTCATGAAAAGTCTCTTCAGGAAATTTGCACAACTACCTAAAACATATCTACACTACCTTCCCCTCAGGGTGCCACGTCAATACAAACTAAAAATTCTTGAATAGCGAAATTAGCTGTAATCGATTGTATGAGGAGAAAAAAAAGAAATATAAATAATTAATAACATTAATTTAACAAAACCCTTAATAATTCTTTGCCAGATATTGTAATGACATATTTATTAAATTTAATTATATATTACTACTTACATTTCTGAAGTGCTCGTTTCCCTTTTACATTCGTTGCAACTGTCCTCACTGAGGAGACAGTTGATACTGAGGTTTCCGACACAGGTTATGTCAGCTGACTACATATCGATTAATTACACGTCAATCTTGGACTAGATTATTTCGCGCCATAATGTAAAATCGATTAATTTAAGAAAAAATGTTATAGAATATATTATTGAGGTATTTAATTTCTGTTTTTTTTTCTTTACTGCCCTTTTTCTATATTTTATTATGTGAATATTCTCTTTAATTGCTCTTTTAGTTTTATTTATTTCTTTATTAATTATATAAAATTCTTCAAAATTGATACTGCTTCTCGGAGATAGAATGATCCGTCAAAGCAGTTGTATTTTCATTATTGTCTATACTTTTTTACGTGTTGCTTTAGTCTTTTATTCAGCAGCTGCAAGGATTCACCAATATAAGTTCTATTGCAGGTGTTACAGCTTATTTCATATATATTATATTTAGATTTTGATTCTGTTACTTCATCTTTAATTCTACTAATGTTTTAGTATTTTATTGTTATTTATTGTTCAAGGCTATATTACATACCCCATTACAAATTAGTTTCAGTTTTCTATATATTTGTGGGTGATATTGAAAGTGATGTTGTAATTTTACTTTAACCAAGTTTTCTTTTAATTGTTTTTTACGATTTTGCAATAAAAGGTGAGTATTAAGTTTATTATTTGTACTACTCTGTTTGTGATTTAAAGCTGAAAAATCTGTTATTGAGGTTTGTTGAAGCTTCTTTTTTGGGGGGGGGCTTGATCATCTGGTCGACCTCATCTTCCATCTTTTTCTTATTATTTTTATTTGTTTCTAATTTTGATTCGTTACTTGTTAGCTTTTGCTTTCTTATTAGCCTATTTTTTTCTATATTTTCATTTGAAATTCCTTTTTTTTTCTTATTAGGTACATCTATATCTGAAAAGAATTCGTCAGTAAATTTAAAAAATATTTGGATTAAATTCGAAATTTATTTCCACGTTTTTTAATTTTGAATAAATTATATTTTTTCGGTTTTTTTAATTCCACTCTCTATTAATTTGCTACGGTAACTTTTTTCTTTAAACAGTAATCTAAGTCTCCTTTTTATATCCTCAAAATATTTTGTGGTTGTTCTTTTTAATGGTGTCAAGGATCTATTATAAATCAAATTCATTTGAAAGCTCAATAGGTGGTTAGGGTAAAAATTAATCATTCTTGTTGAATGATATATTTTGGCAAACCAATGAAATTAATGAATTGTCTTTGTTTTTTTTATATACATAACTAATATATATATATATATATATATATATATATATATATATATAATTTCTGTCAGCATAGGTAGATATTTTTCTGAAATATTGCCAAGGGTACATCACTATCTGATTATTCTGAATGACATATGCTGAAATGCTAAATTTTCGTTCGTATGGTAATATTCTGAAGCTTTGTAAAATTTCCTAAAGTGAACGTTAGTAGAAGCGAATGTAAAAGAAATTCTTGTATGCAAGAGGAAAGAGTGGCGGCGCATGTTAAACATAAATTCCTCTCTTTGATTCATCTGTTTCCCCTTTCTTTATACAAAACACACTTAGCAAACACTTCTTTATGTAGTGGGGATTTAGATCTTAATACTTCTCTTAGGACGTAAAAGATTTTTAAATTTTTCTAGTGATACTTGGTGGATGGGGAACCAATTGTAATAATAATCAATGACTATTTTCCTCTATAAAAAGATGATCGTTACTTTTACAACTACAACGTCTGCTCTATTTTTAGATTTCGGTTTAAAATCTGCTGAAAAAAAGAAACATAAGTCGCTGAAACAATGAAATCAACCAAAACAAACGTGAATATTAATTTAAACACTATACACAGTATTAAATGTATGTTTCTTTATATGTAATTTGGTAGGGCGTAGATGAAAAAGTTTTAGAAGGTCACAATGTATGACTTATCATCCAGACTAGATGCCTAACCCGAGTCTGTTTTTATTTCTCATAGAAGTAGAGAATACTTGGTGAGATGAGATAACTTGTGCTATACCAGCACGTTGGAAATTAGTGACGGACTTTCATGCAATGTCCCTTTAATGTTCGTACTTCCATTTGAGAAAATCTGCTATTGAGATTGAACAGGCACGATTTTCAAAAAATGTTTGGAAACGGGAATCAATCCTAATATAAATGTGTCCCCCTATTAAACATGTTAAGTGACAATTTTGTTGTCGTCTTCATGCTGCTTCATACGAATATACGAGGGGTGTACAGAAAGTTCTAAGCCTGATATATATATATATATATATATATATATATATATATATATATATATATATACAAATATATTTTCAACTTATTATTATTATTTTTATTTTTCAATATAGTCCCCCTCAACAGCAACGCACTTATTCCACCGCTTTTCCAACATCTGTAACCCGGTCAAAAAAAAATTGTTGTCAAAACCTTCCAAACTTCCAAAACAACCTTGACAGCTGAGATCACCTGTGATGAAAAAATATTTTTATATATATATATATATATATATATATATATATATATATATATATATCAGGCTTAGAACTTTCTGTACACCCCTCGTACTCATTATTTCAAAACATCTACCGAAATAGTGAGCTTGCTAACATTACACAGGCCATAAGAGATTTGGTGGACTACCGAGACTGTTCATACCAAATGTTACGTCGACAGTTTCCTAAAATGTGTTCTTCTGTCAAAGGAGAGTGCTTGTTAATGATATATAAAATCTAAATTTCATTTAGTTATATATATATATATATATATATATATATATATATATATATATATATATATATATATATATATATATATATGTATATATATATATACACGCACGCGCACACACACACACACACACTCACATAGTAATTATAGGAACATTACTTAAAAGTATTGACTACTTTCCTGACTGGGATCTATTTGTGACTTTAATTCTTACCTAGTGTTTAGCCGACACATCCACGTTTTTCTATGTGCAAAGTCGTTGTACTTATTTTATGAATTTTATTTTACAATATTCAAATTAAAAACAAGTATTTTCACATCATTTTGAACATGTAATGTTTGCGTGTCCTTAGTTAATTAACTATTACTAGTAGAGACTGATATCTCTTCAATATGCATTGGTATGTGTTATGATGGGATTTTGGAAATATTTCTTCAAATGTCCATTGATCCTACCTAGCAGATGACTAAAATGAGGTTTCTCTCTCTCTCTCTCTCTCTCTCTCTCTCTCTATATATATATATATATATATATATATATATAATATTAACATTAAAGTTAATTTGAGTATTGCATTAGGAGTACAACCCCTATGGCAGATTTGCGTTCTTGATCATTAGACTATGGTAGAAACAGAAAGAATTTAAATGACCTCATTGGCCGCTTGCATTCTCAATGTTACAGCCTTTCCTGAGTCATAAATAATGCCTTTTAAAAATGATGACAGGGCAAACCCGTCTTAAATGGGGAAAAAGTAAAGAAGAGCGATCCTTCATTTCGAATCTACTTCCAGTAACTTCCTCATTATTTAAAATATTTAAATTCAAAATGAGAGCAAACGAATATAGCTTATGAATTAGTTATGTACGATACAAAATGTACATATTTTGTTTTATCTGCAAATATTATTATTTATCTTTAAAACTCGTATTAACAGGATGAACTGCTGGCAATACCCCTTAAAATTATGAGTATTGAATGGCAATTGTAGGCCAACTTTATTTCTCCTTCAGTTCCTTTATTAAAACTACATGTTTCGCGATCTGCACTTCAACGCCTCACCCGGATATGGTGTCCACAATATTGAAGGTGCAGTCAGTCCATGGCCTAGAGAGAAATCCGTTCTCTAGACCGGCTTCATCTATACTAATAAAAAACTGGTGCTAACTTAAATCCCTACATTACTTAAATAAACCTTTACAATCGATGTTAATGTAAAACAAAAACCCTTAATGGAGTAGCGTCAATATTTCAAACTAATTTAACTGTATATGAAATATGATAATAACGTTAACACTTTTTATTTGAGCGCTATAAATATTAGGGAAATAATGTCATTAGAATACTTAAAAAAAAAACAACCATAAAACATTATATTCATATGATATATTTGAAAATATGATAATTTCTATTTCGGGGTATATATATATATATATATATATATATATATATATATATATATATAAAATTGTAACCTTTGTCTGTACAATGATTTTTTTCGCGACATTTCACGATAACTTTTCGTTTCACATGTCATAGACACCATAACTGCATTTTGTTTCTTTCGTGTCTGTTTGTTTGTTTGTTACCTTTTCACGCATAAACGGCTGAACCGAATTTTATGAAACTTAGTATGTATATTACTACTTGCCCAGCTTAGACTTTAGGCTACATTAATATTCTCTGAGACGAACAGGAGTGGGGGTTATAAGGGAGGCCTGAAATTAAAAATAGCGATATTTCGTTTCCTATTGCTTTTTTGGCAAATATGCACATATCAAAAGTTATTTATTTTATTATTTAGAGTAACTTTTGTTATATAGAATTTCGTCGTATATCTAAGTATAAATGAGTTATACGGTCCAAACGGGTGTGGGGATTATAAAAGAGGCTGAAAAGCGAGAAGTCTAATGCGGAGCGGAAGATGACGGGAGCCTTACCAGTTAATTGAGTTTACTTATTTCCCGTCTGGCATTGCTGGAAGTGATTTCCAGTGAGATTCTCTATTACAAATATAATCTTACGTATAAAACTTTGCCTGAACTATTTGAGCTCGGGTAGGCTTTTGAAAGAAAATATGTTCATTATGGATGATATTTAATTGTAATAAATGCTACCCATGATTATGGTGTGAATTATTGAAAAACGGTGAGTCATAAAGTGTAGAAGGATAAATTAGGAACACATTTTCATTTATCCTTCAAAACTAAAATTTCTATTCTATTAATCCCCAAAAGTTACCCTTCAGGGTTGGCTATTTCGGAAAATCATTATGTCGTGGAGGGAAGTGTAATTGTACACATTGAAGTCTTACTATCAAAATACCATCATTAGTCAGTCAACAATAATTTCCCGGGCATCGCCTGGTATCTGAGCTAGTATATATATATATATTATATAGCTTTTAGTAGATTTCCCTCGAAGGAAATTAGCTATTGAAATTGTACTGACGCTATTTTCAGAAAAATGTCTGTTAACGGTATAGCGGTAGCAAGTTTTGTTGGATCGTTACCATATTTTTAATTGTTTTATGTAGAGCTAAAGATCAAGTTCGTTAACGGGCGAAATTGGACCAGTTTGAGGGGGAGCTTTAGAGGGGGAATTTCGAAAATTCAAAATATCTCCGCTATCATCTATTCCATACGGGATATTTTAATTTCTTTTTTTTCAACACTAAAGAAAATATAATTAATTTCTGAAATAGGTTGGAATAGAGGGGTACTCGAAAATACAAGTCGGATCGAAAAATGCTATAAAGCAATGTTGTTAAACTTTTGGTGTTCTGCCATTGTTGTTATATATATAGAAAGGGGCTCAGGGTAACCATGTGAGTTAATGAGTTGACTTGAATCTCACACGGTAAACCTAGAGTGGCGAGTTCGATTCTCGCCTGAGCAAAGGAAAGCATTTAGTGACGGAATTCATTAAATAACATCCTTAGTCCCACCCTGGATAGAAAATGGTGGTAACCTGTTGATAACCCGTCCTAATTAGCCTGAGTTGCAAAACGTGGACGTTAATATATATATAGAAAGAGTGAATATATATTGAGATGGCATTCCAGGGAGTGGGAAACCAGCTTAGTTTTCGCATACCCTTCGAGACGAACTTTTTATAGGTAAGAACACCCATTCCCGAATATTTAACCCTCTATCTCCTTCTTTAATCAAGCTTGAGCAGATGTAGTACTACCGCTCCGAGTAAAACAAGCATTTGCTATACCACTCTCCTAGCTGTGGCCTTGAAAGTTGCTTTCTACGAAAGGAAGTGCCGATCATTGGGAAACGTTTACCCTTCCTCCCATTAATTACACAAAACCCAAAACGAACACACACACTCTTTCTCTCATATTAAAGGATTACCTCTGTAATTTATGAGAAAACATAAATCGTAAATAACCCTTTAATAATAGACTTAAGAAAACTCAAATATAATTCATAACTTGGGTACTGAATGTGTTCTGAGATTCTATGAGTATGGGCATATATTTCTGATGTATACAGTAGAAAAAAAAACAAAAAAACTTAAGAACTTTTTCTCTCATATGGAATATGGCAGGGCGTATATGAAAAAGTTGTGGAAGGCCACAATGTATGTCTTATCATCCAAACTTGATGCCTGACCCGAGTCTGTTTTTCACTATTATTTTTCCTTTCCTTTGAGACATATGGAGTTGCATTAGGCACACTTCCTCTCTGATGTGCTCCAATGTTATTATTAAAGTGGATAATATTTCGGAATTAATATAATGGATTATATTTTCCATCTGTAGAAAACTGGCAGACAGACGATGGAATTAATTATAAGCATATAGTTACATATGTTATATTCATTTATAAAATGTGCACGTTAGTGATATTATTAGCAATTATCTAAAAGTTCATAATGATTCAATCATTATATTTGTCTTTTAAAAAGTGTTTTATAAGGAAATCATTTACATTTCGTGACCTCTACAACAATGATAACCAGAATTTTAAGAGTAAATGAAAAAAGTCCGTCACGCGGGGCTGCGTTAACTAAGCAGATTTCTCACGTAAAGTTATACAATAGAGAAATCTCCATACGAGAGCCGAACAGTTACGGAATTGGCCGAACTAGCTTTTGGCGGGAAACTCACTCTTCCGTTATAAACCAACATTTCATAAAAACGCAAATATTCCGGTTAATATTCAAGATAGAGAATAAATGTATAGTACAATATTTACATTACATTACAATAAACAGTTGATTCTCACTTTTATAATTACAATCAATAAAGCCTCCGACACACGCACGTACTTCCCCTTTTATATTTCTTCCTCGCCTGTTAACAATATTAATATCAATATTCTATGCCAGTAAATATTGTTTCACTCCCAAGAGGAGACTAAAAAAGAATTTTAATAGTGATATAAGGCAAAGAAATTCGATTAGACATGGGTGTGCCACATTGTCAGTAGAACGATATGAAATTAAATTTGAAAACTGGCCACTAGTATGAAAAGCCTAACTAATTCAGGTACATACCTGAAAAAAAAAATCCAAAAAAGTATTAGTAGGGTACGACAGTTAAGCACTTATTCCAAACAAGGAATACAAAGCAGCTCTACGATTGTGATAGCATTACGTATCTGATTATGAAAAATCCCTAACGCAGTGGCTCCGCGAACTAAGCAGATTTCCTACTTAAAGTTTTATAACAGATAAATCTACAAACTGGTTACACTTAACACCACCGTGAATATTAAGTGAATAAAGACAAACGGTAAAGAGAAATCTTTGTCAATTATAATAGCCTCCCATCGGAAAGCGTTTGAATTGTAAACAAACAGGTCAGCCATCCCCTCAGGGCTGAACAGACAAATAGAAATATTTTTCATCGGAAAGAAAAACAATTAGTGAAATATCGCTCAATATAAAATATTAATTTAATTGAAAACTGTATACTATATCTAGTACTGTAACTTATAATGAATCAGAATAATCTTTATCTTAATCACTCAAATTTTAGTAATCCAAGAACTTAAGTCGGGAGGGGGGGGATCAGCAGAACATACATATTTTCATGTATCTCGTATATTGTTGTTTATTATTATGTACGTCCACTTTATGCTACTATGGCTAATCTGGACGGATTATCTACAGGTTACCAGCCAGGGTGGGCCCAAGGAGTTTATTTAATGAGTCCGTCACTAAATAAATTTTATTTCCCAGGCGGGAATCGAATCCGCCACTCTAGGTTTGCCACACGAGATTAAGACCAACGCCTTAGCTCGCACGGCCAATCTGAGCCCCCTATATCTCGTATAATAAAGGTCACTTGAAGACAAAATTTGGTATTTAAGCATCGAATAAAGTGGGATTATATATATCCCAGTATTGTCTACGTGACATGAGCAGGCGTGGGGGTTGGCTGATGGCTAAAAACTGAAAAATGCAAATATTCCGGTTAATATTCAAGATAGAGAATAAATGTATAGTACAATATTTCTAGAAAAATTTAATGTGCAATAATAAGATTGGTTCTATACAATATTTTGATCCGACGTATGGTAACGGAGATATTTTGAATTTTCGAAAATCCCCCCTCTAACCCCCCCCCCCTCCCGCTTGTCCAATTTCAGTCATTAACGAACTTGATCTGTCTTAATGCATAAAATGTTTCCATATCGAGTTTGGTAACGATCAAACAAAAATTGCGACCGCTAGTGCGTTAACAGAAATATATATATATATATATATATATATATGTGTGTGTGTGTGTGTGTGTGTGTGTAGATATATTAGCCTTCTATTTTCTCAGTAAACTTATAACAAGTGCCTTGGATCTCATCTCATTTCAAACCGTTAGAAAATTTGATGCAATGATGAAGATATGATGTCCTACTAGTAGAGGCAGTGTAAACTAAGCAGATTTCCCACGAGCCGTAATGACATACAATTGATCTCTTCTTTCCGTATATTTTCTAATTTTAATGTTCATCGGTCCAACACAGAAGATGGCGAAAATGAGATCAAATGTGCGTGACGCATGTGGGAAATCTGCTTAGTTAACGTAGCCCCTGTGTGGCGGACTTTAAATAAATATAAATAGAGAATACTTGGTGAGATATGAGATCACAAGTGTTATACTACCACTTGGGAAATCTACTTTCTAAAATGGCTTTTAGCAGATTTACCATATGGGAAATCAACTATTGAGGTCGTACTCAAGACTCCGATTTTCGAGAAATTTCTTCAAATGCCTATCGATCCTACCCAGGAGATGACGAAAATGAGGTCTGTTCAAAATTATATATATTGTCTGTTAACGCCCTAGCGGTCGTAATTTTTGTTTGATCGTTACCAAACTCAACATTTAATCGTTATATGTTAGAAGAAAGACCAAGTTCGTTAATGTCTAAAATCGAACCACTGGGGGGGGGGGGGGGTTAGAGGGGAGGATTTTCAAAAATTACGAAATATCTCCGATACTAACCGTCTGAAAATTAAATTTATTATAAATATTGTTATGCACATTTATTCTTTATCTTGAATATTAACCGAGATATTTGCATTTTTATAAAGTGTGAGGGGATAACGGACGAGATGAGATCGGTTATCGTCGGTATTGTTTGACGGTAACAGCCGAAAACTAGTTTGGACGTTTCCGTAACTGTTTAGCTCTCGTGAAATTGGTTTAGAGACTCCTATAAGCTTTTACTTTGTGAGATATATGCAAATACGTTCTGTTGATCCCCTCCCCCTTCTTTAGTTCTTGGACTACTAAAATTTGAGGTATTAAAATATTTGTTATTCTGATGCATTATAAATTACAGTAATACCCGTAGATATAGTTTGCAATAAAGTTAATATGTTATATATATATATATATATATATATATATATATATATATATATATATATATATATATCAGTAATTATTTTTCTTTCCGGTGAAGAATATGTCTATCTATCTGTTCAGCTCTGAGTGGTTGGCAGACCTATTTGTTTACAATTCAGAAGCCGTTTCCGTTGGGAGCTTATTAAAATTGACTGAAAGATTTCTCATTACCGTTTGTATTTACTCACGGTGGTATTAAGTGCTACCAGTATGCAGATTTCTCTATTGTAAACCTTATAATACTTCACGTGGGAAATCTGCTTAGTTTACGCAGCCTCTAAGTAACGGGGTTTTTATTTGGAAATAGTGTGCGGGTGGTGAGGCGAGATTAGTAATGTGTTATAGGAGCGGGTAGGAAATCAGCTTGATCAACGCAGCCCCCGCGTGGCGGACTTAAGGGAATTGCAAGGAGATAGATGGTTAGCGCCCCAGCGGTACAGAGGGCAACTAGGGGCGTGCTAGCCGGTAGCCGGCTTCAGTTTGTCCCCCTCTCCGGCTAAGTGCGGTGCTTCTAAGTGCGCCCCACCGCCCTTTCAAACCAACTCTCGTATTCTCTCGACAACCCGCTCGCATTTTCCTAGGAAAAACGGAGATTGTTCTGCTTTCCCTAAATCAACTAATTAACAAGGTAATTCATGCCCATTCGAGCTTTCCCAACCCTGAATAAAAAATATATGTAAATATGAACTAAAATATGATATTATATTACAAAAAAAATAATTGTATTATATTATTGTCAATTGAAGCTACACAAAATACACTACCTACAGATTTTTTTTTCATAACAGAATTTAATTTTTTTATCATAAAATTACGTAAAATATCAATTTATTTTTGAGAATTTTTCCACACGAAATAAGTACGTAAGTATAGTTATTAAACGGCTAGTATTATTCCGTAGTGATGATGTATCTTTGAAGTTCTGTGTACATACATCTCTTTAATTTTACTAGCTGTAATAAATAATAAAACCTTTTATTATTTCTTTCTGGAAAGAATGTGAAACTATTTTTTTACATCCATGAAAAAGGTAAAATGTATGCAGTAACTAATAATATTACTGCATTACTAGTTCAACTTATTATAAAAAAAATATTCGAGCAACCTTATATATCTGAGTATATTTCCAAATTTAAAATACTACTTTATAACTAGATATATTGAAACCATTATAAAGTGAATATTGAATTTTCCACGATTCACTAGACACAAACCGATTAAGGCCTTTTTTTCCCAATACTCCAATAAAATGAGTTTTGAAAAGACAATCTTCATTCCTCCTCCTCACCACTCCTTACCCAAATGAGATTCTCTCAGACAAACACATTCCAACCTTACTCAAACTAAATTTTCATCTGCGAATGCATATTTCCTAGTAAAAATATAAGCATATATAATATATAAACTTATAGGATTGAAGTGTTACTAGTGGCAAATTGCTCAATTCAATTATTTCATACAAATGACATAAATCTACGGGTTTAATTTTCTTCAATGGTCTGTATTATATTATTGTATAAAACCTTCTTTTTTTACATTATTTAATATGTATCCTTAAGGTGTTTATGGATAAAAATGTTTTTCTTATTTTAGTGAACCAATACATACTAAAATTCAGAACAGAAATTTGTAAAATGATTTGAAGATCTACGAATTGTTGTCTGTTCTTCCATGATTATTTCTGTTATTACTGCGAAGATTGAGAAATTTTATTATTTTTATCAAGTCAAAACCAGTGGAATATAATTATACATATGTATGGTTGCAGGCATTGTTCTTACTACTATGGGGACCATACGTTTTAGAAAAATCACATTTTCAGTGATATACGTATACAATATCAGATGCGGAGGCCGGTTATATTTCAAATTTCAAAACATTAATTTTAATTTTTTGCTATTTAACTGATAAAGAAATAGTCGTCTTTCAATCTCGATGAGTAAGCTTCTGAGTCACAGTCGAAACGAATTATGCATTTTTAAATGGTGTTTCTACTAAGAGAGGGCATTTTCCTTTTTCTACTTCTCACAACAATGTTTGAATTAGCCCTGTTGCGTACTTTGCTAAAAGGAAAACTCCAATTCATACTTCTTCGGCATTAAAGAATGGTGTTTTACATGAATTTCTTAGTCGTCCCGGAGCATGGAGAAGTTGAAGATGGTAAATCTGAGCAGGGCAGAAACGTAAAAAAGAAGTATAAATTAGAGTTACACAGTTCGGCGATTTCATTTTCCTGTCACTTATTACTACAGCCGGCAGCCAAAATCGATTAATACTAAAGGTTTTTTCTCAAGTAAAAGAATAATTTCAGCACTCAGCCCCTGAAGGGCCAAAGCCAACCGCTTGTCTTCATATCCATAATGGATGGGAGGATTAAGTGATGGATGAGCTTGATGAATTCCCTGTTACTTGTGATGGCATTCCCGACCGAGTATTCAAGCAACTACTCAATTGACTCGCAACGCTGAGTAGGGGAGTATAATGAAATAGAATGAATAAAACAACATTTAGCGTGGAAACCCCAGTAGGACACTAGTAACTGTAGGTCAGTTACCTAGTTCCAAATCTATCACACCACCACCACCACCACCACTGTTAGTTAAATAAAAATTTTAATCAAATCAAGGTAAAAAAATTCGTCACTCAGGGGCTGTGTAAACTAAGCAGATTTCTCACGCGAAGGTTTACAATAGATTAATATACATACAGGTAACACTACCTTGCATGTTAAATGAATAAATAGAAATGGCAATGAAAAATCGTTCAGTCAATTTACAATACAAGTTTATAATCTCTACAACGGAAAGCTGCTGAAATGGAAACAAACACGCCAGCGAACCGTGTAGCGCTGAATAGATAGATAAATCGGAAAGACAAACAATTAATGAAATATATCTGAATATAACATATGGATTTTATTGAACACAATTTACTAAAGCTAGTGCTGTAATTTGTAATTAATCAGAATCAGTTTTATCTCAATCACTTATATTTTAGTAATCCAAGAACAAAAGAAGAGGGGGGTCCACAGAACATATTTGCATATATCTCACAAAGTAAAAGTTCAATGAACACAATATTTGGTATTTAACCGTGTAATGAAGTGGTTCGTGATATAACGGCTTATTAAATATGACATGAGTAGAAGTGGAGGTTTGCTGAAGGCTCAAAACTGAAAAATGCAAATATCTCGGTTAATATTCAAGATAGAGAATAAATGTATACTACAATATTTAGAGTACATTTAATTTTCAATAAGATTGGTTCTATACAATTTCTCGATCTGACATATAGTAACACATATATATTTCGAATTTTCTCCCCATCCCCCTAGTCCGATTTCCACCGTTAACGAACTTGATTTTTTTTACATAAAACGACTAAATATCGAGTTTGGTAAAGATTAAACAATAATTACAACCGCTAGAGCAACAACAGACAAATATATATATATATATATATATATATATATATATATATATATATATATATCATTCTTGAATGGACCTCATTTTCGTCATCTGGGTAGGATCAGTGGACATTTGAATAAAAATTTCGAAAATCGCGTCATGAGTACGACCTCAATAGCTGATTTCCCTTCAGAGAAATCTGATAAAACAGTTAAACTCCGTCATGTAGGATTAGGGGAAATATGTAGAAGAATACTTCAATTAATTTACGACTACATTATTTTCTCAATTTGTCTCATATCCCATTTACTTGATTTAAGACTGTAATAGCACATAATTATGCACTTCCATCCTACTGTATGAAATTATACAGCCATTCTGGTAATTTAGGCGGCCTTCTTGAATTTTGTATACTTCCAGGACGTTGGGCTGATTGTAGTATTAATTGCTTTTGTGGTCTCGAAGTAGCGCCGAAATCAGGTATGTTTTAGGGAATAAAATTTTATGTTTAAATTGAAAAAGAGGAAATAATGGATAGGCACGAGATTCATGCCAGTCAGTGTTCATTTCCCCGAGTCATAGATCGCTTTCCATCACTGTATATTTACCAAACAATAGTGTTCGTGAAGCAAAACATGAGCTTATTTTACAACATTTGCATAACACATGATTATGTAACAAGATTCTAAGTTTTGCTTCGAATTCCTACATGTATATACATTTTGAGGAAAATATACTCGTGTTCGGGAGTGAAACTGTTTAACACGCAACTAGGGTGTATAATTTCTACATACAAAATTTACGAATATACCAAGTTTAAAAGAAAATTTTAAAAAACTAAATAGTAAAATGAATTGTATAAAAAAATTGTTTTATTTATTTATTTATACAGGAGCACCCTCATGTTGGTGATTTTGCTCAAAGTTTCACAATGTAAAATGAAAACAAAATTATAGAAAAATAAAAACTGAAACAACAAATAAAAATTAAATACAACAAATAACCATTAAATACTAGTAATAAAGACAATTAATAAACATAAGACATAAACAAACATAAATAAACATTAGATAAATAAACATAAATAAACATTAGACTTGTAATAAAGGCAATAATTTAAAATGGTTTTAATAACAAAATTATGTTATTCCTATATACTAGTACATTTATATTATTATTTTTTTTTAATTTTATTTATTTAGTTTTGTACCCCATAGCGATGGTGATTTTCATTATTAGGATGATATATTTACTCCTTCATGTACTTACCTTTTTTTGTACTTTTATATTATGTAAAATATTTCTTTAATATCTGATTCTTCCTCATATCCGTGCTTTGTCCAAAGAATATAATAAAAGTTAACCCTTTTAAATCTTTTTAGGTATGCTGTAGACCTATTCTATTTTGTATTATATGTTTTTGTAAATGTTGATGTGTTTTAGATATGTTAGTATTTGTGGAATATATCGGCTGCTGTCAGTTAATAGTTCTGTCATATCGTGGGGTATGTGAAGGTTTTCTCGTTGGATGCAGTCTGTCAGTATGTGTTTTATCGTAAGGTGTTTGTTGCAGTATTTGCATATAGGATTATTAGTCCTTGTCATTAAGTGTCTATGTGTCAGGTATGTGTGACCGATCCTGAGTCTGGCAAGAACTACTTCCTCCCGTCTAGTTCTCCTATGGCTCGATAGCCACTCCTTAATAGTACTTTTGATACTGCGGAGGTGGTTCTTTACTTCCATCCATTCTGATTGCCATTTGTTTAGGATTCGGTGGCGTATATGTCTCACTATGTCTTCGTATAATAAGTTTGTTTGGGTGTATTGAGTTTGTTGAGTAATTAGTTTAGCCTGGTAGTCTGCTGTCGTACTAAGTCCAAGGTCCTCGTGTCCTGGCAGCCAATATAGGCTAATTGTATTTTGGTATGTTTGTTGTTTATGAATTTCTTCTGTTATGTTTAGTGCTATTGGGTGAGTGATGTAAATGTCTCGGAGGGTTAATAATGAGCTTAGTGAATCTGAACAAATTAGTGTGTGTTTGGGCTGTGATGATGTAGGTGTCATGTTTTTAAGTGCCAACCAAATTGCGCGGAGTTTAGCTCCAAATATACTATAGTGGGATGACAAATTTTCTGAAAAAAAAACTTCTGTTTCTGTGACTGCTGCAGATCCGACTTTGACATCGCTCTTGGATCCGTCACTGACTGATATCTGGCATACTGACTGACGGATAAAAAATGATTAAATATGAAATTGAACTCAAAAGCTTTGCCACAGTAATTGTTCAAAATTATTAATAATCAGATGTATTTTTTTTTAGAGGAAGTAACCACTCACCATTTATAAATAATAACAGCCTTAGTGTAACTAGACATCACTAATGAATTATCCCCATTTAATTAAATATGCATGTAATAAATGTAGAGTGTTCTTAAATTGAATTGACGTGCTGACAATAGGACGTTAGGAACTGTATTATTTAGGATCATTAATAATTTATTTCAATTCATTATTTTAATGTGCTACGGGAGAGGAATGTAATTGCAGGTAGTTAATAACAGTAAACTTCAATCATGGTTATACTATTCATTAAAGGATGCAAGAAAATTTTCATACAGGTTATAAATAATTAATGAAAGTGAATATGTTTGATTTCGATGTAGTTTTTTATTACTTGAGGCGCTCTTCAACCGTATAAATACTTTGATGGCATATAAGAGTGAAAGTAAAATTCACAGTGAATTTTATGGTTAAAGGTTGAGTATTTATTAATTGAACTACAATACTTCCAAACGTTTCTTTATGGAATATTAGGATGCATCATTACTAAAACTAGTAGAATAATAATTAGAACTCATACCTAAATAATGCATTGCTTTGTTTAATTCATGCGGTATTCGTTATCATATATTATAAAATCAATAGCTTAAAAATAAGAATGGAATATTCTTCTTAGTTTTATAGAATTAGATGCAAAAAATTTGAAGTTATTTAAATAATTAAGACAAATATTTCTAAAATGGGAGTAAAGTTTTACAAAACATATCACATTTCTTTTCGCCTTATAGCATATTTGATATCATTTTTATCTCATAAGTTTAATTTTTTACCACTATGTATTGTATTATTAGATGATAATATGAATTGACAGTTTTTTGTTCTTCAAATGGTCCAAACTTATTCTTTTTTTTATGAGAAACTCAGTAGATAGTAAAAAAGGTTCTATATTTAAATTATATTTATTTAAATAGGTATTGCTAAAAACTCCCTAATCGATTCCAATTGCTGTGGTTCATGTAGATATGAGTCAGTTATGATTGCATGAATTCAAACTATCATGTTATCGAGCTTTCAGGATTTTAGTTATTCTCACTAAGAAAATACATCATTTTTCAATGTCACGGTACAGTAGAGATGGATCCAGGAAGATATAAGACTTTACGAAAGTCAATCCTGCAGATTAATCGTCTAATCGAAGTAAGTGTGATTTACGTAGATTGCTTGAAAGTTACAGACTATCTGTTCGTGGCTTGGGAGGAATAATGAAGCTGCAACTTGAATGTTCTAGCATTAATTTCATAGGAATAGCACATTAAAAGGAGAATGAATATGGCTCCTTGCAAGAGAATGTATAAATCCATCATTATTTGACTCGGATGTTGCTCATTTTGAATGGTTTATACTGCCCCATTTTGAAGGAACACCGAGTTCTGGACTAATGGACCATGAAAAGACAAATGCTTCCATAGAATATGAAAATAGAGGAATCATTTAATGCTTCTCAGGGTTATTATTTAGGTTTAAAACCTGACATGCTTTTCGACCTGGATGACGATCCAAGGGGAACCTATCATACATTAAAAAAGACTTACGTACCGACACAATACATAAGTGGAACAGAGAATGGACGACATGTAACAAATCTTACAGCTTACATCAATACATACCAAATATAACTCACAACAACTTCAACACAATTAAGAGTCACCATCACAAATGCACACAATTTCTAACGGAAAATGGACAGACAGGACGTTATTTACCAAGATTTAAAATTCAAGACAATGACAAATGTACTTGCGATTCACAGACAACACAAACGTTTTTACATATACTTTATGACTGTTCAACATTTAATCAAAATAGATCAAATTTAATACTGAATATAATTTTTAAAGGAGGTAATTGGCCAGAACCACCTCATATTATATTTAACAAATTTAATAAAGAACTTATAAAGTTGTTCTTATTTTATTTATTTATTTATTTACTGTTTCATTTCATTTCTTTATTTTATTCTTAATTATCTTACTTATTTTAATATTTTATTTTATTATTATTTTTTTTATATTATATTTGAGTAGATAGTTGATTAACGTATATATATATATATATATATATATATATATATATATATATATATATATATATATATATTTATATTGTAAAATAAAAATGTATTTAAACCTAATCATACATGTAATATGCCATGCGGCATTGGAACATGTATTCAAATAAATAACTCCTAATAGGGTTACTATGAGGAGAAAAAGAAACGGTTGGGGAAACTATTATCGGAGACTTGACTACACCAAACTTTTTTAATTAGGAATTCGATTCTTGCTTTTAATATAAAAGTCCGTCACGCAGGGTCTGCGTAAACTAAGCAGATTTCCCACGTGAAGTTTTACAATAGAGAAATCCGCCTAATAACAGCTGTAGTAGGAAGGGATCTCTAAACCTATTCACGAGGGACGAATAGTTCTGGAAACGGCCACCAGAGCTCTCGGCGGAGAGTCCGGAACATGGCGGGGTTCCCTCGACCCCACACACAATACAAATGCAAATATCTCGGTTAATATTCAAGATACAGAATAAATGTATAGAACAATATTTATAGTAAATTTAATTTACAAAAAGATTGATTCTATACAATTTTTCGATCCGACGCATAATAACGGAGATATTTCGAATTTTCAAAAATCCCCCCCTCTAAACCCACTGGTCCGATTTCAGCCATTAACGAACTTGATCTCTCTTTTTACGTAAAACGCTTAAATATGAAGTTTTGTAACGATCAAACAAAAATTGCGACCGCTAGAGCGTTAACAGACAAATATATATATATATATATATATATATATATATATATATATATATATATATATATATATAATTTTGAACGGACCTCATTTTCGTCATCTCCTGGGTAGGATCGATGGACATTTGAGGAAATTTTTCAAAACTCGCGTCATGAGTACGACCTCAATAGTTGATTTCCCTTAAGGGAAATCTGCTAAAACTAGACTCCGGATCAAGCGCACAGCGTAGACGAATACGGTGCCATCTGGAAACTGCAGGAAAATCTAAAATATCAGTGTCTGGACACTAATCTATAATGACTAGGGAGTATGGACATTTTCAAAAGGTATCAAAATCACCCAGCTAACCCAATTCTAGGCGCAAATGGGCAAGCTAAGAAACCAAGACCTTTTAATGGACCTGAAATATGGTGTTGTCAATGGGGTTATTTTTTTTACCCAAAAGCTTGGATGAACCAGATTACTTTAGGGTTTTCTAATCTTTTGAATTTAAGGTACTAGAAAGTAAAATCTAAAAGAGCTGGTAATCTGCTCTATGATGTCCCTTTACGCTCCTCATAATCTACCTACTAACCAATGGATTTGTTGTTTAAAATTAAATTAAAAAAAAGTTTTTCCATTTTCTTTTACAACATACCATATCGACCGTCCATTTGGCTTTGGGGACTCTACTAAGCAAAAATTTCAGATTATGATATGACAATGAAGAAAATATAGAATTGTATCTATTTGAGTGTTTCCAATGTGGTTAGTGAATGGAAGATGATGACAATCAGACAATATCTTTTAACAGCGACCACTATACCTAATAGGATTCTTTCTTTATATTTTATAAACAATAGTCGAAAAAAATCATTTACGGCTTGGATTAAAGTACCTGGAGCATTGGAAATAAGTCAACTATTTTATTACATTTAGCAAGATAAACCGCTTTGCGGTACCGAAGTGGAGAATGAGTCATTTCCTGCATCTAAACGGTGGTTCTGTTTTGCATATACAGAATTCCCTTAAGTTATTGAGTTCGTACTCTTGAAGCGATATTCGAAAAACTTCTTCAAATATCCATCGATACTATCCAGGAGAGGACGAAAATGAGGTCCGTTCAAAATGGTATATATATATACATATGTATGTGTCTGTGTGAGTATGGCCGCTCTAGTGGTCGAAATTTTTGTTTGATAGTCACCGGGTTAGAGGGGCATATGACCAATGTATTATAAATATTGTTATAAACATTTATAACTCTATCTTGAATATTAACCGAGATATTTGCATTTTTCAGTTTTCAGCCATCAGCCAACCCCCACGCCTACTCATGTCACGTAGACAATACTCGGATATATATAATCCCACTTTATTCGATGCTTAAATACCAAATTTTGTCTTGAAGTGACCTTTATTATACGAGATATAGGGGGCTCAGATTGGCCGTGCGAGCTAAGGCGTTGGTCTTAATCTCGTGTGGCAAACCTAGAGTGGCGGATTCGATTCCCGCCTGGGAAATAAATTTATTTAGTGACGGACTCATTAAATAAACTCCTTGGGCCCACCCTGGCTGGTAACCTGTAGATAATCCGTCCAGATTAGCCATAGTAGCATAAAGTGGACGTACATAATAATAAACAACAATATACGAGATACATGAAAATATGTATGTTCTGCTGATCCCCCCCTCCCGACTTAAGTTCTTGGATTACTAAAATTTGAGTGATTAAGATAAAGATTATTCTGATTCATTATAAGTTACAGTACTAGATATAGTATACAGTTTTCAATTAAATTAATATTTTATATTGAGCGATATTTCACTAATTGTTTTTCTTTCCGATGAAAAATATTTCTATTTGTCTGTTCAGCCCTGAGGGGATGGCTGACCTGTTTGTTTACAATTCAAACGCTTTCCGATGGGAGGCTATCATAATTGACAAAGATTTATCTTTACCGTTTGTCTTTATTCACTTAATATTCACGGTGGTGTTAAGTGTAACCAGTTTGTAGATTTATCTGTTATAAAACTTTAAGTAGGAAATCTGCTTAGTTCGCGGAGCCACTGCGTGACGGATTTTTCATAATCAGAAACGTAATGCTATCACAATCATAGAGCTGCTTTGTATTCCTTGTTTGGAATAAGTGCTTAACTGTCGTACCCTACTAATACTTTTTTGGATTTTTTTTTTCAGGTATGTACCTGAATTTGTTAGGCTCTTCATACTAGTGGCCAGTTTTCAAATTTAATTTCATATCGTTCTACTGACAATGTGGCACACCCATGTCTAATCGAATTTCTTTGCCTTATATCACTATTAAAATTCTTTTTTAGTCTCCTCTTGGGAGTGAAACAATATTTACTGGCATAGAATATTGATATTAATATTGTTAACAGGCGAGGAAGAAATATAAAAGGGGAAGTACGTGCGTGTGTCGGAGGCTTTATTGATTGTAATTATAAAAGTGAGAATCAACTGTTTAATATTCTCTTTGCATTTCATGCTAAAGTGGCTGTTTCATGAAAGCGTAACAACTGCTCTTCTTAACTTATAATAACTCCGTTTGGAATTCTGTTTACGTAGTAAACTCTATAACAAAATGGTGATAAAATATCAACAATTCATTTTATGCCGACAAAACCGGCGGAAATACTTGGCGTTACTAATTCATCTTCCGTCCAGCCTATTACTTGTAATCTATATAATTACATTTTTTTTGGAAATATAATCAGTAATCTGTTAACTGCACTCTTTAATAAAATGGTGTTTAAAAACAATTTTTTATCTACGCCAATAGTTTGCCATTAAACAGCTATTTATTTTAATAATGTAATAATTATTAGTCATTATTACTGTTTTATTTCATTTATTAGCTTTCATTTATGTAATATATTTCCGGGGCTCAGGTTAGCCACGTGAATTTAAGCGTTGACCTTAATTTCACACGATAAACCTAGAGTGGCGAGTTTGATTCCCGTCTGGGCAGAGGAATTTATTTAGTGACGGAATTCAATAAATAAAACCCTTAGTCCCGCCCAGGCTAAAAAAGGGTGGTAACCTGTTGATAACCCGTCTCAATTAGCCCTTGTAGCAAAAAAGTAGGCGTTAGTATTTTTATTTTATTTATTGCTTACAAGGATTTTCCTTATAGCAAGGAGTAGGCCTTATATAATGAGGTTAGTTTTTCTATGTTAATAGCTTATATATAAACATATTTTTACAAATTAGAATTGAGTATAACTGACAAGAATTTACTAATTAATAGGTTCAATAGTACTAAATAAACAAAAAAAACAATTAAGAGAAGAAGAGAAATTTAACAATGCTAACTCAGATAAGAGTTAACATTGTTAAATTTCTTTTGGGTTAATATTATAGTATACATTTTTCATTGAAAACTTTATACAATAGTCGCTGGACGTTCTTAGCTGTGCAATAGTTTTTACAATTTGGAATGGGAACCTATAGCTAGAAATTCCTGAGGTGAACCGGTAGTTGTGAAAATTGCCTTTTTTAACTGACTATAATTTGAAATTGGGAGTTTTTCAAGGTCTATAGAAAGTAATTTACTTCGGTATGCTTCTACTATTGAGCTAATTTGAAATTTAATTAGGTTTTTGTCGTGAGTAAGCCAGATGTCAATGGAATTTAAAGAGTTTAGTAGGTTTTTAATTTGAGATACCCAATTAAATCTGATAATATTTGTGGGACTCTGATCTAATAATAGGAGCCTATTATAGCAGATCCTAGGGAATCTTTCTCTGCCCATTGATAATATTTTACACAACCACTGAAGGGTTGACTTCATAATATGAGTTGACACAAAATTCGAGCCTGTTTCCAGTGATGTAGTTAGGAGTGTTTCTAATAAGCTGAAATAGATGTTTGTAAAAGTTTGTTTCTGCTTACTTGAGGTAACAGTAGATGTTAGTATAAAATTATTGTTATAATATATTAATATTAAATATCACAAAATAACGCTTATATAAAAAAAAGATGGATTACTGATGTGCACAGTAAAGGATAAAATAAGAATAAAAACTTTTATTAACAAAATAAAATAAAAATATCTTCAGCTCTATTCAGCTGAAGAACGAGAATAAGAAATAAAATGAAAGTAAAGAAGATTGAAGAATACAAACTGAATTCACTGACTAGAAATAATGATGTATTCAAAATAAATGAAGTCACATTCACTGACACCAGTTATAAACCATAACTGTCAGAATGTATGATTTAAGAATGCTTCTGATAAAAAAAAAAATACAATAAATGTGTTCTATAGAAAATAATCGATTAAGCATGCTGTCACTTTCTGAACAATGCATTGTCGTTCTTCATTAATTTTCGGTTTTTGTCCACTTAATGTCAAACGATTTTAATTGTTCTTGTGCGCCTACCAAAACCATTGTTATTTAGATTCATAGGTATATAATTATGCTGATTTCTATAGATACCATTTTTAACCTTTAGTAGACTTTTGTTTCTTACACAAACTTTTACATTTATTTATGGACAACTCATTAAAGGTGACTTGCCCTTTAACAAAATCAGGTACCACAAAAATTATCAAATAACGAAAGTATTAAGAAAATAATATAATAAAAACAGTATTATCTAGTAATATAATAAATAAGTACAACAGTCCACGGCTATGTACGTATATATCTTCTTCTTCTTTGTATATATCATGGTTTCTTTTTTTAATTTTAGAATCCATTCCTTTTCCCGTAGACAAGTCTCAACGATAAATTTGATGGCTACAACTTTTATGTCGCAGTATTTTTCAATAAACCGTGCCTTTTCTAAACTAAGATTTGTGCTTTTTACCGCCAAAGGATGCGTCATATCGAAACAAAATCGCCGATATAAACTCGTTTTTGAATTTGATTTTCTACAAGAATCCGTCATAAAAAGTATGGAATTCCATTGGAAATTCCAACGTTATGGTCGCTGGAGACGTTCTAGAGAAGGTTACGAAGTTGAATATGGACTGGAATAATTCTTCAGAGGTCACAATTATGGCACACCAAATCTCAGCCTTTTGTTAATACAATTGGCGATTTTAAGGGGATTGACACGGGAACTTGGGACACCCTGTATTTATATATATAGATATATAAAAAAACATAAATGGGGAATGTGAGTGGTATTGTGTGTGTGTGTGTGTGTGTGTGTGTGTGTATGCTAGTTTTATTAGATTTTGATTATGAGTTTATAATTTTAGTGTACTGCTGATGACTTTTTTTAAAGTTTATTTAACTTTTTTATTTTATTGGCGTGTCACAATATTTTATTTATTTATTTAATTTATGGCTTACAAGGATTTTCCTTATAGCAAGGAGTTGGCCTTATATAATGATGTTAGTTTTTCTATGTAGCTTATATATAAACATATTTTTACAAACTAGAATTGAGTATAACTGACAAGAATTTACTAATAAATAGGTATAACAGTACTAAATAAACAAAAAAAAAATTAAGAGAAGAAGAGAAAAGAATAATGTTAACTCAGATAAGATTCGCGAAGTTTAAAACTATTTCTTAAATATTTAAAAATGTTAATATATGCTTCTCTAGTTGCATTGTTTAGAATATTATGAAGTTGTAAATTATCTGCTGGCTGTTTGATGGATGGTAAATACTGTTCTCTGAAAGGGGAGTAAATAGGGTTATGAAGCATTATATGATAAATGTCCTCATTCATATTTAAATTACACAATGTGCAAATTTCTTTTGGATTAATATTATAGAATAGCTTTTTCATTGAAAACTTTATACAATAGTTCCTTGACGTTCTTAGCTGTGCAATGGTTTTTACAGGCGTGTCACAATAGAGTTGATTTACACACTAGTCGTCATTTTAAGGTGAAGTCAAGGATAGGTGAAGTCAACTATGCTTTTAACACATACGAAAGCGCTTTTAAATTAATATGAAATAGTAAATACTCACATTAAATTAATTATGATACTGCTGCAAATATTTATTCTCTAGTAGAACCTTAATGGGTCATTTATATTTCATTGGATATGTTAATTATATTTAGATATTTGAAGACCTTATTTGAGTTGAGGGCTTTTGTCGTGTAATATTTTTTGTAGGTCGTGAGGTATGTTTACTGTTCGTCTTCTGCAGTCTGTAGGTAGTATGTGTTTGATTTTCCAAGTCGCATGACATGTTCCGCCATTCGGTGGCTCTAAACGTGTTAGCAGATTTCCCTTAGGGGAAATCAGCTATTGAGGTTGTAGTCATCATAGGATTTTCAATCAAATGTTCATTCAAATGTTTATATATATATATATATATATATATATATATATATATATATATATATATATGGGGTGTGGCTATTAAATAACGAGACTGGCGCTGTAAAACATTTTATTTTTATTTCATACATTTTTACTTATTATCACCTTCAATATACACCCCTCCTTTATCCCTACAACGCTCCATGCGAACCTTCCATTGTTCGAAACAGTGCTGGAAGTCTTTTTCTGTCAGCTCCTTCAGGACGCGTGCCGCTTTCTCTTTCACAGCTTCAACAGACTCAAATCTTGTTCCTTTTAATGCAGATTTCACCTTATGAAACAGATAGAAGTCGCACGGCCAAAATCCGGCGAATAAGGCGGATGGTCTAACACTGGGATGCTGAATTTGGCTAGAAACCTCTTAACAGACAATGCGGAATGAGCCGGCGCATTGTCTTGGTGGAGAACCCATGACTTGTCCTTCCACTGTTCAGGTCGTTTTTTCCTTATTCTTTCGCGGAGTTCAGTAAGAACGTGAAGGTAGTAATGTTGATTAATCGTTTGACCTTCAGGAACCCAGCGAAGGTTCACAATCTCATGAATATCGAAAAAAACAATCAACATTGCTTTGAATTTTGATTTGCTCATTCGAGCTTTTTTGGCTCTCGGTGAAGATGGGCTCTTCCAGTGCATGGATTGGCGCTTTGTTTCAGGATCATACATAAAAAACCATGATTCGTCACATGTTATTATCCTTTACAGTAAGTTTGGGTAATTTTTAATGGCATTCAAAGTGTCAGTACAAACATTTTTGCGAGCTTCCAGTTGATCAAATGTGAGAATTTTAGGCAGCATTTTGGCACACACTTTTTGCATGTTAAAATTGTTATGTAATATTTGCCGTACGGATTCTTTATCAATTCGTACAGTTTCAGCAATCGCACGAATACTTAACCGACGGTCAGATCGAATCAGATGACCGATGTTTTCGATATTGTCATCCGTTTTCGACGTGGAAGGGCGACCCGGGCGTGAATCATCTTGAACGTCTTCTCGGTCATCTTGAAAACGCTTAAACCACTCAAAACACGTGCACGTGATAAACATTCATTGCCATACACTTCTTTCAATAAATTATAAAATTCAGTAGCGGTTTTTCCAAGTTTCACATGAAATTTCACAACAATTCGTTGCTCTACTGCTACATTTAACCTTTTTTACGGCGAAACAAAAAAACAACTCTAATGCGAAGGAAGGCTACGGCTGTACTGATTTGTTTACAGAAGCGAGAGGCACTATATTCGAAAGAGGAAGCTTCACGATAACAGCTGTTAGTTGCTGGCGTTTGGCGCATGCGCACTTTTTCTTTAGCAGCGTCAGTCTCGTTATTTAATAGCCACACCCCGTATATATATATATATATATATATATATATATATATATATATATATATATATATATATATATATATATAAAATTTTGAACAGACCTCATTTCCGTTATCTCCTGGGTTGGATCGATGGTCATTTGAAGATATTTTTCGAAAATCGGGTCATGTGTACGACCTCAACAGCTGATTCCCCGTAAGGGAAATCTGCTAAATTGGGAACAACTATGGCTGGACGGCCATTAATGGTTGCTGTCCTGCTCATTGTCCTGAATTTCCATCGATACGAGGTACAATTAATTTTTTTGAAGTTCACTTCGGCTCTAGGTGGTTTTTAGATATGAATTTAGACCTACTTCACTTAGGTTTAAACATTTCCTATTTGTTGAGAGAGGAGGCTCGGATGGCTAGTGATTTCCATGAAATCTCTTTTTACCTCAACTCAATTCCTTTATTTCATGAAGCTCCCTCGATGTATCTGAGTAGCTCCCAGCAGGTAAGTTTATTATTTACCTTACATTTCGAGCTTACCGAAGCAATTTCTATTATTTCACATTGTTAAGCTTCTTCCTTTTATTTACAACGGTCTATATTTAAAAGTCCGATATTACTTCCATCTTATTTTGTTTTATTTATTCAACCCTTGGTATTAAATACATTTTAAAAAAAATTATAGCAAGGAAACGAGAAATGGAAGCAGTAACATACTAATTTTGTACATTCAATCTCTACAGAGCTGACTATTATCAAGATATAGTTTTTTTTTTCTTTTTTCTGTTTTTTTACCTTAATGTTTTAAAATATATGATTGATATGAATGTAATAGAAATAATAGCACTCCTCAACGTTATGAGGTTCTTTTGAATACAAATTCATAGCGTGCTACTTGTGGAATTATAGATAGCAAACAATATTTGATAGAAGATAGAAAAATATTTAGCACCGATCGAAGATTTCTTTTCAATGAGTCTTAGCAACCGAAAAAAAAATACTTCTCAATAATTGATGACACACTTTCGTGTTTGTAAAAAAATTGTAATGTAATTGAAAATAATCCCCTTTTGCGTTTATGTCCTTCCCCTTCCGAATATAAGGAGATAATGTTTTTGAATATACTAAATTATTTTAAGTTTTTGAAATTCAATTCCTTGAAGTTCCTTTCCGCTTATTTTTTCATTTGAACCTGGAAGAATTCTAGTGATAATATTTTCTCAATTTTGAATATTAAGGAGAAATACTCTCTTTTATTTTATTATTTGTAAGAAAAGGTCAATTTTGAATTGCTTGATATAATGTCCTCTCCTAGGATGTAATAATGGACATTCTGCAGGTGAAGCTAAATTCAATAGGTAAAATAAAAACAATTACAAACACCAAATGTTTTTATGTTTGCCTACTTTAATAAGTTTTATATAAAAGAAGAAGTCAAATTTCCTGTACATATCTCAGTACCAGGGAAAGCTCAACGCTACCAGGATTTATTTTTGGCGTAGAGAATCAAATTAAGGCAGGCCACACAGTGAGGACATCGGTTGCTTTTGGAATAAAAAGATGCCCAAATTATAATGTCCTTATATGCGAAAACATTTTGGATAATCAACGTACATATGAGTGCAGGATTGGACCATGATGGTTACCGTCTTGCAGAAAGTAAATATTTTGTTATATATATCTAATTACTAGAAAATCCCTCTGAGTGAGCACTTTTCAAAATTGAATATGGGTAATTTAAAGGATATGTTTCGTGAATTTTAAAAGGTAATTTAATTTACAAAGAAGAAAAATAGATGACACATATACATCTTATACTGAATATATACTACTTTCAATTATAATAATATTGTTCATTTTAAACATGTTCCGACAAGTTTCATATTGTAACAAGGTACGGCCGTTTTGAGTGTCTTCATCTAGACCCAAACAATTAAGCACAATATTTTTTTTTTCCGTTCTTCTTTGAAATATATGGATTTTTAACTCTGTGCTTCCTTATTTTTGAAGTCACCGATAATTCATATTGAAAATGAGGAGGCCGTATGGAATGGCTCTGATGAAAAAACTAGAGAAAGATTTAAAGGAAAAACAAAAAATCTAGAAATAGGCAGTTCCCTTAAAACGAAAGCAGTAATTACAAACTCTTTATGACGTCACTTTAAAAAAGCTGTCTGTCCTAAACAGATAAGAACTCGACTCCCATTGAATATTGGCAGAAGAAAGGAAAACTCAAGCGAATTCGACAAATCACAGCAGATATTCCTAGAAAGCTTATTAAATCAGCAATTTCTGGGCTAATTAGAACTTCCCGCTCTAGTGCCTCATTGAGCAGCTGGCAGAAGAAACCACGCAAACGTAATTAGGGAGCGTTCTCAACAAGTTCAGAATTCCTTAAATCCGCGACTTCCCAAGAAAAGTCCATCACGTAGATAGTGAGTACGACAAGCAGATTTTTCACGTTACTCTCAAACTAGATTTTCTATTTGTCTGGTAATATAGTAAACACTGCTTTGGAATTCGAGTTTGACACGAGATACTAAGTGATGTAGTTACATTAAGTGAAAATCGAATAAGTAGGAGTGTTAACTGAACAGTGAAAATAATCATTTTGAGATTACACATTCACATTTCAGTGGTAACTAATACTTCATGTCAATGGATTTTCAAGAGTTCAACATCACGTATCCAATACTTCGACTGCATATTTCATACAGGCCAGATGTATGAATGCGTCATGAGTACGACGTCAATAGCTGATTTCTCTTCAGGGAAATCTGCTAAAATGTAAGTTATGTGTCAATTCATGTTCATGTCATGTGCAGTTCACGACATACTTTGTCTTCGAAGCTGTAATACGAAAGACCAGGTACTAGTTAGTGGCAATGATACATAAAGAATTCGAAGTTCCCAACTGCTAAATAAATAATAAACTGACCTTCTCACCTCTAATTTTTATCCTGTAATAGAAACTTCTTATTAGAATCATTAAAATCATATATATTTTTATTATTAAGGATTTAGAGAAAGAAAACAAAAGTTTTCAAGAATGAATAATTGTCACTATTAAGGATTTAGATGAAGAAAACTAAAGTCTTAGAGAATAAATAATGCATAAGGGTCTCAAGTTCCAAAAAGTTTAATTCTGAAGCTTTCTATAACAATAATATTAATTGTTTGGATATTTTCACTCTTGACCTAGTAACACAGAACACTATAAAACTCACTGAGTTCCTTTGCATCTAAGTAAAAAAAAATAGAAAGTCCAATGACTACAAAACCTCAAAAACTGTTTTTCGAAAATTTTAAGATTAAAAAAAAACGTCTGTCACGTAGGAGCTGCGTAAACTAAACAGATTTCCCAAGCGGTGGCATAACAGACTACTGATTTTTTCCACGTTATATATTTTCAATTTCTAAGCACAAATTCGATGCAGAAGTCGGGGTTGTACTGATGAAGCAAGAAGAAAGTACAAATAACTCGCTTCATCTTAGAGCTAGGGAAAATGCGTAGAAAAATAATTGTAGAGCATTAATAGCTTAGTCAGAGCTTCTAAACATTTTACGATACAACTCATAATAATATAATAATAATATATAATATTTTGAATTTTTAACGTCCCCTCACCCTGGTAAAGCTTCCCTATTACTGGCTCGATTTCAGTCATTAACGATTATGAATTATGATGTAGAATGAAACGGTTAAATATCAATTATTGTATAGATCAAATAAGCATTTTCGAGTGAGAACGTTAAATCCCAATTGATGATATAACAAACCGTATCTTCATGTATCTCAAAGAGTAAAAGTGCATTGAAAAAAATATTTGGCATTTAAGGTTCGAATAAAGTGGTTCATGATAATACAGTTTATTGTTAATGTGGGATAAGTATGAGGAGGAGGGGGGTGTATTAACGGCTGAACCCCAAAACTGCAAATATCTTGGTATAGAAAAATTGCATAAACAACATTTATAGAACGTTACGGGGGCTCAGGTTGGCCATGTGAGTTAATAAACCGTTGACCTTAATCTCACATGGTAAACCTAGAGTGGCGAGTTCGATCCCCGCCTGGGCAGAGGAATTTATTCAGTGACGGAATTCATTAAATAAAATCCTTAGTCCTGCCCAGGCTAGAAAAGGGTGGTAACCTGTAGATAACCCGTCCCAATTACCCTCAGTTACAAAAAGTGGGCGTTAATAAATTCTTAATAAATACTTTAGAACGTTATGTTTGAAGTATCCTTAGTTCTATATAATATTCCGTCCGACGTATAATAACAGATATATTTTGAATATTTGAAATGCCTCTCCTCTAAAGGCCCCTTCCACCAGTCCGATTTCAGTCATCAAATAAACTTTATCTTTAGTTTCACAAGAAACGCTTATATATTCAGTTTGGTAACGATTAAACAAAAATTGTGACCGCTAGAGCATTAACAGTCATATATATGTTTAATTTTCAACTGAACTCATTTTCGTCATCTACTAGGAAAGATCGAGGAACATTTGAAGAAATGTTTAAAAATCACGTGAGTACTACCTCAAAATGTGATTTCCCTTCAGGAAAATCTGCTAAAATTCAGCTTTCTTTAAAGCAAGCTCATCGTGCTGACTTGTATTAACTCCATACTAACAGCATCCTAACCAAAGCTATGTAAAAACTGTTATACTGTATATATAATCTGTATACCAGGTTTCTCTGTTTAGACATTTATTGACTCTAAAGATTATTTCACAAGGGATCCTTAAAACGTAACGTTATTGAGATTATTAAGAACTCAATAAGGTTGTGTACAAAAATAAATAAGGTGGTCAGCCTATAAACTATTAGATTTTGAAGAAATAAGGTCGATGCAATAAGAAAGTTGCTATCCTGGGCCGAAGTGCTGGAGGCTGCTTTATTAACAGCTTTATAACATTACAACCCAATTCAATTTCTACTCAAAGGGAAGGATAACATTTTGGAAATACAAGCTCCTCTAGTAGCACATGCCTCAAGACTACCCCTTACTCCTTTTCCGATAAATTCTCAGGAATCTCATCAGGTTAAGGAAATTAATTTGGTATATCCCATTATTGCAAAATCCTTCACACTTTGGTGAAAACAGGGAAAATAAAGTTTAATAATCAAGAAATTAACAATGTTTGTGTAAGTAGACTAGCGTGTAAATTTAAGGAGTAAAATTTGAGAATCGTCACGCAGGGGCTGTGTCAACTAAGCAGATTTCTCACGTGCTGGTATAACACACTAGTGTTCACATCTCACCACACATTCGGACTGAGAACCAGAAAACGGGAATTACTCGCTTCACATTTCAGTTGTCCATAGAGCAACTATTGTATATCATGAATATTACATATCTGGGGGTACCTTACTCATCCTCAGGAAAATTCTGTCAAGCCAGTACTCACTTCTTGGCAAAAGGTTGCTCTGCCAATGCTGCCATCTTACGCATACTTAATAAAAGCAAAGCTGAAACTTGGGCAACCAAATGTATGCTGTTCGTTGCACTTAGTGAAAGTGTACTCGTGTATGTATCAGAAATATGGGGCCCTGGTTATTCGGCTGTGATTGAGAAAGCTCAATTAAACTTCTTTAAATGGATTATGTGTCTCCCTAAAAACACTCCTAATGCTTACATTAGAATAGAATTTAACCGTACACACACCCGACTGAAAATTTTCAAGAGGATGTTGAATTGGTGGAAGACTCTACAAAAGAAGTCGGCAGATGATCTATCAAGACTGTGTTACATGCGCCTAAAGGAATTATCTGCCAATTATTCAATGCCATTTAATTGGGTGAATGAACTGGAAGGGTATCTTGGGTGCATAGGAGGGAGCTTGGAGGAATTGGAAATGCGGAAAATATTAATGGGAAAATAAAGACATATTTAGAGGCTCTCGAGAACCATTTAATCTCGTTAGATATAGAAAGAGTTATAAACAGCACATATAGCCAGTACTTTAGAAGAATTAGCTCTCTTGGCAGAGGCGAGGAGTACCTCTGCCAAAATGTGCCATTTTTTAAGACCAAAGTTGTATCTCAAATCCGTTTATTAGGTACAAAAAATCAAAGATTGATAGTTGGTAGGACAATTTACATATTCAACCCAGAAAAGCCATGCCCCCTTTGCGAAGATAGCCAAGACACCGTTACGCACTTCATCCTTACATGCCCCGTTTTAGCAGATAGAAGAAACCACCTCCTGAAAAGTCTCAACATTCCACAGCAATCCATGGATAATTTGTTTGACCTTATGGACAAGAATAAAATAAAATGCATATATGTTTTCATACTTCAAGGTCTTTACGTCAGAGGGAAAAAAATTCAAACACTATAATAATTAAAATAAAATTAATGTTTTATGTTTTTTTTCTATATTAATTATTGTATATAGTTTTTGTTTTTTGTTATTTTTTTTAAAAAGAATTCTTTGTTTATGTTTATATGAAAAAAAGAAGAGGGTTGAACCCTTGCTATAAAATTGTTAAATTTTTATAAGCAATAAAAATATTCATTCATTCATTCATATCATGAATATTTTAACAAGATTAGTTCTTTTTTCGATTCGACTCACAATAACGAAAATATTTTGAATTTTCGAATTCCCTCTTCTAAACCCTTACTAATCGAGGTCCGACTTCAGCCTATAACAAATATGATCTTTAGTGTTGACTCAAATGGTAAAATATCGAGTGCGGTATATATCAAGTAATCATTTTCGTAACAAGAACGTAAAATCTTCATCGATGACGTCATCGCACAACGAATTTGTATGTGAATAAAAGTCTCATGAAAACAATGCAAGGTATTTAAGCTTAGAATAAAGTGTTTCATGAAGTAACAGCTTTTTGCCAATAAGACGTGAGTAGGAGTAGGGGTTTACTGATGGCTGAAATCTAAAAAAATCTAAATATCTCGGTTAATATTTATGACAGAAAAATTTAAAATAATGATGATAATTCGAATTTTCGAAATTCCTCCTCACTAAACTCCCCCTTCCCCAGTCCAATTTCTGCTATTAACGAACTTTAGTTATACATGAAACACTTATATATCGAGTTTGGTAACGATTAAAAAAAATTGCGCCAGAAACACACACACAAACACATGTATTTCCTTCTGGAAAATCTGCTAAAAAGTTTAAATTGTCACCACAGACATTCTCTCTCTCTCTCTCTCTCTCTCACACACACACACACACACACACACACACACACACACACACACACACACACACACACTCACACACACTCTCACACACACACACACACACACACACACCCACACACACACACACACACACACACACACACACACACACACACACACACACACACACACACACCCACACACTCACACACACACACACACACACACACACACACACACACACACACACACACACACACACACACACACACACACACACACACTCACACACATACTAAATCACACATTTAATTTTGATAAATCTGTTATTGAAAGAAGCACACGTCGTTACTTTGTTAAATGTTATTCCTTACTGTTTTTTTGTCCCTCAAGTATATATGGTTGATATTTGTTTGTGATGTTCACAATAATACACACCCACCTCAAGGAAGTGAA
Source organism: Riptortus pedestris (assembly GCA_019009955.1). Classification (NCBI taxonomy): domain Eukaryota; kingdom Metazoa; phylum Arthropoda; class Insecta; order Hemiptera; family Alydidae; genus Riptortus; species Riptortus pedestris. Next base: position 58,800,623 of record CM032233.1, on the reverse strand, counting down.
CAAATATACCTTATTAATGTAAGAAAATAATCCATCATCATTAAATAGTAATAATAAGAAAATGAAGCCACAATAGACCATTTATTAAATAATGACTTGATGCCAGTGATGTAGGAATATTTTACTTATTTAGAAATTTTAGAGAGAGATAACTGGCGAGCTATTGACTGTGGGAGACTTGTCTGAGCGTTACTCCGTAAAAGGTCAGGAGCCTTTGTTCTTTTAGAGGGCAAGTCTGGAATCCATGCATGATGTTGGTATGCCAGCAAATTAACATCCCATTGAAATGAATGACTTATTAAATAAAAGATCTACATGCTTTGTTTATGCTTTATTTTGTTCTCTGAAATTCACTTCTATGTTACAAATGGAACTAGAAATTATTACAGTATTAATTTATTTTATCTAAAGAAGAAAACTCTTCCATATACCAAACAACAAGAACTATTTCCTTAATATTGCAAAACTTTTTACTGGGAACAATTCTGCATTTATATATCCTAATTTACAGCTACTTCGGTATGTTATTGGTTAGAATCTGTTTTGAATGTTAATAATATTGCTCACTGAATGAGAAAAGTTCAGCTCAAAATACATTTGTCTATGACCGGTGTTTGCTAGTCTAATAGCCTTCTATTCAATGAATTCGTTGAGCTCAGGGTAAGTATATGTTATAATATTACTTTTTCTTCAATCGTAAATTTAATAAGATTTTAATTATGGTATAATGTGAGTTTAATACAGAGAAACAAAAACAAAAAGCCGGGAAGTATTATAAAAATACATACAGAAAGGGAGCCGGAGAAAATATGGTTTTTATAATTAATTAATGTAATTGTGAGTAGTAGAAACCAACGTCTGCGGGGACGTAATAATTTAAAACATATTCCCCCCCTTTCTTTTTTTTTTTTTTTCAAAGTAACATGTCCTCATGATACGAGTATATCCTGGATGGTAACAAAAATGTCAACTAACTCATTTTTCCATGAACCTTCATCTCTTAATTACTGTAAAAGAATGTAAATCCTCGCCTGTAAAATTAAAAATGTGAGTTAATTTCATTATTTGTATTTGTTCATATTCATGTGAATGTATGTTGTCCAACTTTGTCAAATTAGTAGATGTTTCACGTCATCCAAACACACCATTAAATTTATGAAAGCGTTCCTGATATTCAATAAATGATTTCATATAGCTATAAATGTTAAACATTTCTTCAGTTATATTATGCCTTATTGGCACAGCTAAGACTAAATCAATCTGAACCAGAAGGACTTACAGCCTCAGACCTCACCTCAACTACTGACAATTATCAGATTGTTATCCATAGGTTGCAGGGAACTAAAAATGCCCAGTGCGCAGTGGCTGCGTAAACTAAACAGATTTCCCACGTACTACTATAACACAATTGTGATATCATGTCACCACAAATTTTCTATTTCTAGTAGTAGGGGGGGGAGGCCATGTGAGTTAAAGCGTGGACCTTAATCTCACATGGTAAACCTAGAGTGGCGAGTTCGATTCCCGCCTGGGCAGAGAAATTTATTTAGTGATGGAATTCATTAAATAAAATACTTAGTCCCACCCTGGCTAGAAAAGGGTGGTAACCTGTAGATAGCCCGTCTCAATTAGCCTCAGTTGCAAAAAAATGAATTCTTTAATACTTTAGAACGTTACTTTTGATCCTTAGTTCTTTATAATATACCGTCCGACGAATAATAGCAGATATATTTTGAGTTTTTGAAATGCCTCCCCTCTAAACCCCCCTTTCCCCTGTCCGATTTCAGCCATGATTAAACTTTATCTTTAGTTTCACAAGAAACGCTTATATATTCGTTTGGTAACGATTTAACAAACATTGTGATCGCTAGAGCATTAACAGTAATATATATATATATATATATATATATATATATATATATATATATATATATATATATATATATATATAATTTTGAACGGAACTATATATGTATAATTTTCGTCATCAACTAGGAAGGACCGAGGAACATTTGAGGAAATGTTTCGAAAATAGTGTGAGTACGGCCTCTAAAGGTGATTTTCTTTAATGGATAACTGCTAAAATTCAGCTTTATTTCAAACAAGCTCATCGTGCTGACTTGTATATATATATATTAACTCCATACTAACAGCATCCTAATCAAATCTATGTAAAAACTGTTATCCTGCATATACAGGGTGGTCCACGTTAACTGACGATTTTGAATGACGCAGTACTTGGTGGCTGGTGGAGGGGGGAACGCGCCGTCAAGGTCACTCGACTCCCCACCGTCTTCTTTTCACATTTCTTCAGTTATATTATGCCTTATTGGCACAGCTAAGACTAAATCAATCTGAACCAGAAGAACTTACAGCCTCAGACCTCACCTCAACTACAGACAATTATCAGACTGTTATCCATAGGTTGCAGGGAACTAAAAGTGCCCAGTGCGCAGTGGCTGCGTAAACTAAACAGATTTCCCACGTACTACTATAACACAATTGTGATATCATGTCACCAGAAATTTTCTATTTCTAGTAGTAGGGGGGGGGGAGGTTGAAAAGAAGTAAGTATGAATAACTCGTTTAATACTTGAGTTACTAAAAATGCATTGAATAACAATTGAAGAATATCTCAATAGTTTAATAAGATGTGTCTATAACATTTTACGGGCCGACTCATTATAATAGAAAAATTTTGAGTTTTTTAATTCCCCCTTGAATAGTGGGGGTTTAGAGAGCAGCTAAACCCCCACTATTGAAGGTACGATTTCTGCCACTACCAAATATGATCTTTACTGTTCCCTGAAACTGTTAAATATCGTGAATAGTATTGATCAAATAAACATTTTCGAGACGAGAACATGAAACTTCATTTGATGACGTCATCACACAATGAATATGCATGTATTTCGTATAATGAAGGTCTCTTGAAAACAATATTTGGTATTTAAGCTTCGAATAATGTTGTTTATTATAAAACAGTAAATTCTTTATGTGACATTAGCAGGAGTGGGGGTCTGCTGAAGGATGAAAACTAAAAGGGCTTTCACGAAGGAGTAGCGTTAAGTAAGCAGGTTTCTCACATGAAGTTTTACAATAGATAAATCTACATTTATCACCACCGTGAATATTAAGTGATCAAATAAAAATGACAATCAGGTTGCTACATAATTTGCGAAACGATTTGGATAGCCGAGGACCATCGCTTTGAGTAAGGCGTTGTTTGGGTGCTGGGCTGGTGCCTCCGGATGATGTTGTGAGCGTGCGTGCGCTTTGTATGAATGAATTGTATGAGAGAGCAGACTGCAGGGATATGAGTGAATGTAGTAAGGTTCCAGCTTCTACAGCATGGTCACGTTCAAGAGCAGAAGATTTGACTGGAAGGCATTTTGTCACCTTTATTAAATTTGTAGGAGGGGCTATTCCTACCCGGATGAGGATATCTCGTGGTAAGCCGGATAGGATTAGGATTGCCATGTGCCGACCTGGGTGTGGAGCATTGGAGACGGCTGCTCATGTTTTAGGCAATTGTATTGCTACCAAGCAACTTCGAATCCACCGGCACAATGAAGTAGTTCGCTTTGTAATGCAGCGCTTTATAACGAGAGGATGGAGTACCTTGTAAGAGAATTCATTCGTAACCTCTGTTGGATCTTTTCGACCAACCGTAATTGTTAAGTGGAGGGGCACTGTGGAAATCATTGACTTACATATTGTTACTGCAGCGGGACCATTGGAGGGCATCATTCAGAGGAAGAAAGAAAAATACGCAGGTTGGAGCTGAAGACGGCGGTTGCCTAAGTCGCCGAGGTTGAGCCAGCCATGGTCCGGGTACTCCCAGTGACCCTGTCTTACAAAGGTGTCTGGTGTAAGAAGAGTGCCGACGGATTGCGGGATTTAGGCATGAGCAGTACGGCAATGCAGTCGATCAGCATCCTGGTTCTTCGTGGTTCCTGGACAGTGTGGGGCGTATTTGCAGCGAGAAATGGACGACTGGGTGGAAGACAAGGCATTGGCTGAGGCATGAAGAGGGAATCCACTTGTCGAGCGTTTTTCAGGACCAGGAAGTGTGGCGGGATTTGTGATGCTTTATATTTTAGGGGTGTATTATTATCATTATGTATTATGATTTTTTGGTATTTAGACGGGCAGAACTCCTTCTAAGGTTGCTTGCACCTTTCTTAACCCTCCAGAGACAAAATACTCACAACCCGAAGAAAAAAGGTACATCTATTATTATACGGCTTTGGCGATAGTGCGGCTCACTTTCTAGCTACACCTTGTATCCTGCTCTTAACACCCTCGTTGACTCCCAAACATTACTATAAGCTGACTGCGGCCAGATCAAGGTTAATCAGACGAAGTAAGTTAAGTGTGAGTGTTTTTCTCACATTGCGAGTTCTTGTGGGACGTTTTTTTGGTTTACTGTGAGTGTTTTTCTCATCAAGCGAGTTCTGGTGGAACTTTTTTTCTTTTTTAATACGAGATTTCTTCTCATCGAACGAGTGCTTTGGTGATTTACCGAAAACTGTTTTTTGGCTCAGGAACTTATCAAGCCTCACCTGATCAACCGTTCACAACTGACCTCCATGTTCCTATTAGAAAGAAACAAAATGAAGAGGATTGCTTGTGTAGAAGAGGAAAATCCCACATGTTCTGGTTCTAGTACTCTGTCGCAGTTTTGTGCCTATTGTCCGAGGAGAAAAAACAAAAAGTCAATGTATGTCATTCTTGTGAAGAACAAAATTTCAATTAGTTAGGTGGCTCTTTAAGTTGCTTGACATAATGTTTCTTCAAAACAGAATACCTGTACAATAAATTTTGAATAATAATATTATTTTATATTAGTATTTGATGTTTATAATAAATAAAAAATTTTTTTGTTGAAAATATTTTATATACCAATTTTTTTTTTGAGGGAAATAGGTGGTGTGGAAAAAATTCTCAGGTCACTCAATCAGGCGCGAGTTCTGGAGGGTTAATGATGTCCCATTGGGACGATATTGGGGTTAGGGAGCCCCAGCTCATGTATGGAGTTGTCTGCACCTCAAATTATTAATTGTGTAGAGGAATTGCTTATTATGTATTTATTTTTTATATTTGTATCAAAACCCAAATAAATAGTTATGAAGTTTTACAATAGATAAATCTACATTTAACACCACCGTGAAATAAAAATGACAATGAGAAATCTTTCATTCAATTTTCATTTTAATAACCTCCAGAACATAAGGCGTCTAAATGTTATACAGTTAGGTCAGCCACCTCTCAGAGGTGACAGATAGATATATTCTTGACAGCAAAAAAAAACAATTTCTTATAGATATCTGTATATAAAATATTAATGTTTTTGAAAACTAGTAGCTATATCTAGTGCTGTGATTTATAATGAACCCGAATAATTTTTATATCTTAATCGCTCTAATTTTAGTAATCCAAGAACAAAGGTTGGGTGGGAGGAGGGAGGAGTCATTTGAACGTATTCGCATGTATCTCATCTAGAAACGACTTGTTGAACTCAATATTTGGCATTTCAGCTTCAAATAAGACGGTTCATGATATGATGGCTTATTCATAGCTTGTGATGACGAAGAAGGACAGTTTATTGAAGGCTGAAAAATTTCAAAAATGCAAATGTCTCGGGTAATGTTTGACATACAGAAAGAATGTATAAGGCAACATTTAAAGGCAATTTAATTGGTTATGTAACATTTTTCAATCTGATTTATAGAAACGGAGATATCCCAAATCCCCCCTCCCCTTTCGCAGGCCCAATTTCTGCCATTAATGAACTTAATCTTTATTTCTATATATTGAATGATTAAATATAGAGTTTGGTAACGATCAAACAAAAATTGCGACTGCTAGAGTGTTAACAGACATATATACAAACGTACCTCATTTTTGTCATCACATTTGAGAGAATGTTTCGAAAATCGTGTCATGAGTACAACCATAGTTCATTTCCCTGAGGGGAAATCTGCTAAAAAGAATAGAAGGAAATGGCAAAGTAAACTAACGTCAATGTTAGTAATTTGATATAAATTTATGGTATAGCGAGGTGGTGTTTCACTTAATATTATAATGAAAAAATGAGATACGTATTATATAACTTATTATGAAAAAAAAATTCTGTCAATTTCAGGGCTTCTATTAGTTCACGTTATAGGACTTCTGATTAATTGCACACTAATAGTGTAACACCTGGACATTTCCTTTCTTCACTCTAAACTTTCAAATCACCTTTTTTGTTCAAATCATAGGTTTTCCTTTTAATACCTTTAGCCGTATGCCAGGTGATGTAAATCAATGAATTCAGGTCAAATGTTTATCTGCCGTCCATAAAAATGTTTTTAAAAAATGGGCTTTATGGAATTAATAAATGTAAGTCTATTAAGTAACGTTTATTTTGAAAGTGTATCTACTGGTAAGCCCTCAAAATAGTCAAAAAATGAATGCATAAAATGTAGCATATTAAAATTCCAATAGATACATTCTAAATTAACTATCGATCACTCTGTGGGATATGCAAATGATAACTATATACATAATGAATCATTGATCAGGCTCAGTGTGACCCCTTTACATCTAAATAATATACCGAGAAAAAAAGGCACTGATCAAACTTGTTTGCTTCGTAATTTATACGAACTGGAATATGGAACATTTCGTTGGATGGCGTCCAATTTTAGCCCATGTTTCTCAAAGAGAGTTTCCCTCTCAAACGGAAGTACTGATTCACAGAACGGAAATACTGTAAAAAAAAACCTTGTAAAATATAAAAATAATTACTTAAATATAGAAGATTCGTAGAAAAGGTATATAATTGCGGTGATGAGAAAAATCAGGGCGCGAATATTTGAATCACTGGTTTTAAACTCGCTTCATTTTTATTCAAATACATTTTACGATATACTTATTTTATCGTAAACAAAATTAAATATTTTCGGAAATTCGATGGGGTGACAAATCAGGTTTCATCTCATCGTTTTCCTGAATTGTTTCGTTGCTTGCCCCATGCTTCGTATACAATGAAAATTCAATAGTCATTTACATTGAGAAAGAAGAAGTCATTGTACCCTGAAACCCTCTGATAGAGGCTTGCCTGTTTCATGTAATGGATAATCAAAAGTCCGTCACGCAGGGGCTTCGTAAACTAAGCAGATTTCCATCGTGAAGTTTTATAATAGATAAATCTACGTACTGATAACACTGAACTCCACCGTGAATATTAAGTGAACAAAGACAAACGTTAATGAGAAATCTTTGAAAATTATAATAACCTCCTAACGGAAAGAGTCTGAGTTGTAAACAAACAGGTCTGCCAACCTCTCGGGGCTGAACAGATAGATAGAAATATTCTTCACCAGAAAAAAACAATTACAGAAATATATACGAATATAACATATTAATTTTATTGAAATCTATTTACTATATTTATTAATGAAATTTGTAAGGACTCAGGATAATTTATATTTCAATCACTCAAATTTTAGTAGTCCAAGAATTTAAGACGTGGGGGAGGGGGATAAACAGTACATATTTGCTTGCATCTCGTATAATAAACGAGGAACCTCAAACAATATTTGGTATTTAAGCTAGGAATAAAGTGGTTTATTACACAGCAGAGTATTGTTTATGTGACATGAGTAGAAGTGAGGGTTTGCTGAAGGCTGAAAACTGAAAAATTGAAAATATCTCCATTAATATTCAAGATAGAGAATAAATGTAGATAACAATATTTATAGAACATTTAATTTGAAAAAGATTAGTTTTTTTACAAATTTTTCGATCGGACGTATAGTAGTGGAGATCTTTTTTTCTTTTTTTTTTTTCACATTAAACGATTAAGTATCGAGTTTGGTAACGATCTACGAAAGTTAGTTAGCACTTTTGCAATTTTTGTCTTATCGTTACTAAACTTGATACATAATCGTCTCAAGTAAAAAGAAAGACCAAGTTCGTTAATGGCTAAAATTGGACCAGAGGGAGGGGGGGGGGTAAAGGGGGAGAATTTCGAAAATTCCTAATATCGCCGTTATTATGCGTCGGATCGAAACATTTTATAGTACTAATCTTATTGTAAATGTATTTACCTATAAATGTTGTTTTAAATAGATTTTCTCTATCTTTGGTTTTAAACCAAGATATATGCATTTTTTAGTTTTAGGCCTCCAGTAAATCGCCGCTCCTACGCTAGCCATATTAACAATAAGCTGTTCTATTATTAAACACACTATTTGAAACTAAAATACCAAATATTGTTCTCATTGAACTTTTACGTTTTGAGATAAATGAAAATACGTGACCCACGTGGGAAATCTGCTTATGGGGAATAACGCAGCTTCTGCGTGACGGACGTTTTGCAATTCACTATGATCCAGATATCAGGAAACTGTGTTGTGAGACATGAAGCTGTTCATTGGCAAGGTTACGAATTATTACTTATTAAGCCGAATTTGGAATTGAATTTTAATTTTAACGTCTTAGTTATACATAGCGGGGCAGCAATGCCTATTGATGGCTTTTCCAAGTACTGGCGGTTGCGAGGAGATTGGAAGGAATCTGCTGAAGAGGAGCAGCCAGGTGACGTAGCTCTGAATAGGAGAGAAGATGGATGATGGATATGAAGGTTAAGCGGAAAAAGTGCTTAGGTTATTATCCCTTGAAGGGTTGACATTACAAGTTGTCTGTCTACTCCTTTGCCCACAAAAATATTTGTATTTCGTTCAATTATTTTAGCGAATTTACTTCTAAGCAAACTCATCCCTTTTTAACGATGAGGCGTTTTAACAGTTTACAAAATCCATCTTTTCATTTGAGTATGTTTTGAAAAAGAGTTTATTCAAATTAATATTTAAACTCATTGAAATTAATGCCTAATGCTAATTTCTTATGACACATATCAACTCATATGAGAACTTGTTGAAACTGATATTAAAAACAAAACTAGACCATAACTGTCTATCTTTCTGTTTGTCAAGCTTTATATCTATCAATCTAACTACGTGGCTACCTGCCTATCTTTCTGTATGTCAAGCTTTATATCTATCAATCGATCTAACTACCTGCCTACCTGTCAATCATTCTGTATATCAAGCATTCTATCTATCAATCTATTTAACTACATGTCTACCTGTCTATCATTCTGTATATTAAGCATTCTATCTATCAATCTATCTAACTTCATGCCTAACTGTCTATCTTTCTGTATATCAAGCATTCTATTTATCAGTCTGTCTAACTACCTGACTACCCGTCTATCATTTTGTATATCAAGCTTTCTATCTATCAATCTATCTAACTACTTGCCTACCTGTCTATCTTTCTGTATGTCAAGCTTTATATCTATCAATCTATCTAACTACCTGCCTATCGGTCTATCAAGCTTTCATCTATCAATCTATCTAACTACATGTCTACCTGTCTATCTTTCTGTATGTCAAGCTTTATATCTATCAATCTATCTAACTACCTGCCTACCTGTCTATCTTTCTGTATGTCAAGCTTTATATCTATCAATCTATCTAACTACCTGCCTACCTGTCTATCATTCTGTATATCAAGCTTTCTATCTATTTATCTATCCTATATATAGCTTCCTATCTATTTATCTATACTATCTATCTATCTTTCAATCTACCAACCCACTCATGTATTTATCATTCTATCTATATATCTGTCTTTAAATGTTTATTTGACTGTAGCTAGATCCATAAATTCATATTTCATGTAAAACTAAAATCAACTTTATTAATGGACAAAATTGGATTATGAATTGTGGGGGTTAAAATTTTTATCTTTACACATCCAACCTTGTTATTACCGATGTATATTATATTTTTCTTCCACATATTTTCCAGTAACTTGAATAAATACAGTTATATGTATTATTATAGTTGTAGCCATTCCCCCTCCAGTACCTAAGTGACATTTACATAAATTGGTTAAATCACTAAATAAATATTCTACAATTTAAATTTGAAGTTTGTGTACGTGAGTTTTTTGGTAAGGAAGAATTTGCAAATTAATGTTAAAAATAAGAATTCCCTGAAATTATTTATTCACAGAATGAAGACTTTAATAATTCCATTCTTTGATTTCAATAGGAAAAGAAAACCCTTGAACAAATGCAGTGCTTAACAGAAACTAATAACGCATAAAACAAAGCCGGAAACAAAAGCTAATTTACTGTCTGTAAATGATATGATGAGATATGTTCTGATTTAATCATCTCTCTGTTACCTTTTGGTTCATTAAACTTGTTTATGTAGTATTAAGGTATATAAATGATCCAATTAATTTAATACTCATGTATTTAGGATATTTCCAGTATTTTATTCTTCTCCTATATACTTCAAATAATAGGAGCTGATTGGTAAATCAATTAGCGTGTTTAGAAATTTATTTTCTATTAAATACATAGAAAGGCATAATGTTTATTGATATATGCTGGATATGCGTACGTTCCATAATTGTTCCCAGAATAATTTATTAGAAGCTCGAGTGAAGGATAACTTTAGGAGATCTCCTATTTTACATTCTAAGTTTGTATAATAACTGACTTTTTTCGTTTGTCTTTCTTAAGGAAATTTTCTTCTCATCTCATTATTTGCTAGTATTTTTCAAAATTGCAAATCATGTTCGTTAATGATATAAATCGAACCAAGAAGAGCGCTGATTATATAGGCTATAAAGCTTTTAATAATAGTTATTGTGGGTCGAATTATGTTTTAAAATTAGACTTGTCGATGCCCTTTAGTAGTAATTTTACTAAAATATTGGCTAAATAATTTGTATTTTTAGCCTTCAGGTCCATCGATCCTATGTACGAGATGACGGCCGACGGAAATGAGGACCGCTCAATATTATATATATATATATATATATATATATATATATATATATATATATACATATACAAGCTCAGATACCCGGCTTCGCCCAGGAATTCATTTGATGCTGAATGGTGATGGTATTTTTTTGGCTAGGCTTTACTTTGCACTATATTTTGTCTTTTACCCGTCCCAGTGTTTAGGGTTTATACCCGTCGTTGCTGTGGATTTTTTAAGAATAAAATTATATAATCGTGGAAGAATTAATGCTCATTCACATGCCGAATTTTGTTAAGTTACGTCCAGTCTTTTGTGCCAAATAATATTGTTGACTCCCGCTATAATTTTTAGCGTATGACGCATTTACTCTTCGGTATACGACGAAAGTGTATATAACAAAAGTTACTCTAAATAACAAAATAAACAACTTTTGTAACGTGCATATTTGCCAAAAACCAATAGGAAACGAAATATCGCTATTTTTAATTTCAGGCCTCCCTTACAACCCCACTCCTGCCCGTCCCTAGAAATGTGGGGGTTACCACCCCTGGTCGTTTCAGAGAAAATTAATATAACCTAAAGTCTAAGTTGGGTTAGTGGTAATATACATACCAAGTTTCATAAAATTCGGTTCAGCCGTTTATGCGTGAAAAGGTAACAAACAAACAGACACGAAAGAAACAAAATGCAGTTATGGTGTCTATGGCGTGTGAAACGAAACGTTATTGTGAAATTTTGCGAAAAAAATCAATCTACAGACAGAGGTTACAATTTTCTATATATATATATATATATATATATATATATATATATATATATATATTACTCTGTTACCGCTCTATCGGTCGCATTATCTTTTTATCGCTACGAAACTCGATAGCTTAGGGGAGGGAGGATTCCATAATTGAAAATATATACGTTATTGTGAGTTTGATCGTAAAATGTTATAGAAGCAATCTTGTTAAACTATTGATTCTCTACAATTGTTGTTATTCAAGTTATTCTGCATAGCTAATCAAGCAATTCATACCTGCTTGTTTCCAGTCCTCAGTACTCACCGCCCGGATCTACTGTTCCTCGATTTTTTACATAGAAATAGAAAATATTTTGTGAGATGGCGTGTGTCATTCCAGTACGTAGGATACATGCTTTGTTTACGCAGCCCATGCATGACGGACGTTTTTAAATTTCAGACTTCAGTAAACCTCTTTTAGGCATCACACTTTTACTATTAGCCAATATATCGCCAACCATCCTATTCCAAATGTTGTTTTCAACTGATCTTTATTATGTGAAATAAATACAAAGTATGTGATTACGTTCTCAATTATGAGTTTAGTTTCGATCTGTGTCGACAATACTCGATATTTAAATGGGTTAAATCGGATCAGGGAAAGGTTCGAAAATTAAAAAAAAAAAAATACCTCGGTAATTTTGAGTCGAATCGCGAAATGGAATTGAACCAATCTTGTTTTATTATTGTATAATATTTGTAAGCCATTGATGCTTTATGATTGTTGTTCTATACATTTTTTCGTAACTCAAAAAATATGACGCAAGTTCTTTATAGTTTCTTGTTTTCACTCTCAGCTAACCCCCCACTACTATACCTTGGATTGTGACTTTCAAATAGAGAATATATATATTATAAGGAATGGGGGTGGGGAGGAAGTAGAGGAAATAAGAAAAAATGGAATATACAAAATAATATAAAAAACAACTAAGAGAACGGGACACAAAACACTAAATGAAACAAAGAAACGCGAACAAAACATAGAACAAATAAAAAGGATTGGTAAATAAATATGTTAAAATAAAAGCAAAAGAAATATTAGTAATTTCAAGAAAAGCTATTCATGAAAACAGGCATATATTATATTCATTAAAACACGTCACATACACAAATACGCACACAAGGTGACATACACATACACACACACTAAGAAATTCTGAAATTTATAATTAAATATGGTCCAACTGCCTAATAGTTTTCAAATAATTCAGAATAGTGGTTATATGTTGGCTACCCTTATATTGCTTTGAACCTTTACCATGTGAGGTTTATGGGAATATGTTGGAAGCCACGATATCGGTAAAGAATATATATATTCTATATGCCTTAATATTTACATGGTTGGCACGCTTTTCATTATTTAAAGGACTCATATAAAGTTAAAGAGAATTTTTTAATTTTCGTAATCAGAGGGGAGGGGTTAAAATAATACCAGCGATATAAACGTTTCATGCAAAACTAAAGACCAAGTTTGTTAATGGCGTAAATCGGATGAGCGGGGGAGGTTTAGAGGGGGGAATTTTGAAAATTCGGAATGTCTCCGTTGTTATACATCGGGTCGAAGAGTTCTGTAGTCAATCGTATTGCAAATGTGGTGTTCTAATAATTCTGTTATTTACATTAGTTCTCTATCTTGTATATTAACCAAGATATTTGCAATTTTTAATTTTCAGCCTCGAGTAAACCCCCCTTCTTTTTCATTTTACGTTCAGAATAAGCCAATATATCATGAACCGTCTTAATGTATTCCAAGCCGAAATACCAAATATTATATTCAACAAATCTTTTCTACGTGAGATACATGAAAATAGGTTCTGATGACTCCCCCTCCCTATATTTTGTTCTTGGATTAGTAAAATTAGAGTTAATGAGATAAAAATTGTTCTGATTCATTATAAATTGCATTACTAGATGTAATAAATAGGTTTCAATAAAATTAATGTATTATATTCAGATATATTTCAGTAATTGTTTTTTGCTTGTGGGCCAAGAATATTGTTATCTTTCCGATCTGAAAGGTTGGCTGACCTATTTGTTTACAATTCAGACGCTTCTTGTTGTGCATTTTATTAAAATTTAAATTGACTGAAAATTTCTAACTATCATTTATATTTAATCACGGTGATGTTGTGTTACCAATATGTAAGTTTATTGTAAAAGTTCAAGTGGGAAATACGTAGCCCCCGCTTGTCATTTTTTTTTTAATTTGGATCCAAAAATGTTATATATTGGATTTTGTTAATCATTTAAGGTTCTACAATATTTAGGGGTGTGCAGCTCCTCAGAATTATCTAGAAGAGGTGGGGTGGAAGAGTTGTTTATCTTTTTTCTCCACGCTGTTGGCTTATAATAACACGGTTGGCCTTCCTATTTTTACTGCCGTGGGGCATGAGGGCTCTTGGTGACAGTGTCTAGACTCTGATATTAGTCTCCCCTGTCTTCCTCAGCTGGCACTTTCCTCAAATCCCAGCACAAACCGAAACTTATCACGTTTAAAAGCACTGACAATCCTTAGTGTTTTAACTGAGTTTTCTTAATGGAAATCAGCTATTGAGGTTGTAATGATGCGATATTCGAAAAGCTCCTTAACGCTCTAGCGGTCGTAATTTCGGTTTGATCGTAACTAAATCCATATTTAAACGTTTTATGCAAAAATAAAAATCAAGTTCGTTAATGATTAATTGATAATTTTAAAAGAACTAGCTTTTTTCGTTTATGTTTCTTAAGGTAATTACCTTCTCATCTCAATATTTACTCGTATCTTGGAAAATTGCATATCAAGTTCGTCAATGTTATAAATCGAACCAGGAAGAACGCTGATTACATGGGCTATAAAGCTTTTAATATTACTTCTTGTGGGCCGAAAAATGTTTTAAAATTAGACCTGTCGATGCCCTTCAGTTGTTATTTTAATCAAATATCATGAACCCAAGCCGCTCATTGGTTATTTTGCATGGAATTAGGCAATATGTGGTGAAATGAGACCAAGCGTGTTATTTACAAATTTCCAGGTACAATTATTTAAAGAACGTTTTTTTAAATAAAAAAAAATTGCTAAGAAGGAATGGTACAATAGGAATAGAGGTAACATTACCTGTATTTCTTTGCACCATGTGGGGATAATGGTTATTTTAAGTAGATACTACGTGACTGATATCATATTTAAACTGTAAAATCATGTTTTGATGCGATCCAGTATTGTATGTGTAATATGCGATATTAATGGGTGTTAATTTCACTCGGAGAATGAAGGATTAACTTGCCTCCATGTTCACAGGTTGAAGAAGGTGTGGGCTCTTCCCTTTCCAAAGCAAGCGTCCTATAAATATTTTCCCTTTCTCCAGCATAAATATAAATAATCACTCTGTGAGGGAAAAGGGATCACGTCAATATATTTACTAAGCCCCACTGGCTCAATAAACCCCCCGTAAACGAGCATGCTATTAAGTAGCATCAAATTTTAATTACGTTTGGGACATGCAAAATATTATTTAGGGAGTTTATTTGGTTTATTATATGTTAGGCATGACGCTATGGCTGTGTAAAATAAGCCTTCTTCCCACCTCCTATAAAGGAGCTTTAAAATGTATGCTCGACATACAGGTTTGTGTTATTATAACTTAAAGTGAAAGTAGCTTGAGAATGTGAAGTCACAAAACGTATAAGCTCCGTTAGTATTTAAATTAAACAAAAAACTCACCAATAGAGAAATTTAAGAAATTAAAGTTTACCACTTTAAATTTTTACTTCTCTAGATCAGAATTCAGTCATCAATGACCTTAGACTTCAGATGTATCCGAAACGTTAACTTTATTTATTTACTTGAGAGATTATCTTTAAACAAGAGAGAATATAAATGTACAAAGTTAAATAAATATTAAAAATCTACAAAATTAAATAATACTAATGCACAAAATAAATATTACAAGCACAAAAATAAGTATAAAATATTAGTAAATTACAACATGCAAAAAAAACTACAACGAGGTAGAATCTGAAATGAGTTATTTTTTTCTTTTTTAATATTTATTCGTTTATTTGAAACAAAATATTTAAATATTACAAGCAAATGATATGAATGATAATAAGAATGGCTTGATTATTGACATGAGGTGGGAAGTTGTCCATTGACAATACCTACAATGGAGAGAACATTGGGTTGTATTTATATGGAGTTACCCATACACACAAGAAGATCTCTTGGCCACTTACGCTTCAGACGTCGCCTTGGGTTTTCTGGAATATGGCTAGATGAAAGTGATTCCACTAAAGAATTAGGATGTGCGGGAAGGAGAGACTGGAATTTCTAATATTGGGTTTTAGCGAGGGTATGGACAAAAGGAAGGTTGAGGTCGTTATGGAGAGTTAAATTGGATACGTAAAATGGGGAATCTGTAATTTTGGGGAGTATTCCGGATCGGAGGGTTTGGATTTTGTAGGAATTTAAAGGTTTAGTGGAACCCCAGAGTTCAAGTCCGTATGTCCATATTGGTCTGAGTACTGTCGTATAAATCAATCGTTTGTTGTGTAGTGATAGTTTAGATCTGTTGTCAGTAGTCTTAGCAGAAGTCTGTACCGTCGATTCAATTCTTGTCTTTTTAATGTGATGCGTGGTTTCCAAGTTAGTCGCTTGTCTAATGTAAGTCCTAGATACCTAATTTGTTATTTTTGAGGAAATAGTGCAACCGAGTGTAACTGGAGGGCAAATGGAACGTCGGAGTGTAAATGTTACCTGGCTTGTGCTGCTGTTGACCATGATCCTCCATTGTGTCAGCCAGGATTCTAGCAGAGCTAGGTGCTCTTGTAAAGATGCGGATGTCATATTTGGATCTGAGTTGGAGGTCAAGGTTGCAGTATCATCTGCATACGTGAGAAGGGAAGTTTCGGGATGTGATGGGATGTCGGCAGTATAGGTAAGGAATAAGAAAGGACTTAGGATACCCCCCTGTGGTACTCCTGCCAGCTAGGGGAATAAGGATGAGACTGAGGAACCAAATGTAACTTAGAAATGTCTGTCGGAAAGGTATAATTTAAGGATGAGGTAGTAGGTGAAATATGATGAGGTAAATTTATAATCTTATGTTTTACAAATGCAGGGCTTATCATATATAATTTTACATAAAGATTACTTATAAATATATGCAATCACATCATAACTCACAAGCTATATACAACCATACTTACAAAAATCCATCACGCAAGGTCTGCGTAAACTCAGCAGATTTTACCAGACTCTAACAGACCCACGTGCTGGAATAACAGAACAGATATTTCAAATTATAGAATTCCCCCACCCCTAACCCTCCGGGTCCTACCCCCTGGTTAGATTCCCGTTCCAGTTTCAGCGATTAACGAGTATGTACATTAGGGTGAAATTAAACGTTCAAATATTGGGTAAACATTTTCGATTCAAGACAGAAAATCTTACTACGTATTTGCAAGTATCTCAAACAGTAAAACTTCAATGAAGACAATATATTGGTATTTAAGCTTCGAATAAAGCAGTTCATGAATTAACAGCTTATTGACTATATGTCTTTTGTAGGAGTGAGGTTTTACTAAAGGCTGAAAACTAATAAATGTTAATATCTCGGTTAATGAACAAGAAAGAAAAGAAGAAAAAATATATAACAACATTTATGGAATATCAAATTTGCAACAAGATTGGTTCTATACACGTTTTTCGATCCGACATATAATAACGGAGATATTTCGAGTTTCAGAAATTCACACTCTGAAGCCTCCTGCTACTAGTCCGATTTCAGCGAACTTGATCTTTCTTGTTACATAAAACGTTTAAATATTGAGTTTGGTTACGATTAAAAAAAATTAAATAAAAAAAAATTTAATTTTATATATAAATATATATATATATATATATATATATATATATATATATATATATATATATAAAGTTTTGAAGGGACCTCTTTTTTGTTATCTCCTTCGTAGGATCGATTGATATTTGAGAATCGTTTTCGAAAATCGCGTCATGATTACATCCTCAATAGCTGATTTGCCCGGAGGTATATCGGCTAAAACACACACCTATGTACGTATATCAATTTATTAGATTAGTACTTAAAAACATCAAATATAAAATGGCTACTATTGGCTTGTAAGTCGCATAAATTTACTCGGCTAGCAGTTCACATAAAAGCAAGCTAAGTTTAGACTGTTGTGGAAATCGATCGATGTGTAGCTGAATTGTTTAAATACCGAGTTTAGTAACGATGAACAAATGTTACCCTGGAGAGGTAAAACACACTCACACACAAACTTTCTTCAAAAATCGCGTTGCGAGTCCAACCCCTAATAATGACACGATCAATACCTTGTTTCCGTATTTAGTAGATGTCCCTTAATCTTCTAAAACACATTTCTAAAAGCAGCCGGAAATATTCACCACTTGAAGAAAAAAATAAAATAAACTAACTACCGAGGGCTGATATCAAGGATGTAAGAACACCTCGCTTATTACTTTGGGCGGAAAAATGCATAGAACAACAATTGTACAGCATCAATATTTTAACGTGATTTGGTCTATAAGGATTTACGACCTGACTCATAATAACGAAATTTTGAATTTTAGAATTCCCCCTCCTATCTAACCCCGACTATTGGATGTCCGTCTCATCAAAACACAAATATGAATTTTGTTGTTGACTGCAAGGGTTAAGTGTTGAGTATGGTATATACCAAATAAACATTTCGAAACAAGGTTTTCTAAAGGCTGAAAACTAAAAAAGTCTAAATATTTCGGTTATTATTTATTATATATATATATATATATATATATATATATATATAATTCATAGGTAAGTACATTCGCAATAATATTGTTTATATACAATTTTTCAATCCGGCTTATACTAACGGAGATATTTCCAATTTTCAAATTCCTCCCTCTAAATCTCCCCTACCTCAGCCCGATTTCAGCTCTTAAATATTTCGATTTTTAGTTTTACGTGGAATGCTCATATATCGACTTTGGTAACAATACTACAAAAATTGCGACCTCTAAATCGGTAACAGACAAATGTATATATTATTTTGAACGTACGTCATTTTTGTCATCTCCTAGACAGGATCGATGGACATTTGAGAACATTTTTCGAAAATCGCGTCATGAGGACAATCTCCCTCAAGGGAAATTTTGCTAAAACCCAGTATAATTATACATATAACTTCTGTCGAAAAGGGGAGTTCTTTTAAAATTATACATAAATTATAATCCATTTAAAGATCTAACAGTGATCTAAAACTTACAACAGCGTTGGGCACCTGGAATCTCTGCATGCTTTAGGCGTACTAAAATTTTGATGAGCTAAACTTTTGACAATTTCCACGAATAGCTTTGAGTTTAACTGTGACTAAAGGCAGAATAATCCACTGGCACATTTACTGTTTAATCTCGCTCTGTATGGGAAGCGAGTTGGAATAATTTGTCCCTTCAAAATGCTTCTGAAGATAACATTCGGCTGAACCATCACATCATTATGCAGTGCAGCTGAATAACTCGCTTGTACAGTAGAAAAAAAAACCAATGGTTTTACTATTAATTGATTGAAACAATTTACTAAAAAGTAACCCTAAAGCTCAGATGAAACGACTAATGCTCAGTTTACATTTCTGTATAATACATGAAACATAAATTTGTTTTTTTATGTTCTATCTTCTCTTCCTCAACTACTGTGGCTGAATAAGAAGAAATCAATTTTTATAGTCACAATAATAAAATTAAATCAATTATATAGTACGAGTGATCAAGTATAATCAGGGAAATATATCAAATAATATTATAAACATTAAAAATTTCAAGAAAAATTTCTTTCATTCTTGATTTTCAATCGTTCAAACGCTACTTTCCTTGTAAGAAATATACGGGTAGCCTGAAGTTCTCATATCGAAAGCCTGACTTATGACCAATGAGCCCACCTTTCCAAAGAATGAAATCATCCTTGTGTTAGAAACAGCCTTCCGTGAGTGCGGAAATCGAAGTAATATTTTTCTGTTATCAGTGAAGAGAGCTTGGCCAAGAAGATCTCATTTCCTTCTGAATTTTATTTCCCTTTCTCAATTTTCCTCCCAAGTTTGTGTACTGTATTTCAGGTTATTCTACTGATTGATTAGGCTAGGATTTTTAAAACGTTATAATGGTTATAAATACGGCTTAATTATTAACAAATGTACACATAGTAATACGAAATGGAGGGAAAATATTGATCAATGGGGCTATTCAGTGGATAACTTGTTTGGTAAATCAGCAGTACAGGTAGTATTATTTTCGAAATTTTAGAGAAAATTCTTCTAATGAAAGCAATCCTATCTAGTAGACAATACAAATAAAGCCTATGTAAGTATATATAGATATAAAATGCCTATTGACACTCATGCGGACAAAATGGTTCATTCAACGTGAGCAAAATTCATATTTAAAAGTTTCAAGTTAAATTCAAAATCAGAATTATTAAAGAGAAAAATCTCACTAAAAGGAATGAGACTTTAGAGAAACGGAAAAGTGGGAAATAGTCAATATTATAGTTATTAAACACCGGATTGAATAATATTGTATCGTGTTTCTGACAAAATGGGATTCCTACAATTGGCGTTCCATACACTTTTTTTACTCAAATGTCTACTGTAATATTTGAATTTTGCGTTTTCGCTCTTCACTAAACACAATCCTAATCATACCATTATCAATTTAAGCTATTATATCACACAAGATAAATAGGCATAAATGTCTTCTTTAGTTTTAATTAAGGAATAAACAGATAATAGAATACCAAATGAGGTCGTACGTGAGTCAACTCAGGACATAGGAAAGTTGCGTTTACGCAGCACCTAAATGACTATTTTTTTTTTTAATATTTTGATTTGGTTCTTCCATTTTTTACATAATTAGCGATGTTGCATAAATCTGGTTAGGGGTAGTAGCAAAATAATTTACTGTACCTATTTATGGTTGGCTGTTCGACATTGTCGCGTACGAATTTGTTTTTGTAGAGTGAGCCATTTGGTAAACTCATAGCCTCATGTGTGCAATTTTCAGTTACGTTGCAATTATCTCTTCAAAATAGGGTCTGGTTGTGAGCCTAGGCTGCCGTCTAACGTTATCTTTATGTCCTTACTATATTCTAATAAATCTTGAAAAAATGAAGATTAGATGTTTCTTGATGTCAAATGCCTTCCTGCTGTTTCAAAGCACTTAAGCGTAAACCGGTACTTTTTATTTGTTATTTTTAATCATGTTTTGTAAACATCCTGAAATATTATAATATCAAAAAAATAAAGCAGAGTAATTATTTACTAAAATACACATTATACGAGAAAGCACAGTATAAAACACATAAGTTAATCTTCCCTATTGAGGTAAAATGAAACATTTCTTCAAATCACCATCGATGTTCCTAGGAGATGACGAAAATGTAGATCGTTCAAAACTATATATATATATATATATATATGAAATAACGTGTGAATATGTATGTATAAACTTAATTTATTTTTTATTTAATACATGATTTATACAATTGCTGTTGAATAAATTTGTTTCTTTTTCGAATAATAAGGTAGTTATTTGCATTTTAAGTATTCAGTAAACACACGCTTATAAACGTCTAATTTTTTATTTTGAGTAATTGAGTCTTTAACAATGTAATATCCACGTACATTTTTAGTTCTGTTTACATATGCTTCTTGCTACTTTAGAAATAGAGAATAGATGGTGGGATGACCAGTGTTTTTTCCAACGTGTGAGAAATATGTTTGCTTTATCCAGCCCAGTGCCAGGGACTTTGTAATTATAGCTTAGCTTCCATGTAAGAATTTACGATAGGCTCTACACTCCGATGAGGACTCAATTCGAAAAATTCTCAAAGTTCAAAATATATTTCCAAAATTAAGGACTAGACAGTACATGCGTATATGTAATAAATATTGAAGATATCTGCATAGGATGCTGAGGAAGCTGTAATGGGCGACAGTATAATGCAAAAGCAATCACAGTACAGTAGTATTTCAAATAAATGTTGAGTATAGCCGCAATCACCGTACTAGCAGATTATTAGCTCGCAGTGATTCCTCAGCCGTGTATTATTACCTTTACACTGTGTCCATTTCCCCACCCACCAAAGCAAATTCATCACTGGCTCTTGATCAATTGCTTAGCCTTCCAAGACAATTTCACACACGCCGTGATTGATGTAGGCATTATCTATAATTTACTGGCAATCCCCCAAACAATGCATTCTGCAGCAAACTTGAAACTATTGCCTCATGTGCGAATACCTTTGCCAAAGACTCACTTATGAAAAGTCTGTTGCCCAGAGGCTGCGCCAACGAAGCAGATTTCCCAAGAGCTGGGTGACGCACTGATAAACTCAACTCACCGTAACGAGCCAATATACCTGATCATGAATTATTTTTAGCCAATTTTTATTACAGAATTATTGGAATTTTCTTTTATACCTTAGCATTGTTGAAAGAATTCATCTTTTGTGAAAATCATCTTTCAGACATGACGTTATTTAATTTATTTTTAAACAGAGAATATTCACATTTATAGATTTACAACAAAGTAGGACATCACGTTAATGAAGTTTACTCAGAAGAATAATATCTTCTCCCGAAATATTTATATTTATAACTGGCTGATTGAACCATATTTTTTAGCAGATTTCCCTTAAGGGAAATCAGATATTGAGGTCGTACTCATGACGTGATTTTCGAAAAATTTCTTCAAATGTCCATCGATCCTACCTAGAAGATGACGAAAATGAGATCCGTTGAAAATTATATATATATATATATATATATATATATATATATATATATATATATTTGTCTGTTAACGCTCCAGCGGTCGCAATTTTTGTTTGATCGTAACAAAACTCGATTTATAAACGTTTTATGTAAAAAGACAGATCAAGTTCGTTAATGGCTGAAATCGGACAAGTGGGAGGGGGGGGGTCGAAATATCTCCGTTACTATACATCGGATCAAAAAATTGTATAAAACCAATCTTATTGAAAATTAAATTTACTATAAATACTGTAATAAACATTAATTCTCTCTCATGAATATTAACCGAGATATCTGGATTTTTATTAAGTGTAACGGAGGAGCAACGGTCGGTTCTATTCGTTCCCGCCGAATGTTAGTTCGGCCGTTTCCGTAACTGTTTGGCACTCTTATGGAGATTTCTCTATTGTATAACTTTACGTGGGAAATCTGCTTAGTTACCGCTGCCCCTGCGTGACGGACTTTTTTTGGCTCCTTAAAGAGTGGCCACTAGGTGTCTCTCGACTTTCTATTAAATATAAGAATCTACTATAGATGAGTATTGACTATAAACATTAGACAGAAGGGGCAGTGGATAGGAACTGACGAGGTATATACCTGAGCAGGAGTATCAATCATTGGAAGTACGACTGCCTGGGTTTGTCCATAGACTGATGTTAATAAAATTGAAAAGAGACGTTTAAAAATGTTAGCTTGAAATACCGGATTTGGAGAAATATTTTTTTGTGTATACTGCTAATGCTGGTTAAGGTGATAGGGCAAAGAGTTTGTTCTATATAGCAGCTGTTCCAGTTACGTCTGGAACAAGAGACGTGGTAGACAAAATTTGAATTATTATTGAGCAGGATCGGATCTTAGATTTTAGAATACGAGCATTACCATGGAGAAAACATGTCCTAGAATGGATTTTTATGGTTTTTGAATTTCATCGGAAATGGGGAGGTTTTATGAGAGTATAAGGTATCGGGATGGGGTGGGTCGGGGAAACAAAACATCCTACTCTGGACATCGTCTTCACTTCTATTCTACCCACCTTTTCAAAAATTTATGTGGGCAATAATCTCTTTTCCATAGCTTATCCTTTCCGCTCTCAAATTCTTCTCCAAAAATATTCTCCAGCTCCCTAACACACTCCAGTCAAATGGTTTTTCTTAATCTACTATCCTGTAACACAACAATCAAATTTTCAAATGCACATAACTCCAAATTCATTTCATCCCCGGTTTTAGCCCTTAATCAGCTATTGAGGATATACTCATGACGTGATTTACAAAATCTTCAAATGTCCATCGATCCTACCTAGGAGATGGCAAAAATTAGCTAAGTTCAAAATTGTATATCTTTTAGCGCTCTACTGGTCGCAATATTTGTCTGATCGTTACCAAACTCGACATTTGAACGTTTTATGTAAAAATGAAGATCAAGTTTGATAACGGCTAAAATCGGACCAGCGGAAGGGGGACTCTAGATGGCAGGAATTTTGAGAATTCGAAAATTTGTATTAAATCAATCTTAATGCAAATGTAATGTTCTATAAATATTGTTTTGCACTTTTGTTTCTTATCTTGATTATTAATCGAGATACATGCATTTTTTCTCTTCAGTAAATCCCCATTCCTACTCATGTCATATTAACAATATGCTGTTACATTATGAAGCGCATTATTTGAAGCCTAAACACCAAATATTGTTCTCATTGAACTTTTTAGTTTTGAGATAAATGCAAATACTTGACGCACATGAGAAATATGCTTAGTAAACACAACCCCAGAGTGACGACTTTTTTTTTAAGTATTAAAATAAATTTATGGGATATGTCCGTTAGAAAAGCTAATATTGCAAAATCGCGAAAGTGAAATTTGTGTTTATATATAATATAGGCCATGTTGGTTCAATTAAGGATAGTGCATAAATCCATTTTTATTCCAGTAACTATATATATATAAATATATATATAGTAATAAAACTATCTAGGAATACTATTTCATATTTCTTTAAGCAGAAAATTAAAAAGATCAAAAGAACAACACTTATTTATGAAATATAAAGAAATAAAACATTACAACATAGTCCAAAAAGAAAATAATCTTCCAACAATTCCGAAATTGTTAGGTGTAATTCACACCTAATGCTACTCGCCACTTTTGCACAGCAGTATTTTTCATCCCCTGCAACCCCGTGGCGGGGGAGGGGGGGGGCTCGCACATAAACACACACGCGTGTGACTTTTAGCAGATTTCCCTTCAAATCAGCTATTGAGGTCGTACTCATGACGCAATTTTCGAAAAATGTCTTCAAATGTCCATCAATCCTACCCAGGAGATGACGAAAATGAGGTCCTTTCAAAATTATATATATATATGTTTGTCTGTTAACGCTCTAGCGGGCGCAACAAAACATTGTATAAAACCAATCTTATTGCAAATTAAATTTACTATAAATATTGTTCTATACATTTATTCTCTATCTTGAATATTAACCGTGATATTTGCATTTTTATTAAGTGTAACGGACGAGTGAGTTTCCCGCCAAAAGCTAGTTCGGCCGTAACTGTTGGGCTCTCGTATGGAGATTTATCTATTGTATAACTTCACGTGGGAAATCTGCTTGCTTTACGTAGCCCCTGCGTGTCGGACTTTTTTTTATTCCGTCAGCTTCAGATAAAATCATTTCTACAATTAGACAATCACCAATGAGAGGAAAAATAGTACATAGATAGAATGGCCGGCGACCGGATTATTCTAGGCAGGATAGGGCCTGGGCTCTTGGGTCCTCTACTGGCTTTTATCCAACACATTTTTTTCCAGGCATCACCACTTTCCCCAATAATTTTCAATTAATTCCGATTTCAAGATAGGTAAATATAGTACAAATACCTTTTTTTAGCAGATTTTCCCTAAGGGAAATCAGCTATTGAGGTCGTACTCATGACGTGATTTTCAAAATTTTTCTTCAAATGTCCATCGATCCTACCCAGGAGATGACGAAAATGAGGCCCTTTCAAAATTATATATATATATATATATATATATATATATATATATATATATTTGTCTGTTAACGGTCTAGCGGTCTCAATTTTTGTTTGATCGTTACCAAACTCGATATTTAATCATTATATACAAAAAGACAGTTCCAGTTCGTTAACGGATGAAAACGGACCAGTGGGAGCGGGGTTTAGAGGGGGAGAATTTCGAAAATCCTTAATATCCCTGTTATTATTCTTCGGATCAAAAAATTGTATAAAACCACTTATAGTACTTTTAATTTTTAATATGTTTGGTTCTATACACTTTTTCGATCCGACCTATAGTAACGGAGATATTTCGAATTTTCAAAATTTCCCCCTCTAAACCCCCCCTCTCACTGGTCCGATTTCTGCCATTAACGAACTTGATCTTTCTTTTTACATAAAACAATGAAATTTCGAGTTTGGTAACTATCAAATAATAATTGTGACCGCCAGAGCGTGAACAAACAAAAATGTATAAATATATATAATTTTGAACGGACCTCATTATAGCTATCTCGTGTGTAGGATTCAAGGATATTTGAAGAAAATCCTTAATATCTCTGTTATTATTCGTGGGATTGATAAATTGTATAGCACCAATCTTATTGCAAATGTAATATTCTATAAATGTTATTGTATTCAGTTTTGACTATCTTGAATATTAACCGATATATTTCCATTTTTATTAAATGTGGGCGGATAACGGACGAGAGTGAGTTTCCCGCCAAAAGCTAGTTCGGCCGTTTCCGTAACAGTCGGCTCTCGTGAAATTTCTCTATTGTAAAACTTGATGTGAGTGTGTGTATGCATTTTATTTTATTTTAATTTTTTTAGTAGTTTGATAATGATATAAATTATACTTAAAATTATTATGTTGAAATTATAATATTTTTACTTAACTTATACCACATGTGCTTATAACTAAAAAAGAACCCCTTAATATGACAAATATCCTTTTATTATTCTGATAAGCTGATAATAATAAACAGGTTAAAATAAGGAGGCTACAATTCCAACTAACCAGCTAAATCATGCAGGAAGTAATTAATGATTCCATTCACTTTCCATACTTGATTGTCACACAGTTTTATATATATCGCGCTAATTTCAACGGGAAAGAGATTATTTGAATGCTCTGCCTGTAAAGGTCATACATACATGACGTACTCTTTAATGGAAATTTTCCCTCTGATATTGAGGAAATGAATGAATAATTACAGATATTGAAACTCGAACGCAACGGGCGTATATTTCGGGGCAAATAAGTAATATGATTACGTGAATCATCGTTATGAAATTAATTTTATTCAATATGTCTCAAAATATGAATTTTTCCAATCGAATGAATGTTTATGAAGTGTACATTTGTGCTCTTAAATGTAATATGTGCAATAACAGATTAATCAATAGCCGATTTGAATAACGTGTATACACATATATATGTATATAACATTAATGATATGTTCTTTTAGTAATGCTACTAAAAAATAGCAATTGGTTTTAATAGTAAGTAGTAAACTTGAATATAAATGATTTCTGGTAAATTCCCTCTTTTATTGTTTACGGGAATGATCGAATGTAAGATCTATTTAATTAAACTTGTTAAACTTTAATTAATCAAATATTTGTGCCAATATTTTTTCATTAATAATAGAGCTATTAATGTCTGAATGATATATTTTTTGCGGTTCTACTTACATGAATAAATATTAGCTTTTTACAGTAAAAAATATTTTAAAATAATATGAAATGAATAAATTATTCATAAATATTTATTGAATTAGTCATAATATAATTGTGTAATTTTATTTTAATTATCTATTATTATTAATTAAAATTAATTATTTTCTAATCCTGTAGACGTAAATAAATTGATTTGAGCAGATTTCCCTTAAGGGAAGTAAGCTAATATTGCTTAATTGAATAAGTGAAATTTGTGTAAATTTATATAATATAACGTAGGCCAATTTGGTTCAATTGAGGATATTGTAAAAATCCATTTTTTCAGTAATGTAAATTAATAAATACACACACACACACACACACACACACACACACACACACACACACACACATATATATATATATATATATATATATATATATATTAATAAAAACTATATAATAGTACCCCATTTCATATTTTTTTAAGAAGAAAGCACAGATCAAAAGGACAACATTTATTTATGTAATATAAAGAAATAAAACAATACAAGTTTGTCAAAAATCAAAAAGTTCGTCACCCGGGGACTGCGTAAACTAAGCAGATTTCCCAAGTGAAGTTATACAATAGAGAAATCTCCATACGAGAGCCAAGCAGTTACGGAAACGGCCAAACTAGCTTTTGGCGGGAAACTCACTAGTGTGTTATCGGCCCACATTTAATATAAATGCAAATATCTCGGTTAATATTCAAGATAGAGAATAAAGGTATATAACAATATTTATAGTAAATTTAATTTACAATAAGATTGGTAGTATATAAGTTTTTGATCCGACATAGACTAACGGAGATATTTCAAATTTTCGAAAATCCCCCCCTCTCTAACCCCACCCTCCTACTTGTCCGATTTCAGACATAAACGAACTTGATCTGTCTTTTTGCATAAAACGTTTAAATATCGAGTTTGGTAACGATCAAACAAAAATTGCGACCGTTAGAGCGTTAAAAGACATATATATATATATATATATATATAATTTTGAACGGACCTAATTTTCGTCATCCCATGGGTAGGATCGATGGCCATTTGAAGAAATTGTTCGAAAATCGCGTCATGAGTACGACCTCAATAGCAGATTTCCCTTCAGGGAAATCTGTTAATAGAACGTTCCAACAATAGCAATTCTATAAGACTTGTAATTTCTTGTTGTTGTTTTTTTTTTTTTTTTTTTTTTTTTTTTTTTTTAAATGACCACTGTTTATTCAGTGATCACGTAAAAACTCGAAAACTTTATATTTGACTTGTTTATGGCATAGGTTACAGGTAAAAAGTAAATGAAGTTACTATTCAACTACCAGAACACAATTCATATCATAGCAAATTGTAACTTGTTACACTTCAGAATGTCAAATAAATTAGAGCGATCATTTAAAACATCTAAAAAAATGGAATCCAATGTTAAAAAAAGTTATATAAATGGAAATTTTTGTATTTGTGTGAATAATTGGGCTCCCAGATCCTTAGATAATGCCACTACTAATTCATGTACGGTCTGTTGAATGATAAGTAATTTCATGAATCACGTTGAGACAATATTTTTTTTTTTTTTTTTTTTTACATATCGAGTATTTATTTCTTATATTGCTTTAGAACTGTTTTATCCACTTGGATATTCGTTTCAATTTTAAATAGGCTTGGTTTTGTACTTTGTTGTTACCCCACTCATAGGATGAAACTCGTGTTTACTTTATTTACTTACTTGAAATCTCTTTAAGGGTTTTTAAAAAGTCCGTCACGCAGGGGCTGCGTAAAGATTTCCCACGTGAAGTTCTATAATAGATAAATCTACACCCCGGTTCACTAAACAACGCGGTGAGTATTAAGAGAATAAATACAAACGGTAATGAGAAATCCTGAGGGAAATCAGCTATTGAGGTCGAACTCATGACGCGATTTTCGAAATTTATCTTCAAATGTCCATCGATCCTACCCAGGAGATGACGATAATGAGGTCCGTTCAAAATTATATATACTGTTACCGCTCTAGCAATTTTTGTTTTATCGTTACCAAACTTGATATATAATCGTTTTATACAAAAAGAAAGATCAAGTTCTTTAACGGCTGAAATCGGACCAGGGGGAGAGGGGGTTTAGAAGGAGATAATTTTGAAAAGTCTTAATATCTCCCTTATAACCCGTCGGATCGAAAAATATAAGTAATAAGTATAAAACCAATCTTGTTGTAAATGTAATGTTCTATAAATTTTGTTATGTACATTTATTCACTATCTTGATTATTAACTGAGATATTTGCATTTTTTAGTTTTCGGTCTTTTGTAAAGCCCCATTTCTACTCATCTCATATTAACAATATTCTATTATGTTATGAAACACTTTATTTGGAGCTTAAATACCAAAAATTATTCTCATTGAACTTTTAAGTTTTGAGATAAATGCAAATACATGGCGCACGTGCAAAATCTGGATAGTTAACGCAGCCCCTGCGTGACGGACGTTTTTAATAACAGGACGGAAAGCGCCTGAATTGTAAACGAACAGGTTAGCCAACCTCTGTCTGGCTGAACAGCTAGAAATATTCTTCACCGGAAACAAAAACAATTACAGAAATATATCCAAGAAACGTCTCTTGAAAACAATATTTGGTATTTAAGCCTCGAATAATGTGGTTTATTAAATAACAGTGTCTTGTTTATGTAACATGCGTAGAAGTAGGGGGTTGCTCAAGGCTCAAAACTGAAAAATTCAAATATCTCGGTTAATATTCAAGATAGAGAATAAATGTAAATACTTATAGTACATTTCATTTTTAATAAGTTTGGTTCTATACACTTTTTCGATCCGATCTATAGTAACGGAGATATTTCGAATTTTCAAAATTTCCCCTCTAAGCCCCCCTCCCACTGGTCCAATTTCAGCCATTAACGAACTTGATCTTTCTTTTTACATAAAACAATGAAATTTCGAGTTTGGTAACCAGCAAATAATAATTGCGACCGCTAAAGCGTTAACAGACACACACACACACACACACACACACACACACACACACACACACACACACATATATATATATATATATATATA
The DNA here is from genome assembly GCA_019009955.1 of Riptortus pedestris. Taxonomy (NCBI): domain Eukaryota; kingdom Metazoa; phylum Arthropoda; class Insecta; order Hemiptera; family Alydidae; genus Riptortus; species Riptortus pedestris. Next base: position 58,770,404 of record CM032233.1, on the reverse strand, counting down.
TATATATATATATATATATATATATATATATATATATAAACTGCTCAAAAATGAATAGGGATATTGGCTGTTTTGTGGTATTTATGGGGTCTCTCTTTTACCGTGAGTCGGATTGTAAAAAAAAAAACTTGTTGCAAACGTAATTTTCTATATATGTTGTTTTATATACTTTTTTCAATCTGAACATTAAAGGAGATTTATGCATTTCCAATTTTTAGTAACCCCTCCCCCTCCCAGTTTTAGCCGTATTTTAACAGTAAATGCATATATCATGAAAAGGTCTTGCTCCAAGCTTAAATAATAAAATTTGTTTTCAAACGATCTTTTTTACTGGATGAGAATCATGCAAATGCGTTGTGCATGACGGCATCAATTAAGATATTATTTCTTGACTAGAAAATATTTATTTAATTTATAACATACTTCTTTCAACATTAATGATCATATTCGTTAATGGGTGAAGTCGAGCCAGAAGTCTGGGAAGGTTGAGGGAATTCAAAAATTCAAAATATCTCTGTTTTTTATGAGCCGGATTGGAGAATGTTATAGAATCAATCTCGTTAAACTATAGATGCTCTACTATTCTTATTCTATACATTTTTTTGTAACTCAAATATTAAAGTTATAAGTAATATTAATGAATTCCCACTTTGTATCATCGGATTATTACTTAGAAATAGAAAATATATGGTGTGAAGAGATTGACTTTACCATCACGTATGAAATATACTTAGTTTACGCAGCCCCTGCGCGACTGACATTTTTCTTTCTACACATTCAGATACCCATGCCTCCTTAATGAATCTCCTTGTGCGGAAAGTAATTACGACGGATCTTCAAACATCTCAATAATTGTTTTGGAGGGTGCCATAAATAACAATTGCATCTTCTATTGGGATATATCTATTTATGATGGAATTATCGTAAAACATTCCTCTTAATTTCACTGTGCCTTCACTAGGGGTTAGTAAATTACAGTTGATTAGTGGATGGTTGTTGTTGTTGTATAGGGTTTAAGGGCGAAAAACTACCAGGTTATCATCGCCCTGTAATATTTATAATTCACATTTTGGTATCCTCATCCATATCGCCATTTTAACAATATAAACGAGGATACAAACAATTGCACTTTAAATTTCTTTGTATAAACTCGTGTTTTTTACAAAATTAAACAATTTATGGAGTTCTTTCGGGTCATCTCCAAGGGCCACTTCTATACTATTGGAGATATTGTATTTGTTTCTAATATCTGTATACTTATGGCATTCCATTAATATGTGATATATAGTCAGTTCTGTGTTACATTTCTCACAAATCGGGGGTTGATCTTTTGAAATAAGATAGCCATGCGTAAGTCGTGTGTGCCCAATTTGGAGTCTTCCTAATACAACTTCATCTCTTCTGTTGTCTAGTGGATGGGTTGAGGTTTTCATAAAAGCTTCACCCATTGTGTTTTGGAGACTGTCGACATAAATGAAAATCTAGTCTTTTAGAGTTCAAGTAATCCTTTTTGAAAAATCGTCATGAGGGCAAACTCAATATTTGATTTCATTTGTCGAGCTATCAAGTTACTCAGGCAATATCTTTTAATACGTTATATTGAACATCCATAAGCTTTGTTTGAAGACAATTTTTAAGATAGTGCTCAACGTAATTCTTTCAGTAGGCTGTTGAAAAGCGAGATCATTTCAAATTTACGCCTGAGTAAAAGTAATCGCTGTCAGTAAGTGGGGGGGGGGAGGCTCTTTCATTACTCTCTCCTGTTTCTATAATTCAACGACTTAGAGTCCATCCAATAAATAGAAAATGCTCCTCCAATCTTCCTTCACTCTTCAATACTTAATCTGACTAACAAATTCTTCAGGCACCACATTTACTGAAAGCAGAGTGGTCAAGAAAAACGACTGCTTTATATCCTTCCTTTTATTAGATAGATGGCTAGTGAACTGGCCCACGAACGGAATAAAACTGCTTCTTCTCCAACAACCGTAAGTAATGGCTCTTGGAGTACTACAATTTATCAATACTCTTTACTGCACGCGTCAGCTACATAAATTTTAATTCCCTATTTATAAGAGCTACCAAATACGTTATTTCTGGGATATAAAAATTGAATACTTTATATATGCCCCTGAAGCAAATCACTTTCTACTTTTCAGATAATAATCGGATTGAAATGGATTTCTAAAAGTATTCAATTAAAAGAATAAACATTAAAATATCCCAGAGAAAACATATTCTATTTCCTTGATTTTACATTTCTTTACTTTCTTGCAGTAAATGAAGTATTATAATCGAGAAAATTTCCGTTTTATGATTTCAACAGAATATCCATTTTGATCCTCCACTAAATCCTTTTGGATTAGTTTGACCAAGAGGTCTGAACTTATATCCATAACTCTAGAATGTGTTATTTTTTTTATTTATTTATTTAAACAGGAACACCCGCATCTTGGCGATTTGGGTCAAAGTTTCACAATGTAAAATGAAAAGAAAACTATAGAGAAATAACAAAACTGAACCACAAATAAAGAATTAAATACAACAAATAATCATTAAATACTAGTAATAGACAATTAATAAACATTAGGCGATTAAAAGACAATTAAAATACAATTAATAAGCATTAGACTAGTAATAATAACAATTTAAAATGGTTTTAATAAAAAAATTATGTTATTCCTATATACTATATTATTATTTATTTATTTATTTAGTTTGGCGTCCCACAGCGATAGTGATTGGCATTATTAGGATGATATATTTACTCCTTCATGTGCTTACCTTTTTGTACTTTTATATTATGAAAAATATTTCTCCAATATCTGATTAATATTTCTCCGTATGTATTAAAGATAGAACAGATTTGTACAGCACTTTTTTTGCTTATCATTATAACAATAAACTCTTCCAAAAAAAACTTAGCTTATGACATTTTTTGATCCGATGATTTGGAAAAGAGATCATCAAGATTGTCGTATATCACTTTTAAATGGCAAATTTTAAATGAATTGCAACCAAGGACGCCATTTGGTGCCCAAACTCGATTTCATAACTTCCGATGGCATAAATTATTAGCATTTTATAATTACACCCAATTTATAGATGATGGATATGAATTTCGAGTGGAAGGGTATTCATTGTAAATCATTAAATAAAGTCTGAATATAACAGAAAATAGAAAGTCAGCTTAATATACGCAGGGCCTGGGCGATTAACTTTCAGCTGATTCAGCTCAAAATAGATAATGGCGATAAATAAATGAATGATGGTGATTTCATTAATCAGCCGTTTATCTGTGGTAGAGCGTTTGAATCGCAACTGAGCAGATCCTACGAATAGTACGGCTAGAATGTATTTTATGTTAGAAAGTTAGTGAAGGGGGTGACGCTAATTTACTTTTACATGTCCACTTGAGTGTGAAGGGAATAAGGCAAGCGTGAGAGCAAACAATTCAAACAAGCTTCGAGAAATAGCTTTAGGTTTCCACTAACAACTTAGGCAGTACGCCTACTACCAAACAAACCCTCACTAAAACTGTTACACCGTAGCGAGAGTAATGAGAAGGGGTAGGGAAATTGCACTATGCCTAACTCAATAATGGGCTTAGACTAAAGCGAGCGTTTCCTAAACCGTTGTTCTATTGGATAACTTCATTATGCTACGGTAAGGTTAAACCTACTATGTTTCCAACTCTATGTAAGTATAGCATATATATTGTTACGTTTTATTACCAAAACCAGTAATAAACGTTTTTAATAAGAGTTCTCTTGGATTGCAAAATTAAATACTCGCAAGTTTCACAGTTTTTATCACTGCACAATTTATTTAACAATGCACAAGACACTTGGTAATTATTCTTAATTACTACTTACAGTATACACTGATAGCGTCACTGTTCTTCAGATTACACTGTCCAACAATTCACTCACGGTCACTGAAATTCACAACAAGACGGCACTGCACTGTCCTTGACTTCGTGGCACTTCACTGTCCTTTACTTCGCGGCACTGCACTGTCTTAAACACGGCACTAAACTGTTACTTACAGTCACGGCACAACACTGTTCTTCTTCTAAAAACACTTAACCGCACTGCACTAAGTCGCACTGTAGCACTGATGTGACCATCAAGATCGCTGAGCATAAAAACTGACTCGCTCGCGGCAGGCCCTTCTTTATATAGCTTGTCGGCCTATATCAAAGGGGAATTGTCTGGACCCGTCGACGTCTGGCTGGAAGGTACTGGTAGGACCTAGGACATTCTGTCGGTTTCTTTGATCTACGTCACACTTTCCAAATACGCGACTCTCCCTCTCTGAAGGATTATTCATGTATTTAATTTTCGCAACACTATTTAACTCTCTAAATGCATGCATATAAAAGCAGATTTCCTATTCGTTACCCGAATGACGAATCAGATGACGACACCTCACATTCAGACTCTGATTCAAACTAAAAACTATTAAGTTTATATATGAGTTTCAGAGACATAATAAAGTACAAGAACTTTCATATCAAAAGATATTGACAAATAATTCAGGAGAGTCCATCACGCAGAGGCTGCATAAACTAAGCAGATTTCCCTCGTGATGTTTAACAATAGATAAATCTACATACTGGAAACACAATAGCACCGTCAACATCAAATGAATAAACTCAAACGATAATAAGAAACCTCCAGACGGGAAGCACCTGAAACGTAAACAACAGGTGTGCCAACTTCTCACAGGGGAGAAAAACCATTACTGAAATATATCAGAATATAACATATTAATTTAATTCAAAAATATTTACTATATCTAGTACTATAATTTATAATGGACCAGAATAGTTTTTATCTCAATCAATCAAATTTTAGTCGTCCAAGAACTTAGGGGGGGGGGGTCACCATAACATATTTGCATTTATCTCGTATAATAAAGGTCTCTGGTAAAGAATATATGATATTTTAGCTTCGAATAATGTGGTTTATTATATATCAGAGTATTGTTTATGTAACACGAGTAGAAGTGGGGATTTACTGAAGGCTGAAAACTGGAAAATGCAAATATCTCGGTTAATATTTCATTTCCAATAATATTTATTCTATACACTTTTTAGATCCCAGTTATAGTAACGGAGATATTTCGAATTTTCAAAATTCTCCCCTTTAAACCCCCCCCCCCTCCCTGGCCCGATTTCTGCCGTTAACGAACTTGATCTTTCCTTTTACATAAAACGACTAAATATCGAGTTTGGTAACGATCAAACAAAAATTGCAACCGCTAGAGTGGTAACATATATATATATATATATATATATATATATATATATATATATATATATATATATATATATATATTGTACAGTTTTGAACGGACGTCATGTTCATCATCTACTAGGACATTTGAAGAAACATTTCGAAAATTGTGTCATGAGTACAACCTCAATAGCTGATTTCCCTTAAGGGAAAACTGATAAAAATATTAGTTATACTCCACTCTTTGGTCCTAGTTTTAATAAGGGAGATATTTATGATTTTACTTTTTAGCCCGTTTCTAAATTAGCAATGTTCCAAGTCCTAATATGGCCTTATGTCTATATCTATTCCGAAATATATATACTCGTCAGTAGAACATATCAGCGATTATCATATAAATGTTTTGGAAGTGCTAAAGTACAAAACATAGTGTGTTCATTTGCCCTAACCTTTTGATATGTGTATATATATATATATATATATATATATATATATATATATATATATATAAAACATTAGATTCATATCATTTTATATAAAACGGTGAGAATGCTGATGGGGAGAATAAAGAAAATACGATTATCTGGTATATCTCTAAAATCAAATGTTATATTAGGAAAATAAACATTCTGTCACGCAGGAGTTGCGTAAACTAAGAATATTTCCCACGTGATGGTATAACACACATTTGATCTCATGTCACATCATATACCCTATTTGTAAATAAAAAAACAGATAAGTACTGAAAGCTGCAAATAACCAAGTACAAATAACTCGCTGAATATTAGAGTTTCGAAAAAATGCATTGATCGAATATTGTAGAACAAGTAAACGTTTTGGAAACAAGAACGTAAAATCTTTAACTGATGAAGCAGTAAAGCGACAAATCTATGTATCTCTCGTAATAAAGGTCTCTTGAAAACAATATTTAGCGTCTAAGCTTAGAATAAAGTAGTTAATGACATAACAGTTTATTGTTAACACGACATAAGAAGGAGTTTACTAAAGGTTGAAAACTCCAAATAACTCGGTTAGTATTCATGCTAGAGAAAATATGCACTTTATATAACAGCATTTTAAAGGCTATTAAATTCCCAATGATTGTTTCTATACAATCTTACGATCCGACGTATGAAAATGAAGAAGATATTTTGAATTTGCTTGTTCTCTTTCCCCGAATTAGATTTTAGCCGTTAACTATGTTTAGTTTTACATAAAACGCTTATATGTAGAGTTTGGTTATGATTACACAAAACCCACGACAGCTGGAGCGGTAAGAGATAAATTATATATATGCAATTGTAACCTCTGTCTGTGTGACATGTCTGTCTACATTGATTTTTTTCGCGAAATTTCACGATAACTTTTCGTTTCACATGTCATAGACACCATAATAACTGCATTTTGTTTCTTTCGTGTGTCGTCGATCTGCCTTTCCACTACTCACTATACACTTTTGTCGTATACCGAAGTGTAAATGCGTTATACGTTAAAAATTATAGCGGGAGTCAACAATTTTATTTGGCACAAAAGACTCAACCGAAATAAATAAAACTCGGTATGTGTACTAGCACTAACGCTTTCATTATAATAAGCCATACCAACATTTCTAGGGACGGGCAGAAGTGGGGGTTGTAAGGGAGGCCTGAATTTATAATAGCGGTATTTCGTTTTCTATACGTTTTTTGGCAAATTTGTACATAATTAAAGTTGTTTATTTTGTTATTTAGAGTAACTTTTGTGATATTCATTTTTGTCTTCTAAGAATGTATAAACGAGATATACACTATAAACTAAAGCGGGAGTCAACTATTTTATTGGGCGCTAACGATTGAACCAAACTTAACAAAACTCGGTATGTCAATTAGCATTAATTCTTCCATGATTATAAGCTATATTAAAATGTTTAGGTGAAAACGGGAGTGGGGGTTATAAGGGAGGTCTGAAATAAAAATTCGCGATATTTCATTGTCTATTTGTTTTTCGACAAACATGAACATAACAAAAGTTACATTTCTCCAGGAACAATGTGTGGAGCAAGTAATTTGCGTAGAAATATTGATATGCTCAACAATTCATTCCAATTTGAACTATCAGGTACCTCACCTGGAAAAATTAATTCAAATCTACATTAATATTTTGTCTTTAATAACTGAAATCTATGCATAATGCACAGGAGACGGGAAATATGACAATATGGAGGACAGTGAAGTCTTACATAAAAAATTAATTTTATTATTAACAAATTCCAACAACGGGTATAAACCCTAAACACCAGGGTGGGTAAATGTCAAAAAAGTGTGCAAAATAAAGCCTTGCCAAAAAAAATACCATCACCATTCAGCCTCAAATCAATTCCCGAGCGAAGCCGGGTATCTGAGCTAGTATATATATATATATATAATTAATTTTAACGAATCTCTTTTTCGTCATCCCGTAGGTGGGAAAAATGAACATTTGAGAAAATCTTTCAAAAATCACGTCATGTGGACCTCAATGGCTGGTTTCCCCTAGGGGAAATCTGCTAATATGTGTGTGACCTCAATACCGATCGTGAAGAAAAGATGATGAATGAATAGATTTGAGGTTAAATTGCAAGTCTTGGAAATATTGTTTATATACTTTGGATGCACAAGTACTAATTATCTTAAATTGACTTGGATATTTGTTTTATCAAGGAATGTCAGGTAATTATTCTCATTGATCGAGTTGTATCATACAGTATGTATTTTACATACATAAATACACATTTTAAACAATTTCTAATATCTCATAAATTATGAAACAATTTAGATTAGTAGTAGGGGTTCACTGAAATATATATTTTTCGTTTTCAGACTTCAGTAAACCCCTACTATTAATCCCAATTTGTTTTTCCACAATAAGCTACAATACAGCTAAGTTACAATATACAATATTTAGTTTTCTAGTGTCGTTTAGAATGTGTTATCTATTGGATAAATGGAATTCGAGATGACGACTTTGACTCCTACATCAACTGACTTTCCTTTTCCTTACTTGATACAATTTTCTTTTTTCTTTCTGAAAATGATAATTTTTTTTTATGTCAGTGAAATACTAGTTATGAAAAATAAGGAAAACTTGTTCAGTTTAGAAGAGTGTACACAATAATCACTGGAGAATCTGAAATGGTTCTAGACTGGATGAATTATTAACTTCTGCGTACTAGCAAAAGGAAGAAACTTAGCCTGGATACAAATTAGAATGATACTAAACAACTGTACCCAAATTAGCTCAGCTAAGTAGGAGAGAGATGGAAATACCTTAGTTCTAAGCAGGTCGACCTCGTAAAATGCACGTGATTCAAGTACAAACCCTGTTTCTCAACTCCCTTCGGTAGAATTCACAAGTATTAATTAGTTTTTCTTATTTTCCGCATTTCGGTAAGTAAGCCAACAATATTTATTACATTTCTGTTTCTCTTTCTGAAATGATGTTTGCCCTCTAAAGGCCCTGTATTAATTATTGAGCAGCTAATTTCCAAAAAATAACTTATCCCGTTCCGCTAATTGTAATTATTTACTTGCGCATAGAATTGATAAAATAATTTAAAATCTGATACAGACATTAAATATTGAAATTTCGTATCCCACTGCAATTGGTAATGTTTTTTAACGAAAAAAAATGGTCATGGTACTTTTGGACTATTATCTCCTCAACTCTCACCCTACAAGTGCCAAGAAGTAAGCGTTTGAATCTGCAAAAACAAATGTGTGTCACATTTAACGCAGAGAAAACATTTGCCCTGAAATTTTACTATATTTTTATCTATCTTTATAAATATTTTTTGTATCCCAACATTTTCATGTACATCATCAAATATGTTTCAAATAATGTGAAATATGAATAAAAAAGAGATATATTTTGGTTAATTGACTTAACTATTACATTTTTATGACTTTATATAAGTCTCATTCATGTACGCTCTAGATGTCTAATGAATTAGTTTAAGAATAGAATATATGGCGGAGTTTGTCTATTTGCCCTGACCACTTATTTTATTTAATTGTAGGGGACGTTTCTTGTTATGAGCCATTAAGCTGTAGCCTTTATGAATTCTATTTGAGTTAATGGGTTATTAGATTTTATTTGCACCATCAACTTTATGTTTATCACTTCCTTCCAGTTATATAGAACTCTTGAAATATTATAAGGCTATTTCATAATTAGTAAGTCGTATTCGGTGCTATAACTATTTCGCTAATTAGATATAACAATACTAATAACATTTTAATCTAATTGAAACGTTCCAAGCGGCATTGGTTTCGGTATTTTATGATGTATTTTATTCCATTATTTTCTATGAATGACTTGTTATCTATCCGTTGTTTACACAAACAGTTCTTGATACTATATTAATAAGAAATACATGCATCAAATCGAGTAAATATTCATCATTAAAAAATTAAATTTACCACTTTGGGGTTTAATTTTTCGAAACAAAGATGAATTTAATTTTACACTTTTTTAATACCCTCCCCTTTTTATCCTATTAAGCCCATTGACGAAATAAATACTTAGCTTTATATAAATTGATTATATATTAACTATACATTAGATAAAGTAAGCATTTATGCCTTTAGACTGGTATCAGAAAAATGGTGCATGGATAGATCAATCGCTAGAAATATATAAATTTGAGCGGACTTCGTCGTTTTCTAGTTCCGTTGGATCGAGATTTGAAAAAGAAATCTTTCGAAAATAGCAGACCCTCGCTAGCTTATTTACATCAGGGGAAATCGGCTAAAATAAAAAATAATGTAAGAAGTTTCAATTTTTTTTAACTATTCAAATAGTCCAGCTTGGCAAAATCCTAAATTAAGTTGATAGGTCTGAGGTATTATATGTTATGTATAATAATGTAGAGAATAAAATTCAACAGCCTAATATCTAAGAACTTTTAATTAAATAATATTCATGGTGGAGTTAGGATGTACTATTTGCCACATATTGTATTGATGTATGGGAGTAAAAATGGTTTAAAAGTTGTTTATATATATATATATATATATATATATATATATATATATATATATATATATATATATATATATATATAGGATGGTCCACGGGAAACGGACGGTTTTGAATCGCGCAGCAGTACTTGGCGACTGGTGGAGGGGGAAACGCGCCGTCAAGGTCACTCGACTCCCCACCGCCTGCCATTCAGTCGCCATTATGCCGCTGTGGACGAAAGATCATCGCGTGTTTGCACACTAACATTTATAAAAAGTGGTGAATCAGTAGTTGAACCTCAACGATGTTTCAGGCGCTATTTTCATCTCGGACGCCATGGTGAAATACCGAGTAGGAATGCCATTCTAAGGTGGGTAAACTCATTTAGGTCCACGGGTTCTGTTATGAAAACAAAACCACCTGGCCCTGCTCGGTCGGCACGCACGCCACAAAACCTGGACAGAGTGAGAGAGGCGATTTTGCGCAGTCCCGGCCGTTCTGCTAGACGTCATGTAACTGAAAATTTTCAAGACTTAAAATGTGCGTTCGTGAAAATGGCCGCCATTTAAGTGATGTTATTTTTAAAAAATAAAGTAATGTATTTTTTAAAAATGGCATAAATCCAGCTTTATTTTTGTGTAAATAAAATGTATCTGTTTTCAAAACTAACAGAGTAATTACTATTTTAAAACCGTCCGTTTCCCGTGGGCCATCCTGTAAATATATGTACACGTGTAGTACGTTAATAAAAAAAAGTTAACTATACGTCACCAGACGGTTAATTGTGCCCAGTGACAGTTGAAAAAAAAAAACTTGCCAATGATGGAGAATTAAGAAAAAGCGTAAATAAAAGAAATGTTATAAACAGATAATATGAGTGTTATTAATAATCGTGAGGAGAGCTGACCATATACCGGCTCTTAACTATACTCGTGTGAAGTGTGCTGCTGTAAATTCAAACTAACAAGTGAGCGGTTTATGGGACGAAGTTGGGGGTGGGAGGTGGTTTCAGTTGCCTACCGCCAACTCTTTGATATATTACCAGAGAGCATAGCATTCCATGGCCAACTTCACCCCTCCCTTCTGATCAGTTACACCAAACCCACAACTATAACTAATTCCAACCGACAAAAAACATATTAGGGAGAATGAATGTTTTTAAAAAAAAAATACATTCAACAGTTCAAACAGAAATAAATCGTCATTTAAAAATTCTGTCAAGCAAGAGCTCCGTAATTAGAGGTTTTTCTAAGATGCCTTGAAGTCAGAGAATATGTTTCAGTTACAATTTATATTCCTGACTGGGATGCAACGGTCCATGAATGAATAGAACATTACTGCATTAATATTATGATCCTCCAATGTCCGATTATGATCCTCCATAATTACGATTATGATCCTCCAATGTCCGCGTTTCAACGCCAAGCGTATTCGGCTAATGAGTGCTTTCTCATATGTTAACTGGCCTCCTGAGAGCTACCATATGTTGGTAAACGACGCAGATAGATTTTCAGCCTTCAGGACCTTTGCCCAAGAGGTGTTGAAAACGAAGTAAAAATGTATTTATTTCTAAACTATATGTATATCTGTATTGTTTATGTGAGTTTAGGTTAGTATTTAGGCTTTAGGTATGTAGGCTAGTTAATTAGGCTCTTGCTGCCACTTCTCTGAACAGAGGCAAAGGAGTCGCAGCTGCGGGTTCCCCTAGGACTTTTCGGACTTAAACTAAATCTCCCAAATATTGCACTTTTATGCTTAGCTGTGCTCGGTGAGCTAGGCTAAGTTACCTGGCCCAATTTAGCTATTCAAAATTTTATATCTCTTAATAAATGGAGACCGCTGGTATGGGGAAACCCAAAGGTACAGCGGGGGCAGAGGTGGGGGGAAAAAGTATTAAGATTACGGTATGGTAAAGACAACTGACAGAAAGTTAAATAAATTGAGTTTAGTAATATAAATATTTTGACAAATATAAATGAAAGTAGGTACAATAGTGCCCTCTAGTGCCTACTGATCATGATATAAAGGCTAAGGCTTGTAGTTGTAACCATCAAGTTTTTCTTGAAGCTGGTATTTTCATTATAACGTACACACCGAAATCCATTAGATGTAGGGCGTCTTAAAAAAAAGGATTTTCTAGGTCTCCCCCTACCCCATGCCCAAAAACCTTCAAATTTATTTGTGACGAAATCACTGTGGCTTACATATGCCCAAGACGGTTCATCCTCGTTTTATTCCATAGTCTTGATAAGACTTTTACATTTTTACGTCATTTAGAACTTCCATGCAGAATTTTTTTGTCAGTCCAACTTGTTCTTGGAATTTTATTAAGCCAAATCTACATTTACATTGCTTCCAACGGATTATATTCCCTTTTCTAAGAGCCCAACTGTCGCTCCTGTAAAGCACTACACCACAAACGAAAAGCTCCCAAATATTTTTGTTTGATATCCATGCTTATCTGCTTATTAGTTTAAATACTCCTTTTGCTTTGGAAGGATTGTTTAGCAAGTGATATTTTTCTATCGACTTCAGCTCTACTGTCATTTTGATCAGTGACAATTGAGACAAAACGCTTTTAATTTTTCCAATTCTAATATTTATACATCCAAGGCTTTGTTTCTTCTCTACTTCCAAACTTGTTCGATCTATGTAGATTTATTAGTAGTCTATAGTGATGTAGGACAAGCCTTAAAAGTCCGTCATTCAATTCATCTGTAATTCGGACTTTGTCATCAGTGGGATGTCATCAGCAGAATCAATGAATTGAGTTGAATGAATCAGGTATTGAGTCAAACTTTAGACCTCTGGCTTTTTTATTCATTTTCATTATTGCCTCTTCAATGATCAAATTGAACAGATAAATTAACAGATTGCCTCATTGACTTACACTTTTAAAAATCTTTAGTCCCACTCTGGTTAGAAATGGCTGGTAATTAGTAGATGTCAAAAACATTTTATTGTGATTATTATAAAACTGTGAATTGTTTAAAAAAAAGCATGTTCAAATAATTGTCTTGTTTTCTGAATTAAATAAAGTTTTAAATATTTATAAGGGAAAAGTCTATAATTTTTGGTAAATCAAGTAAAGGGTTGGAACCGCCAGTGTAGATGATACTGTTGTCATATCTGTCGGTGAATACCGTCGTCAGTGGGGTGGGGGCTTCGTATAATATGGTAATGGCATAGAATATTTAAACATAGAATGAAATAGTTGGCGTTTGTTGGGATGGTTTACCAAGGTGAGGTGAGATTTTTATAAATAAATAGTTAGAAGGGTGGAAAAGATTAGGAATTTTATTAATTAATCAATGAAAATGAAATGGTTATTCCTTCTACAATAAACTGAATGGTTATGGTCCATATTTAAGACGTTAATAAGTTATTTGCTCTTTTGGGCTCTAATGGCAGGGTGGCGGCCTAGATAATGATGCAGGTGACTGCTTATATGAAAAATCTGAAAATGTATTCTATACTTCTCTGTCATTTTACAGCAGTCATTTATTATTTTATTTTATAGTTTATGTTTACAATGCATCAGACCCAGTTCATTAATTTTGTGGATGAACTGATTTTACATTAGAGAATAAATGTAGGAATTGATTCTTCTTGTTTTACGCATTGTTATATGACAAAAATGCCTGTAACAGAAGGTACTCTAAAGAACAAAACATTCAGTTTTTGTTATGTGCATGTTTATGACTAAACGAAAAGGAAACGAATAACAACAGATATTCGTTTCAAGCCTCACAGCTCCTACTCCTATTCGCCCCTAAATAAGTTAATTTCGCTTATAATCTATGACGGGTTTCTAATTACATCCTGAGTTTCATTTACTTCAGTTTTGTCGTTCTTGTCCAATAAAATTGTTGACTCCCGCTATAGTTTTTAAAGTCTAACTTTTTTGTATGTCATTATGTAACGCTTTCTTGTTTTATGTGCATGTTTTTTTGAAAAACAAATATGAAACGAAAGACCTCGATTTTTCTTTCCAGACCTCCCTTACAGCCCCTTCTCCTGTTCGTCTTTGAGAATATTAGTATAGCCTAAGTCTAAGTTGGGTTACGCATAATGCTATTACCAAGTTTCATCAACTTTAGTTCGGTCGTTAAGGCGTAAAGTGCGCACGAACAAGCAGACGCCAAAGCCAAACATTGTTGATATCGTTTCAATTCCAAGTTAAACCAGGACGTATCGTGAAATTTTGAGAAAAAATTAATTAACCTACAGACATAGATTTTATATATATATGGTGTTGTTATTCTTTTTGGAGTTTTGTTCAATGTAGGTGATAAATCTTAGTTTACGCCGATATTTTGAGAATCTTTATTTTCTCTTCTTCAGGGCAAGACTAAAGATATTTAAAAACTATTACACATAACTATTGTACTTTGGACTAGGGTTATAGTAACCTAGGAAGGGAGGTTACTATAACTCTAGTCCTAAGTGCAATAGTTATGTGTAATAGTTTTTAAGTATCATTACTCTTGCCCTGAAGAAGAGAAAATAAAGATTCTCAAAATATCGGCATAAACTAAGATTTTTCACCAAAATTGACCAAAACTCCAAAAAGAATAACAGCACCATATATAAATATAACCTGGTCGAAAACATCAACACTATTATATATATATGTATTAACACGTAATATATAATTCGAATCGGCGTCAGTCATTTATGTGAACTGTGATTGTTTGGAGAAAGTATTTAAAAAACATGCTACAAACTCAGTACCTGCTTCCCTCAACGTCATTCTGCTAAAACGACTACTGTAGAAAATAAAGTCGATTATAGATTGCAGTTTTAAATTGCCCAAATTTTGCACGTACACGTTCCTGCGTGTGGGATTTAATTTGTACCTATTTAACGAGCCGACTGAAAAGAATATTGTCAGCTGTGTAGTCGGTTAGTTGCGGCGGGAGGTCTGTCAATTGTTTTAGAATTCGTAGATACACAATAAGCATATGTGACATTTAAGCTGGGTATAACAGGTTGCATGCTATTTTGAATACTACAGTATGTGTTTACTCCATCGCTGGCAATAAAAACACTATAAATAGCTCTTAGTATTGGATTAGCTGGAGAAACTTTTAAATCAATAAATTTAACAATTAAGTAATTTAAGTAAAATGTTTGGTTATATGACAATTGAACTAATTTTTGTCAACTACTACGTCCGATGGTTAGAGCACTAGATAACAGTGTTAGAGGTGGTATGTTCAGATCCCGAAAAAATGTATTTAACTTCGTGTGCCGATTTTCGAGTTTAGACTTCTATCCCAACTTCTCCCTGAAGTAGCTATCTTTTGTCTCTAATGCTACCAGCATAGAACAAGTAACGCGTCCAGCTGACCACTTGTCATCCCAAGGCGTATGGCAGGATTTGGTCCTTCTTGGGCTGCATAAAGTCCGTCACGCTGGGGGATTCGTTAACTCAACAGATTTCCCACGTATCTCAAAACGAAAAATTAATGAAAGATATAATTGGTATTTAGGCTTCATAATATAACAGTTTATTGTTAATATGAAATGAATAGGAGTGGGGGTTTACAAAAGGACAAAAACTAAAAAAAATGCAAACATCTTGGTTAGTAATCTAGATAATGAAAAAACGTACATAATAACATTTATAGAACATTGCATTTGCAATAAGATTGATTCTATACAATTTTGGATCCGACGCATAATAACGGAGATATTTCAAATTTTCGGAATCCCCCTCTAACCCCCCCCCCCTCACTCGATCGATTTCATCAACTTTGATCTTCATTTTTACATAAAACGTTTAAATATCGATTTTTGTATCGAACAAATAAAAATTGCGACCGCTAGAGCGTTAGCAGACAAATATATATATATATATATATATATATATATATATATATATATATATATATATATATCATTTTGAACCTCATTTTCGTATCTCCTATATCGATCGATATTTGAAGAAATTTTTCGAAAATCCCATCACAAGTACAAGCTCAATAGCTGATTCCCCCTAAGGAAAATCTGCTAAAAATAATAAATAGACCTATAAAACACTTTTGGAGAAAGGAAAAAAAAGGTAATAAGCAACTTATATGACCAAATTATGAACTAGTAACACCTACAAAATATAATTTCAAAAAAAAAACTAATCTTCCATTGAAGTTATAACTACTGATTGAACAACATGTTTACAGACATTTGACAAATTATATTTATTCATACATCGCACTTCGGCGTGGAAGTGTTGTAGGAATTTATAATAGCAAAATCCTGACGTGGTGAGTGCAACATCAACAACTGATTTGACTAAAGGGAATCTCACAAAAAGGTCTCCAGAGGAATGAAAAGTCAATAAGAGCTCTGTATTCTCCTCATCTCGCACTTTTATTCCCCAGTGTGAGGGGTTTAATTTTTACCTATTTAACGAGGGGTGGGTCTTAAAAAAGCCTCGTCAGCTTTGGGGGTAGTTAGTTGAGGTGGGCGGCCCGGCCCGCTGATTGCTTTAGAATTAGTAGAGGCAGATTGAATAGAAAGAAGAGCTGTAGAGAACTGGCCCTAGATTCTCATTGTCCGCTTCCCCAGGAGCTGGCGCGTGGGGTAGGGGGCGCTAATATAACTTGTGTAGCCCCCTTCGCCTCCCTCAACTATGCAAGACCTTAGTTAGTTTCACTTCACTTGAACCGCCTCCATCAAAGTTAGCTTGCCGGCTTACTCACAACCATTCCGATTCTCACTAACAGCGTCGTCTTTCCGAGAGAGTTTCCAGAGTTTCAAACGGGTGAATTCTTTAACAATGGAATAAGTGTAATACTGATTCTTCAGGAAGTTACATTGACATTGGTATGATAACTTTTAAGAGTGGTGTCTCCCAATTTTCCCTCTAAGGGAAATCAGGTGCCCTGGTAGTAAAATTTCTTACAACGTTTATCTATCCGACATATGGAGATGACTAAAAAGGCCCATTCAATTATATATATATATATATATATATATATATATATATATATATATATATATATATACAGTGTAAAAAATTAGGTATGCTTGATGAAAAACAATTTAGTTTTGTCAGTTTATCTTTTTCACATGCAGCGAATGAGGAAATACTTTTTTTTGACCTAGTATGGCTAACCATAGAACAATAAGAAAGTTAAAAAAATATATGTACACACACACACACACACACACACACACACACACATATATATATATATATATATATATATATATATACTAGCTAAGGTACCCGGCTTCGCTCTAGAAATCATTTGAGGCTGAAAGATGATGGTATCTTTTTTTGGCAAGGCTTCAATGGTACTACACTTCCCGTCTGAGCGCATTGTTTTCCCGTAGTGGTGAGGTAGGGGACTTAGAGAAAAGAAATTTTAGTTTTGAAGGATAAATGAAAATAAGTCCAAATCAATCCCTCTCCACTGTTTCACACGGCGTGAATAAATCTAATCATAGTCATGGATAGCATATATTACAATAAAATGTCATCTAAAATGGACACTTTTTCTGTTCCCACCAACCAATTCGAGCTTAGTTATATTACATAATAAAAAATGTGAGTAGAAAGAAAATAGATCATTTCACAGGAAAAAGTTGACACAATTAACTATGTTCACCTCCCGAAAACTTCCGCTCCTACTTGAGTGTTATCAGTATTACTTCAATCAAATTATTTATTCAAAACATTAAAAAATCCGAATTTTCTAGTAATTTATTTGCCTGGTGTAAATAAATAACAGTGGAACCCAAAAAAATAATTTAATTGATATTCTAAAAGCGAGGTTAGGTAAAGAGATTCTAGCCCTACCTGGAAATTCAAATCATATTGAGTTTTCAAGGAATATTGTTTTTTCTTATAATGACACTACCTACGTTTAATAGTTATTGATAATATATAGTCATTTCAATACCGTCAATATATGGGAGGAAATAAGTTAATATATACAACAATTAACCTTTAAGTGGGTAGGCGGGGTAAACAGCACCCCAAGAAAGTTATTTAGTATTATTTATTACTTATAAGTTGATAATACTGCTGAAATTTTTTTTAGCTTCTTATTTGTTATATGCAAGTTGATTCATGTGGCTTTGAACATAAAGCGCGCCAACTGGGAGTCGGCAGACGTGTCCGAACGTGTCAAAACCTACAAGGGGTGCCCGCAACACCCCACCTACCCAGTTGTGTTACAGCCTCATTGCTCTCTACACCCCGCGTTTGTCACTCTGATCCATTACACACACACACACACACACACACACACACACACACACACACACACACATATATATATATATATATATATATATCGATTTATGTAAAAAGAAAGATCAAGTTCGTTAACGGCTGACATCGCGGGGAAATAGAGTGGGAGAATTTTGAAAATTCGAAATATCTCCGTTATTACAAGCCAGACTAAAAAATTGTATAAAATCTATCTTATTGAAAATGGAATGTTCTATAAATGTTGTTATATTATTCGCTATCTTCAATATTAACTAAGATATTTGAATTTTTTAGTTTCCAACCTTTGTAAACCCCTACTCCTACTCATGTCATATTAATAATGAGTTGTTATATTATGAAGCACTTAATGTTAAGCCTAAATGCCAAATAGTGATCTCTTTGTATTTTTACGTTTTGAGATAAATGCAAGTACATTAAGCATATAGGAAATGTGCTTAGTTAACGCAGCCCCTGCTTGACGGACATTTATAAAAGAAGTATATCGAATCATCGGTCATTAAGTAGTTACTTTGTAAAAAATTCCACTAAAAAAAATTATAATTACAAATTATATTGTAATATATGTCTGGCTTTTATAAACATAGTGCAAGAACTAATAATCCTGATTAATAAGATTTAATATCCTTATTAGGTATCCACCACCGCACGGAGTAATGACTGAATGACCCAAATAAATAAGAATTTAGTAGGGTCATATAATGCCTTTATGGACACAAATGGTAGGAATGTAATGTAATAAAAAATTGTCTATCCTTTACCCTTCTTGAGGGTTGTGAATGAAGGGATGGGATAGCGGGGACTTGATTGCTTTATAATTAGAATTAGATTGAATGGAAAGGGGTTGGGGGAGCTAATCAACTCCCAGCCACTCTTCTCATACATATCGCTTCCTCACTCAGTTATAAATAACATTCGTTAATATATCTTACATTAGTGCTCACTGACAAAGGCCAGCAGCGTTCAACATTACCCTCCTATTCTACAATAGTTTTTAGTCAACTCTGTGATCTGGGTCTATTGAACCATTCCCGGATATGACTAAACTTTTAAATTTACGAGCAAATTACTTTAAGATAAATCAGCTGTTGTGGTCGTATTCACTAAGCGCATTTAGGAAACTTCCTTTAAATATCCACGGAAGTAGTAGATCATTAAAATAGCGTTCACTTTATATAAATATATATATATATATATATATATATATATTTATATATATATAAATATATATTATATTGTTGCGAAAATTAAATACACGAATAATCCTTCAGAGAGAGCGTTGCGTATTTGGGAAGTGCGAGATAGATCAAAGAAGCCGACAGTGGGTCGGGCCCCTACTAGACCCCTCTAGTCCAGCGTAGAACGGCCCAGCCAATTCCCCTTTGACGTTTGCCAACGACCTATATAAAGAACCAGCCAG
This sequence comes from Riptortus pedestris, assembly GCA_019009955.1. Classification (NCBI taxonomy): domain Eukaryota; kingdom Metazoa; phylum Arthropoda; class Insecta; order Hemiptera; family Alydidae; genus Riptortus; species Riptortus pedestris. Next base: position 58,750,522 of record CM032233.1, on the reverse strand, counting down.
CCGCAAGCGAGTCAGTTTTATTCTCACCTGTCTTGATTTTCACATCAGTGCGACTTAGTGCAGTGTTTTTATGTGAAGAACAGTGTTGTGCCGTGACTGTAAGTAACAGTTTAGTGCCGTGTGTAAGACAGTTGCAGTGCCGTCTTTGTTGTGAATTTCAGTGACCGTGAGTGAATTATTGGACTGTGTAATCTGAAGAACAGCGACGCTATCAGTGCATATTGTGAGTAGTAATTAAGAATAATTATCCAAGTGAATTGAGCTTTGTTAAATAAATTGTGCACTGATAGAAACTGTGAAACTTGTGAGTGTTTAATTTTGGAATAAAAAAAAAAAAACTCTTATTAGCAACGTTTATTACTGGTTTTGGTAATAAAAACGTAACAATATATATATATATATATATATATATATATTGACGCTCTAGCTGCCGGTTTTGTTTCTTTTATCTTAAAGAGATTCATTTTATGTAAAACTAAATATCATATTCGCTAATAGCTCAAATCGAACCACGAGGGGGAG